>QJNS01000226.1:0-126871 GCA_004154925.1 Monosporascus cannonballus
ACCATCTGGCAGCTAGTGGGAAACGCCAGATGGAAGTAACCTAATACACTCACTTCTTGGAATCTGCTTTACGACTGGTCGGAGATCACCTCACCCAGTTCACAGCTATCCATTATCTTACACGTTCGTAATTATTTAAATTTTAATTTGTATTTTTATAAGTATGTCAATTTATCAATAACGTTAAATGTGATACATTTCGGCTTTGAGCTTTGTAATATATTATTATGACATATTAATATGTTTTAAATCGTATTTTTAATATAACAGGCCATTAAATGTTTTTATTGTCGTATATAAACCCGTTTTTAAAAATCCCTCTTAATTGTCTTATGTTTCGTTATTTTGCGGCTTTTTAAAAGTAACCTTTTTTAAAAACTTTTTTCGAGTTTGCTAAATCGTATCTGCGTTTCCGTATATAACACGTTAAATTATTGCAGTTGTTATTTTTATCGGCGTATTTGGCCGTTAAGTTAGATTAATTATTTTTAATTTTATTATATTTTTCATTAAATAACCGATTTACTTATTCGTTATGTAGTATCTTGTTATATCGTACATTTATCGGGTTTTTACATTTTTCCCCAAAAAAATACGAATTTTCACTATTTTTTTTCGTGTTTTATAACAAATGCTAATTGGAAATAAAGGTCCGTAATAGCCCTTTAATAATGTTTTTTACGATATATTAAATTTTGGTTTTGTAGATTAATAATTATATTAATCCTAAAAACAAGGAGTTTTATAGATATTGTTTTTTTGTCTAACTTTATAAAGCTGCTCGTTTGTTAATGTCATTTTATAGGTCAATATTTCGAAAATACCGAGATTATCGTTTATGTATTTTTTTGGTTTGATTAGGGAACATAAATCTCTATTTATATATACATATATTACCCTATTAAATAAATTTCGTTTATTTAATATATGCTAGATATTTTCATCGTCCATAATATACTGTATATATTTTGTTATATGGAACCGGGATTTCAGGCTAAATACCATTTATTTACTTTTTGTATTTTTAAATTACTTCTTCAAGGCGATTGGAATTTTTTGGCGATGCCTTTTCGGCTAGTTTTTTAACTTTTTGTATTCTGCGTTAAATCTTTTGTCGCAATAATCTTTTCTCGTATTGGGCCCGAATTATATTGATATTTCGCTCATTTCTGTCCAATAGTTTCCCGTTTGAGCTAATTACTGGTTTTTCCGAAATAAGGGTCTAATTATTTTATCGTTTAGGCTTTTTGCAGATATTTCGATAATATCTTATTTTGCTATGGTTGTAATGTTTAATCTTGCTTTTGTTTTTTGCGTTGGATTATTTCGAATTTCATAGGGTCTGGTGTTATTTTTTATAATATAAATAATGCGTTTCTTTTTTTTCTTGAGTTAGCGAATTGGTTTTTATACTTTGGAAAATATTTTCCTTTTTTTTTGATACGGTATTCGTATAATTTATTATTAATTTTAAGAAATTCAGCAATGAATTGATTTAATATCATAGGTTTTGAAAATTTACTAATCATAATTTTCAAGTTAAGTTTTAGTTTTTAATAAAATATATCGATTAAATTATTGACTTTGTCGCCGATCCAACTTATTTTAGCGATAAGGCTTTGAAAAGTAATAATATGTTTTGAAACAGAATATTTTAGATAAAATTGTAAAATCTGTTATATTTTTAGAGATTACGTGGGATTTATAAAATGTCACAAAATGCTTGTATAAAGTAACGTAAGCAAGGTGACAAGTTTTCATTTATTATAAATTATTAATTATAAGGTACGAATAACGATATAAATGTAATTAATTTTTTTAAAAAAAAATATAGAGATTATTCTTAGTTACTTATTTAAAAAAATCCGGTTATCATTACCGTAACCGTATAATCCTTAATAAATGCCTTTATTCCTTAAAAATTAGCTATATAGCGTCCGGTATTACGATTAACTCGGTTGGTTTTAATTGTTCAAATAAATGATTAACGTTTAATATTTATCCTTAATATTTAGTCCATATTTCATAGTTTTTTTATTATTCATATAAAATATACCTTCTTGTAAATAAGTATATAATTTCTAACGCGCATATGCACTTTTAATTATTTTAATAGGGCGTTTATTATTTTTTAGGAGCGAATATAAGTTATAATAAAAGTTTTGTTATTTTCAACGATAATTGCTCATTAACTATTGTTTATTATCTGGTATCCTTAATAATACTTTCGATGGTTTTTAATTTACCTAAAGCATTTTATAAAATATTATATCAAACGGAAAGGAATTGTCTTTTGTAATAACTTAAAAAATTACCTTTATATTAATATATGTGAATTTCATAAAGTGAAAACTAGTTTTCTGTTAAAATATTGGTTAAATCTATGGATATTTTTTAAAACCATAAATATATTATTATAAATACTATTTGAGTTATGAATTATAACGTTAAATATAATTACTTTAAAAATAATTTGATGTACATTAAGGTATTTTATGTTTACGAAATAATCATCATTAATATTATTAATACAACTTTTTGAGTTATAATATTTCGTTATTAAAATAATTACTTTCAAGGATATAATATTATCATACGTTTTATTATTTTTGTAAGTTTTATAAGCGCGTTTTACGGTATTTTGAACGAATTTTAAATACGTATATTTGACAGAGATTTTAAAGGTAAGTTTATGTAAAATTAATTGATTTCCTTAAAATTTTCGCTAAAAAATAAGTATTTCTTACTGTATTCGTTATGAATTCAGGTATAATAAATAACCGAACCTGTGTTTTTGGCTATAAGTTCTTTTCGCCGTTATTAATTAAAAAAAACAATAATGTTAATTTAATTTTTCGGGTTTTGGATAAGGAATTGGTATTATTAAACCAAAAGTGTTTATTAAGATTTTTCTTTAAAAAAAAACCTTAATTTTTTTCTTACAGGCATTAATTTTTTGCTCGGATTAATTTTACCCGCATAAAAATTTAACAAATATTACGTTATTATTAATTAAGATTTCCGGCGGCCGGTTTAAACTTGCGCTAGTACAGGTAATTTTATTACGTCGGAGAAATTCGCCGGATATTCCATTTTTATTAAGAGAATTTTCGGAAAATAAAGTTAAAACTTTATTAATAAGATAGATTTTTGCTAATATATGAATTTTTACCGGATTTCTGGCTATTATTAATTAAACTTTCGGTTATTTAATTCATATTCATGTTGCTAAACATAAATTTGTCGATAAAGATAACTTTAACCGTTAATGCCTTTTCGTTAACGTTATTATTAAATATAATGTTTTCGGAAACGTCGTTATTTTGATCGTTATATCCGTTAACGCTATTAGGATCAGACGGTTTAGGAATAAATTTATTAATCGTTATAAATATTTATTGTCTAGCAAAATTTATTATAATTTTAAAGAAATCCATCCGATTTCTGCGCTTAAATTTTATTTAATCAACTTTTTAATGAAAATGTAGTTATTAAAGAGAATTTTTGTCGTTTTCGTTTACATGTTGTAAGTTTAAAATTATAACATTATTATTATTTATATATACAACGATAGTCCTCGGTTTTCTTTCGTGTATATTATATTTATTTCGTATATTCGTAAATCTGTTAAATTCGATTTTGTATTTAAACTTCTCGAATACCGAGCGAGTATGTATTGAAACAAAATGTTTGATAACGTTTTCGTCAAATATTTTAAGGAATTTATTACACCGAACGTTTTAAATCATAAAATAACCGAACTTTTTATTAAATTTAGTAATATAAATGGTTAAAGGAGCCAAATATTATTTATTTAGATACATGATAATTAAAAATTAAACAAAGCACGAAACTTTTTATGAAAAGGTTATTTTTAAATGTATGGATATTTTTGATATGAACAATCGTACGTTCCGAATAACGTAAAATTTCCTTAGAAAGCATTAATCGTTAACTATTATTTATACTTTATAATGTAATTTTCATTACAATTTTCTAAGTAAAATAAAATAAAGTAATAAGATTATAAAGACGTATATTATTAATTTTAAAAACATGTAACTAATATATATATTTATTTATGATATTTTCGGGTTTTTTAAATAAAAAATTGTAATTGCGTATTTATCCTTTAATACCTTAATTTTGTTATTGTAAATTAAAATATCTTTTATATTCGGCGGGCTAATTAGCGAAGTATTTTGGTATTCGGTAACCATTTTGTTAACCGTAACGGATAAAATATTTTTATATCAAAGAATTATACGGTTAATAATGCTGTTAATTTCTTATTTTTGTTTAATAGCGTTTACGGCAATAAAATTAGGTTTAGGCGTTCTCTTATTAAACAAAATTTTCCTTTATTTTGTTCTATCAAGCTATATTACCGAAAGATAAAAAACATTTAAATATAAGAGAAATCTATTTACTAACCTTAACGTTTTAACTTTTTAACAATTTTCAATAATTTTGCGAGGATCGGTAATTATAATCGTTCAAGGCATCCTAATAGCTAATAGTTTTGCCGTAAATTACAAAATATACGTTAGTTTGGTTTAAATTCTGTCAAAATATATTAGTTGTTCTATTTTTCTTTGGCGAAAATATTAGTAACATCGTATAATTAAACCATTTTTCGAACAAAGTATTTTCTTGCGATATCTATTACTGTATTTATAATTACTTTCCTTTTTTTTTGTTTAATATATTTCCCTTAACCTTACTTAAAAATTATATAATAACTTATTCGTTATTTTACTTATTATAACCGCTAGGAAATTCTTTAAATAATTTTATAATGCTGGTAGTATATTTATTTATAAAATCTCAAGATTAATAATTATATAAGAACATTTAGTGATTCTTACGGTTTCAATTTCTATTTCTGGCGAACCGTCTGCTTCTAAATGATATATAGTAAAGAACAATAACCTATTTCTTAAAACCTCGAAAATTCCGTTTTATAAAACAGATATAAATTATAGGTTTTCTGCTATGAATAATCGTAATTAATAATCCCTAATTACAAAATTGTAATATCCTTACCGTTATAATTATTTAACTATTAAGTGTATACCGTAAATTATTTAATATTAATAGTATTGTTTTAAAAAATTTCACATAAAATCATGCATAAGTTATCTAAATAGTTATGTTTTATTAATACTTACAAAATATCCTTTAATATTATTTTCGGCATATTCGTAATAAAGTCCATAATTATTATACAATAAACTAACTTAAATGTTAATAAAAAATAATATTTCTTCAGGTAATTTGTTTCGCTTAACTTAGTTTTTCGAAAAATTATATAAATAATAATATATTTCAATATTTTGTGTTATTTTTACGAGAAATATATAATGCGTATATATTAAATTATACGGTTTTTACTGGAATAATATTTTTCGTAATAGATAGAGTTTAATTCGTTTTTAATATAAATATAAGTGATATATAATCTTTTATAACAGTTAAGTTCGACATAATAAAATAATTTATTTATAATTTAAATGGTTCATCTCGCCATTTTTTACGTTTACCTGTTTTATCTTTGAAATAAAATATATATATATTTATAACAGTTATCTGTATAGTATTTTTTAATAATAAGTATTTTGAAATTATTCATTAAAATCGGAATAATTTAAAAAGTAATTTTTTTATTAGGAAGCTTCAAGTATTAACGTTATTCTATATATTATTTAATTCGTTCAATTTATTTAATTCAAATATTCTTTGGTTTGTAAATGTCGTAAATATGGGAAATAAGAGGTTTCATATTAAGTTGAAAATTTTCGGAATATGATATGTTTTTAATGGATATTATGAAAATAAATTTGTAACATCAATTGACTTCGGATTGAATTTGTTAAAATCTACAATAAATTTAATAAGTTTTCTTATAGAAGTATAATTAAAAAAGATGGTAATGCGATATAAACTTAAGTAAACGAATGTTCGTAATTTTTTATATCTTAACATTAGCGGTACCGTTTTTTACTTTATCCGTATATCTCTCCGTAGTGAAAATCAACCTTAATATGAAAAAATAAATTTAACTTTTTTTCAAAAATATTTTTCGGAGTGATATTTTAACCATTTTATTCGCTAATTAGTTAGACAACCATATTATTATCCTTTTTTATAAACATCCATTTATTTAAAAAATATATCCATTAGGCATTAATATGTTACATATTAATACTAAAAATTAATTTAACTTTAAAAATATATGTTTATTTCGCTTATTTAAACGCCTTAATTAATTATATTGCTGAATCTTTAAGTTTAATAACAGTTTAGCCTATTCGAGTTTAAAAATATGTTATTTTTGCGTAATAGTACATGACCTTTTAATGAAATTATATTATTATACTTAAGTAAATATTTTAAACTTTAGGTGCATTAAAAATATTATTTTTTTAATTATATTAATACGGTTATCTGTTTTGGAAATTCCGTTTCCGTTAACGTTATAACCGAATAAATGGATTATTTAAAAATCGATAAAAACCTTCTCAGTTAATATAAATTGGCACTTTATCTAATATATTTAATACGAGATAGGTATATTCTATAAACGTATTAGCGTTAATAAAAACCGATAATATTGTTAATATAAATACGGACGAAATATTGAGACACAAAAGTAATTTAATGATAAATTGTTAAACAAATATTAAAAAACTACGATAATTTAATAATATTACGTTAAACCTTTTTAATTTTCAGGGATTAATAATTGTCATACGGTTCCTGTATTCCGTACGTATAAATAACTGGAGATATTTAAAAATGAGACGTCAATAATTACGCGGCGTTTTTTATATTTATTGTTTTAAATTTTTATATAATAAAAGTTAAAATCTCTATTTAACTAAAATCATTTTGGAACGATATTTTCCTTTAGCTATATAATAAATCGTATTTTTTATTAAGAAATTGTCAAGCCTTAATGTTTAATAAGTATATTTTAACCGATTTCTATTATTCTTATTATTTTTAACAAAATCAACACATTTCTTATGTTTTTCCTGTATGAAGATTATATATACTTATCCCAGGAAATATTATAATTATCGATTAACTGGCATATTTTGTTACCAATTAAGAAGTTGTAATCCATAAATGTAACGTTATCCTTAAATGTAATAAAATGGAATATTTATTAGCTTTATTATACGGTATAAAAAGATATGAAAATCGGAAAGTAAGCATCCGTTATCTTTGCGCCATTTTCGTTCCCTTTAATAGGAAAATAAGCCTTTTTAATTAAATTAACCCATTGTTAAAGGTAATATTAAATTCCTAATATTGATTAACGTTACACCAATTTATTAATTAAGTTTTCTTATGGTTCGGATAATTCTATATTGTACCAATTTTTTAATTTTTTCCAATCATAAGTAATTATGTCCTCCAATTATAAAACATTATATTTTCTTGGTTAAATCTATTAAAAATAATCAAATACGTCCGGGTGGTTTGGCATTATATATAAAAACTAAGTTATACGTTTTTTTGTTAATTGGTCTAAGAAATTCGACGTAAATAATATTAAAACCGGTATTATGGCAGGTATTATTATTACGTAAGTTACGGTAATCTTACGTTAGGTCGAATTTAAAAACCCGCGTTAACTTAACTTATTTATTCGCGGTAAAAAATAAAATATACTGTTTGCTTAGAGTTAATTACGTTTGGCGCGGATTTGGAAAAATATGTGAATCGTATCGTTTAAAATATTTCCGCACTTTTTGTTAAATATTCCCTTTATAAATAACAAATCTAAGAAATTCGAGAATCGTAGTATACAGAATATTCTTAATATAAAAACCTCAATTCTTTATTTTCTATCGGTAATATTAAGTTAAAGTGCTTGAGATATACAAAATCTGTATCGTTTGCGACGTAATCCTTTATATATATTTATCCTTTGTCGTAAACCGAAATATTTCGACTTTTTTCCAATAAAATAACCGTTAATTTATAAAGTAACTTAACAATTTTCCATATCCTTTTCATCGTTTATTATTAAAATCTTAATTTTTAAAAATAAATTACATTTGAACATTATATTCTTTAATTAAATTTGCAATATCGTCCAAAACGGCATCAGAAACCGCCTTAATGTAATTAACTTGGACGATTATTACGTTTTTATCGTTAAAGATAACATAGTTCCTTACGTTATTAACCTTATTATCAATATTTTTCCAAAGAAATTCATAAATTTAAATTAAATTAATAAAGTTTTTATAGCTTTCGGTTATGTTATAGGTATTCCTAGCATTAAATTATGTTTTTATTACGGTCGTTATTTATTTAATATACTGTAACGTTTTGGTTATTGCACTTATCGTAAAAATCGTTTCATAAAATAATATTTATTTTTAGGTGTCATTTAATTTGGCCTGTTTTTATTTTCGTTTTATCGTTTACCTTAATTAGATATACAGTTATAAAATTGCGTTTATCCGGTTCGGGATATAAAACCTTAAAAATTAGCTGTAAGTTTTGGTATAAACGTATAAATTATTAAAATTGTGTTAAATCTTTTTATATTTTTACTTACCTAAAAAATTACATTTGATTAACCCCACCCAATTTCCTTTTTATCATTATTCTTAGAAATATATCAGTTCCGGATTAATTATTCCTAGGCTTTTTTTAACTTAACCCCGAACCGTTTTAATACGGTGTTTAATAATATCGTTAAACTTATCCTGAAATAATATTTATTTTTTCTAGATAATTTTAACTTTTATTAGAATAAAACGTTACCCTGCAACAAAAACTTATTTTTTTAAAGATAAGTTATTTTTAATTTACGCTATCACCCCATTGTTTTTTTTAACCCATAAATATATATCATAATAATCGCTACCGCTAAACTTCGGCCAAAAGAGCTTGGCCGTTTAAGGTGATCTAGGTGATCTACGTAATGTGGTCGTAAATTATACAGATTAAATAAATTTCCGATATATTCGTCAAAAAAGTAAAAATAAGAAATATAATATTTATAGAAATAATTTTGTTTCACAATTTCGCTTTGTAATTATTAATTTAAAAAAATTTTTAGAAAAATAGTTTTTAATTAAGCCAAAAATCCGTAAGAAACTTTATTTAATAAATCTTAAATAATTTCCTATTTTATTATTACTTAGAAATTAAGATATTATTTCAGATATTGGTTATATATAACGGCTAAGGGTTTTTAACCAATTATTAAACCTAAGTCGTATGGGTTTATGTTGGCAGGAATATCGTGGGAATCTGAGCAATAGATACAGTAACGTATTACGTCTCGTAATACTAAAAGCGTCTTAAGTAACGAATTATTATTATAAGCTAAAGTTATTTAAATTATGGAAATAACGAACGTACATATATTTGTTTATTAACGCCTGGTTTTGCTAAATTATTACAATTTCGTAATAATCTTAATAATTTATGATTTTTGTAAATTTCGCAATAATCTTAATAATCCATTACGTAACCTTCCTTCTGGTATTCCACTTATTTTAACTGTTTTTGGATATGCCAAACGTATTAGGCCATAATACGATCCTCCCTTTTCCAGGATCTTTGTCCCGAAAATTTTATTTTATAAGTCTTTAATTCTATCATAACGGGTCGTATTAAGAAATATGCTAAACCTTTTTCTAAGGCGAAAACCATTTAACGTAATTTTTTAGTAATTGCGATATTTTCTGCAAATCTTATGGATATGGCGCCTTGCTCTTATTATGAACGAAAGAAATTAAAATGCAAATTATCGGAGGACAATTTTTTTTATTATTCGTCCTATATTAAAAACAATTAATCTAATTGTAATGCGCGGAATTTAAGCCCAAAGCAACTATAACGTATTATTATTCAGTACCGAAAACTTAAGTTAAAATTGGAAGCTATTAAAAAGGAGGCCGATCGGGTTATTTCGGAAATTAACACCCGTTTACGTTATTTACGTAAATAAAAAAAAATGTAATATGATAAAATAATAAAGGCTATATTTTGTAATATCGACAATTTAAAGGAGCTAAATAAGTTAAAACGTAAAAAGCAGGCAAAGGCCGCGGAGGCTACGTTAACGCCGCCTGTTATTCCTCCCGATTGGTTTAATATTAAGCTTACCGATTAATTAATTATTAATTAGGGGGTTTTCGATTTTGTTATTTTCGACGTTATTGGTAAAAATTTTTTAATAAACGTTAGGCGCCAATAAGGTTCTTAATAAGTTCCCAGGTGTTTTCGGAATCCGGATATTTTTTTCATTTAATTAAATATTAGGTAAATTTATTTTATTTCCGTATATCGAAAATTTTTTCTACTTTATATATCTATTCGTTTTTTATTTTTATATCGTCTTATACCGTTTGCACCCTAATTATATCTGCTGCTAATTCGAATAAGGAAACGTAAAAAATTGAATAAAATTTAACTTTTAATAAGAATTTTAACTAATAATTATTTTTTAAAATTTTCTTAATAATTTTATATAGACCGATATATTTAAAATCGAATTTTTTGCTAGGTTTTTTTATTTGGATATTTTTAATAATAAGGTAAACCATTTTCCCTTTTTCAAAAATTAATCCTTTTAACTTTTTTTCGTTATAATATTTGCTTATTTAATTCCGTACGAATTCTAATTTTATTTTTATTTCTTAATGTAATTATCGTAATTATTTTAACGTAAGGATTATTTTAATATTAACTGGACCATTATCGCATATTTTTTTATAAATTTCTGGAATAAACCCAAAATTTGCGTTAACTAATATTATTTTAATATTTTCGTAATAATTAATATTATAAATTAATTAGGTAATAAGTAACTTTTTAACTTAATTATTTTATTTATAATTAATATAATATCGTAAATATGCTTTTAATATTTAATTTAACCGTTTTATCTATTTATTTATTTAAAATTTAAACGCATTAAATAACTTATAATTTAAGCCGATTTATATTATAAGGCTTTATTAAAATTTCGAAATAAACGTTATTCCTTTATTTAAAATAATTTTATATGGCAATCCGTATATATTAAAGATATTTTTAAAAAAAATATATACTATTTGTTCCATATTAATATCCTTATAATATAATAAAAAGTAAAAAAACTTCGTATATCGATCGACGATAACAAAAATATTATCATAATATATTCTTATCGTTAAATTTTCGGATAAAAAAAATTTGGTAATAAAATCCATAATAATCGAATCTTAAAGTCTTTTTAAAACCGGTAATAATTATAATTCTTTATAAGGTTTATATCGTTACGCTTTAACTTTATTATAAAGGTTATATTACCGTCGTACCTTTTGAATTATTATTTTTATCTTAAGAAAAAAATATATGCATTAAAGTCGTTTTAAAGTTTTATGGATTTCTGGATATCCATATAACTAATATTTATATATATTTCGTATTAAGTCCATTTAATATTTTTCTGGAATTTATACCTTATTTATTTTTTGTTTTTTTAGGAAACCGTTATTATACTATTAAATCTTTTAATATAAATCCAAAGGTATCGCCCGAATTATCGTAATCTGTTACGGGCGCAGGTACTTTTCGGTAATAATATCAAAAATTATACGGTTAATTTTAACCAATTTTTCTTCGAAATCTGGTCGTTTGCTTAAGGCGTTTGCTTTGTTGTTCTTTAAGCCCTTTTTGTAAATAATAACGAAATCAAAGTTTGCCAATTTTTTCGCATATCGTAATTATCGTTTTGTAAATTTTTTAGTTATGGTAAATCGGGTAAGATTTTAATAATCCGTATAAACCTTGGCCTAATACAAATTTCCCTTTAAGAAATACCTAAATTCGCAAAATGCCATAATAATAACCATAAATTCCTTATTTGGAATACCGTAATTAAATTCGGTTCCTTTTAACTTATATAAAAAAAATACAATAAGATATAATTTACCTTAATTATTTCGTTATCCAATTATTATATTTAACGCATAATCTAAAATATCGGTTTTTAATTTAACGGGACGATTTGGATTATATATAATTAATACCGGCTTACTAATAATTATATCCTTAATTTCCTAAAATGCTTTTTTTATTTTTAACGTTTACTTAAATTCTTTTTTTTTCTTAATAAGGTTAATTAGGGATATAATAATTCTGCTAAAATTCCGAATAAACTTTTTATAATAATTGGCGAATCCTAAAAATACCTGTATCTCCTTAACCGTCGTTAATATCTGCCATTTTATAACCGTAGCGATTTTTTTAAGGTTTATCTTAATATATCCCGGAATAATAATATATTTTAAATATTTTATTTTTTGTTTATAAAACTAACTTTTTTTTATGTTAATTAATAGCTTTACGTCCTGTAAAATTTAAAGAACTTTATAAATATATCTTACGTATACCTCCTTTGTTTCCGAGAAAATAAGAATATCGTCGAAGTAACACATAATAAAAATGTCGAGATATTTTTATAGCATATAATTTATTATCCGTTAAAAAATAATTAATATATTTGTAAGTCTTATCGGCGTAACCAAGTACTTAAATAATCTGTATTTCGTTTTGAAAATTATTTTTTATTCGTATCCTTTTTTAATTTTGATAAGGTTATATTTATCTTTAAAATCGAATATTATAAATTATTTAGCTTTATAAAAACGGTTTTTTATTTCCGTAATTAAGGGCAATAATATTTAATTTTTAATAATAATATTATTTAATTACCGGTAATTAATTATAAGACGTAATTTTCCGTTTTTTTTAGGTATAAAAAATATAAAGTATTTTGTTAATAATTTCGAAAATCGAATTTATCCTTTTTATAACCGATTTTCTAAGTATTTTTTAAAAATACGTAACTTATTTTCGTTAAAATTATAAATAAGGTAAAATTTCGTTAAAAATTTTTTCTTAAAGATTATTTTATAATTTTATTTGTTATATTCTAATAATTTCGTATTAAGTTTTTTTCTGAAAAATTACTTATATTTATAGTATTATAGTAACATATTAATTAAATTTTCTAATTTTTAGGGCTATTATTTTAAATCGTTATTTAGTTGCTTTAATTTTGCTTTAATAATAATAATAATATGTCGTATTTTCCTTTAATACCTATTTTTTTTCTTATATTTTATTCCTTTAAGTAATAAGGTATTTATCGTATTTTTATGCTTATATTCGTCGTTATTTTTAATCGAATATTAAAATCTTATATTATCCGAATCCTGCTTATTATTAAAATATAAAACGAATTTTACCTGGCTAGTTCCTTTATTAACCAAGGCTTTATATTAATATATTTATAATTTTCTTAAAATTATATCATAATTCCTAAATAAAACGATATCGAAATTAATTATTTGGTATTATTTTTAAATAAGGATTTCGAAATAATTAATTTTGCGTAAAATTTTTCCGTTATTATAAGCAAAATCCTAATTTTCGGCATTTATCGTTATATAAAATTTTAACTTATATCTTTATAATAATTTAAATTTATTAATTATATTTAAAATAATGTAATTTCTGCCTAAAGCTCCATAATTTATTATTGTAATATATTAATATGTTCCGATTCGTATATCCAGGGTAATAAGGTTATTAACGGCTTTTATTATTACGTTTAAAACCTTTCTTAGGAATTCCCTTTAATTTCTCGGGGTTTCGCCATTTTGCAGCTTTTTTATAGGTAACCTTTTTCTTTTAATTCCTATTCGAATTTATCGAATTTTATTTATATTTTTTTATACAGCGTATTAAATTATTATATTTATTGTTTTTATTAACATATTATTCCTTCGAATTATATCAATTATTCCTAATTTTGTTAAATTTTTTTTCCTTATCGGGCAAATTATTTTTCAATATAGTATATAGTTTCTTACTAAATTTTATTATTTTCCTATTAAAAGTCCCGTATAAATTATTAAATTTCTCCTTTTAAAACTTATTGCTTATCAGGATCTATAATAAATACCAATTAAAAATAAAGATCCGTAATAACTTTCTGGCAATACTTTTTAATAATACGTTAGGTTAATTCTTTTTCCGTTTGGTAATTATATTACTTATAATAACAAAAAAAGTTTTTCTGCGGATACCATTTTCCCTTAAGCCAGTTTTCTGTTGCCGCCAACTAAAAAAAATTATCCTTAAAAGTTATAAATCAAAAATATCGGTATTATTATTTATTATTCTTATTATTTCCCGTTTTGTTAAGAAAATTAAATCTTTTATAATATATTTGTATAATCCTGTTATAAATATATCGTTTTTATTTTTCGTAAATAAGATAGTTTTA
This sequence comes from Monosporascus cannonballus, assembly GCA_004154925.1. NCBI lineage: Eukaryota > Fungi > Ascomycota > Sordariomycetes > Xylariales > Monosporascus > Monosporascus cannonballus. Next base: position 14,315 of record QJNS01000226.1, read on the forward strand.
TTATTTACAATAAATAATATATATTTTGCCATATCGATTAAAGGTTTTAGGATAAATTTTTTCCGTTTAACCTTGGTATTCCTTTAATTATCCTTTAAAGATATTCCGTTATTCTTTAATTGCTTATTAAGCCAGATTCCTGGCTTTTTATATTCCTTATTAAATTTCCTATTACGGGAGGCCTAATATATATTTTGGTCGAATTATGTTAATAAATTTGCCTTTTTTTTTTTAATTTTCCTTAAATTATTTTTTGGATATAAATTTCTAATTATTTCGTCATAACTTTTTAGGCGAAAAATATTTATAAACCTTATGCCCTTTTTTTCCGCAATTATAATACTTAATCTGGTTTTAATTCTTCTTATAAGTAACTCCTAGCTCCATAAGGCCTGGTTTAATATTATAGGAAGTATTATTACGTCGAAAAACGTTAATATTAGCCGTATACCAAAATTTGTTATTATATTTTCCCTTAATATCTTTAATACGCCAAATATATTATTAATTATTAATCTTAATTATTATAACGATATAATTTAATAAATATTTAGGCCGGTTAAACTTAAAAAGCTTTTCTTATATTTTTTTTTTCAGGTTATCGAAAAATTTAATTATTAATATTTCTTATTCCTAATTTAACTTAAATATTAATTAAATAAACGTATTACCATAACTAAATATTAATTTTTTTTATCGTAACTACTAAATCTATATCTCGGCTTTTATTTTTTCGTTTATTACTTCAAATACTTTCGTTAATATTTATTCAAATTATTCGTAATTATTATAAATTCGTATTATTTCCGGGTTTTATTTTTTTTAAGGCAAAGTAATATGCTTTTTTATAATAAGTTTAAATTAAATAACTGTACTGCCGGTAAATCGTTTAATTACAAATTTAATTCGTATAATAAATGTAATAAATCGAATAAAAAAATACCTAAAATATATTCGGCATTAAATTAAAAATAATTATAATTTAATTAAAATTCCGTTAAAAGGTTTTAATTTAAGGAATTTAAAGACTTTTTCTGGGTTTTTGGTAAAATTCAACTAAATAACTTAATTTAACCGAAAAAGTTTTCCAATTTCGGGAATTTTCCTTTTTTTCTTAAGTTTTTTATAAGCAGCTTAAAAAAACGTAATAAGATTATTTTTGTCTTATTCCAGCTAAAAGATACGTTTATTTATGGTATCCAGGCGTCAAAGGACTTCCTTTCGAGAAAAACGAGGTTACTCCTTTTTTTCCTCGGATTCCATTCTTATATCAAAGTTCTTAAAAACCTGGTAAATAAGCTATTCGGGTTATTTACTGATAAATATAATATCGGTAATATTACTTAAAGTTTAACGGTATTACTAAATAAGAATTTATAACGTATAACGGCTAAAAATTTTTAATTAATTATTAAATTTAAGTCGTACGGGTTTATATTAACAAAAATATCGTAAAAATCTGAATAATAAATATAATAACGTATTACGTTTCATAATATTAAGGGCATTTTAGATAACGAATTATTATTGCAAACTAAAATTATTTAAATTATGGAAATAACGAACGTACATATACTTATTTATTAACGCCTGGTTTTGCTGGATTATTGCAATTTCGCAATAATCCCAATAATCCATGACTTTCGTGAATTTCACAATAATCCTAATGATTTATTACGTAACCTTCCTTCTGGTGCTCCACTTGTTTTGACTGTTTCTGGACATGCCAAACGTATTGGGCCATGACATTATATCTTTATGTAGATATATAAGAAGTTCGTTATATTTTAATGGTTTCTTAAATAATAATCGACAAATAGGTTTCTCTTTAATTCAGTATAAGTTTTTTCAACTTAATAAAAACGATATTATGAAATAACGGTTAAAAGTAAACTATAAGACCAATTTCGGTTATTAATTGATAAAATTTAATAATTATACTAAATAATTTACCGCTTATTAAAAAACAGTATTCCAGTTAATTAACAATAGGCAACCCCGATGGTTCAATCTTAAAAAGGTCTTTTTTTGCTAGCAGCAACCCACGTTTATGAAGAATATTATTAAATTTAAAAGGCTTAAAATTAATGAAATCAAGGAAAAGAAAATGGAACAGAAATGTATGGAATTAAATAAAAGAGTAAAGAAAAGAGCTAATATTTAACGAAATGTTATATATTTTTATGCTAGAAATTCTAGGATTAAAAAAATACTAAATTCGTTTAACAACGAAAAGCCTCATCTTTGTTACTGTTCGGTGCAAATTAATTAGGTGAAAATACCGTCCTATTTCTTAATTACCATAAAATACCAGATGTTAAAAGTTATAAGCTAATTTTCCCTAAGCCTTAAAATAAAACTACGGATATAAAAGAATTCCTAATTTAAGATGAGTTTTACCTTAACTATTATAGAAGTTTTAACGAAAAATTACAAGAAAGTAATAAGCATTTTGCAATCATTTACATTTTTTTTTATAATTCAAACCTGTTACCACACATTATTTATAAAATTAACACGACTTTTTCAGCATAGCTAATTACATTTTCCGCAAATACTCGCAGTTTAAAAAAGGAATACGAATATTATTTAAAAACCTATACAAAAAATAACATGCTCTTAAAAAGCCTTATATTTTCCCCTTAACCTAAATCTATATTTAAATATTCAAATAAGTTATATTAACATAACAACTTTTAGCCCGAAAAAAACAACAAAATACTTAGGGACTCAAACGAAAAATACAAATATACAGAAGTTTCACGATAATCGAAATGCCTTAAATTTTATTACTTAAACCCCGAAATAACACAAAAATAAAAAAATCATATTATAAAAATGTTTATATTACTTTTCAATACTTTTTTAATACGAATTCCTAAGCATAAAAATAAATTTTTAGGAAGTTTATAGGTTTAATTCCATAATCCGGAAAATACGGGACTCAAGAATATGCTAAAAAAGGCCCGTTACATGCGAATACTAATTAAAGAATAAAGTAATATAAATATATAAGATGCACGAGCTTTCCGGATGGTTTTTAGCACTTTTCGACAACAAAGTCAAATAAGTCAACCACAACGCCATAATTCCGGTTTTTCGCCTAAATGTTCTTACGACAACCACCTTCAACCACTATTAGCTATAATTATTCACCATTATCTTCCTTCGTGGCTATAAGATCTCGCTCTTTTTTTATAATAAGTGTCCCTTTTTCTTAAAGACGTTTGTTTTTGGTCCTCCGGCGTTTATTAAGAATATGGTTCGTTTCGCGTAAGTAACCGTTTTTTTTCCGAAAAAAAAAACGTTTTCGTATAAAAGCAACAGGTTGCTTTTTGTTAAAAAAGTTACCGATTTAATTATTTTTGTCGGCAAGCTACCCTGGTGGTTTCTGATTTTTCTTTGCAAATAACGTCTTTATTAAGTCGTTTTAATAATATTTTTAAGGGTTTTCGCAAATAAAAAGATAGCGGAATTAACAAAGGTAAACGGCAAGACGGTTAGTATAGGTATAACTAAAACTTTTAGCTCGAAAACGACCTTATTAAAATCGAATAAAATAAATCCAGCTTTTGCGAATCCGGATTTGATATTATCTGATGTTATGGCAGTTTTAAACGCGTTGCAGAAATCCGCGATAAAATCTTTTTTAGCAATATAAGTAACGTATTGCCGCATAAGATTTTCGATATAAAGCGAATACGTACGTTTTAATACGGAAAAATAAGAGACGTCGAAAGGTTAAAGCCGATAAAAAATGGGCAGATATATAAAGTGTAATAATATTGTTAATTTGGTAATATTTTTCGAATTCGATTAAATGGTGGCTTTCATAACCATGGAGAACAAAAAAACGTTTCGAACTTTTAATACGTATTTTAATATGTTTATGGAAATGCCTAATCCATTTTAAACTTCATTTATTTGTTATCCAGCCGGTTTTGCTTATAGCAAACCTTTAGTTAAATAAAAGTAGGTTATCGGAAAACTAGCAACAAATGTAATTTTTCTTAATAAAGATAATAAAAAAGAACAGGGCCCAACTTTAAAAATTAATAATTTGTATTATTATAAACTGTTTTCAATTTTCCGGCTAGACCTATTTGAGTTTTTTACGCCTTTTAGCATTTATAATAACTATACTTAATGCTATAAAAAGCTTTATTTAAAATTTTATTGTTTTAAAATTATAAATATTTTTTTCTGTAATACCGTATTAAATAATTATAATCCGAATAAAGTTAAATTAGTTACGAAATATTTGTAGATTTTTACATGAAATTCTCTGGTAATTTATTTTTCGATTTAAATACGTTTTAAGCTTTTTTTGCCGTTTAACAAAATTGGATACCCAGTTAGCTCCGACGCGTTTCGTAACGCGTTACCCAAACAGCAAATTCGCCATATCTTTAATATGCTGACGCCGGACAGCAAACGTTCGCATATCTAGGTTAAGGATTCGGTCGACAATCGATTTTTCTTCGGTCGGCGTAAGTTTTCGCGTTTTCGATATATAATCGCGTTGGGACGGAATGCCGTTATATCGTTTATGTAACGTAAATACGGCGACGCCGTAGATAGATCCAAGCCGTTTATAACTAAATGACTGCTTTTGTTTCTTTGCTTGAACGGCTAGGAGTATTCTCGCTTCTTTTGTAAGCCGTTCCATGTTGTGGTGTTGAAAATGGACGGTTAAAGTTGGATGGTTAGTGTCATGGCCCAACGCGCCACGGTCTCCAGAAACGGTCTGACATAACCCAACCATAATAAGTGCGTGGTGGGGCAGGTTACGTGATGGATTATTAACTTACTGGTGGTAAGCCAGTGAGCCGGATTACCAATTTACTGGTGGGAAGCCAGTAAGCCGGATTATTAACTTATTGGTAGTAAGCCAATAAGCCGGAATACCAATTTGCTAGCGGTAATTTAACAAGTAAATATATATATATATATTTATTATTTTTATAATTTAAATAATATTAGTTTGTAATAATAATTTATTATTTAAAATACTTTCAATATTACGAAATATAATATCTTATTATATTTATTATTTAAATTCTTATAATACTCCTATTAATATAAATCCGTACGATTAAGGTTTATTAATTAGTTAAATAATTTAGCCGTTATACGTTGTAAGTTTTTATTTAATAATACCGTTAAACTTTAAGCAATATTTAATACTATTAAAATATCGACTAGCATTTAGAAAACCCTTATTTAACAGTTTTAGGTTCGAATTCGGGAATTGGAAAAAGAAATCCGACAAATTATGGTTACGTTATTTACCTAAGCTTTTTTCGCTCGTATGAAACCTAAAAAGCTAAAGCCTTACGATAAAAAGGGCAACCCTTAAACTTTTTTAATTTAAACGCGAATTTACCTTCGTTTTTAAATTTTAACGATCCGGCGGATAAGGTCCTAATAATAAAAGTATACCTAACGGGAGATATTATTAATTGGTTTAAACTTATTATGAAAAATTTCCTGGAAATAAAAAAATCGGATAAAAATTTTTTATTAATAAAATTTTTTTACTTTATATTAATTTCGAGGATAAAATGCGTAATAATTTCGGTAATCCGGACGAAAAACGATTTGCGGCCTAATAATTCCTGTAATTTTGACAAAAAGGACTTATATCTAAGTACGCCTTAACCTTTAAAAGCTTTACGGTTAAGGCCGAATAGGAAAATAATAAAGCCGATACCTTTATCGATATGTTTTATAAAAAGTTAAAAAATAATATAAAAGATAAAATTATTCGGATTAAATAATTAATTACCTTAAACCGGTATATTATAAAAATAATTAAAATTAATAATCGACAGTTTGAAAACCGATAAGAGAAAAAGGGACAATATATTTTACATTTGGGATATAATAAGTTTAACCAGGAGAAAAAACGAGACGTATTTTTTACTTTTTATAGAACGGCGTTAAGATTTATCGAATTCGGTATTATTTACAGATAAAATTAAAGCCAGATTAAATGTTTTAATTACGGCAAAATAGGAAATAAGGTTTATAAATGTAAGAAACCTAAAAAGTTACGATAAAATAATTAAATAACTATATTGGAAAAAGAATCCAGAAATAATTAAAGAAACGATGATAAAGTTATTAATATAATTTAAGCCAAGTACGTATCGAACTTATGGCAAAATATCCAATAAGGACCATTATAATAAGAAATTTGATGAAAAATACGAAAAGCCAGGAAGCTGGCTTAATAAGTATCGTAGGCATAGCAAAAAGCGTTATAAGGATAATTACGCAAATATCAGAATTAGACGGAAAAAGTCTGTTCCGGAATACCTGATCGGTACGGCAGAATATATGCCATATATTATCAATAACAAAAATATCCCGATTACGAAAAATGGAAAAAGCATATTTACGAACGAATTACCCGAATATATTATAAAGAATTTGATTTTCTAAATCGTACCGAAAATGATAAAAACGATAAATAATAGTATTAATATTTTCGAACCATAATCCCAGGAAATGTCCAATAACTGGCTAAAGCAAAAAGCTGGCTCGAAAAAAAATAATGTCTGTAAGAAAACTTTTTTTGTTATTTTGGATAATATAATTATTAAACGGAAAAGGAATTAATCTAGCGTACGGTAAAAAAGTATTATCAAAAAATTATTACGGATTTTTATTTTTAATTAGTATTTATTATAAACTTTTACGAAAAAAAGGTTATTAAGGAAAAAATACGTTAATTTACAAAAGATTTTTGGAATAACAGTTAAAACGATACATAATAGCATATAATTGCAAATATATAAAAAAAAATTATTGGATAAAAAAAAACTGCAAAAAAATCAAAAACAATTAATACGATTTAAAGGAGCAGTACGCCGGCAATAACGATAAATATAATAACTTAACGTATTAAACGAAAAAAACTTAAATAAGATTCGATAAATTCGAATAAAAATTTTTAAAAAGTTACTTATAAAAAAGCCGGAAAATAACGAAATTTTAAAAATTTAAAAGAAATTCCCAAAAAAGGCTTTAAATGCGATAATAAAAAACGTTAATAACCTTATTATTTTAGAAATACGAATTAGAACGTATTGGTATACCATAATTATATACTGCAAAATTTTAAGCGGAAATTATATTATACCGGATATAATTAATAAGCTTAAATTATTATGGAGATACAAATTAAAACCTTATATAACGACGAATACCAAAAGTTAAAAATTTGCTTACGATAACGGAAAAGTTATATGCAAAATTAATTACTTCGAGATTTTTATTTAAGGACGATACCAGATAATTAATTTCGATATCGTTTTATTCAGGAATTACGATATGATCTTAGGATTGTTATGGATATATTAATACGGAATTTTGATTAATGGCGCGATTGGCCAGGTAAAGTTCGTTTTGTACCTTATTAATAAACCCAAAAAAATAAAATTTTAATATTCGATTAATAATAATAACGAATATAAACATAAAAATATATAAATACTTTATTACCTAAAGGGATAAAATATAAGAAAAAAAACGGACATTAAAGAAAAATACGACGTATTGTTATTATTATTGAAGCGAAATTAAAATAATTAAAATATAATTTGGAAAAATAAGAATAATAATTCAAAACATTAAAAAATCTAATTAATATATTATTATAATACCATAGATATAAATAGCTTTTTAGGAAAAAGCTTAATACGAAATTACCAGAATATAACGAATAAAATTATGAAATAATCCTTAAAAAAAGGATTTTTGACAAAGTTTTACCCCATTTATAATTTTAACGGAAACGAATTACGTATTTTCAAAAACTATTCAAAAAATCGGCTATAGAAAAAATAAATTCGACTTTTGATATTACCAGTAAAATACCTTATGTTTTTCGCACCAAAAAAGAATAAAAAATTATAACTTATAGTTAATTATCGATAATTAAACGATATTACCGTTAAGGATCAAATATTATTATTCCTAATTACGGAAATAAAAAACCGATTTTACGGAGCTAAATAATTTATCATATTTAATTTTAAAAATAAATATAACCTTATTAAAATTTAAAAAAAATACAAATAAAAAATAACCTTTAAATCGAAATACGGATTATTTAAATATTTAATTACGTTAATAGGACTTACGAACGTATTAGCAATTTTTTAACGAATAATAAATTATGCATTACGAAAATTTCTTAATATTTTCGTTATTTGTTATTTCGACGACATTCTCATTTTTTCGGAAACGGAAAAAATATGCGCAGGATACGTTTATAAGGTTTTTTAAATTTTATAGGACGTAAAGTTATTAATTAATACAAAAAGAAATTATTTCCATAAATAAAAAATGGAATATCTGAAATATATTATTATTCCAGGACATATCAAAATAAACCTTAAAAAAATCACTGCAGTTACAAAATGGTAAACGTTAACGATAATTAAAGAAATATAAGTATTCCTTAAATTCGCCAATTATTATAAAAAGTTTATTCGAAATTTTAAAAAAATAATTATACCTTTAATAAATTTTACGAAAAAAAAGTTCAAATAAACGTTAAATATAAAAAAAGTATTTTAGGATATTAAGAATATAATTATTAATAAGCCAGTATTAATTATGTACGATTTAAACTACCTTATTAAGTTAAAAACCGATATTTCAGATTACGCGTTAAACGTAATAATCAGATAACAAAATAATTAAGGCAAATTATACCTTATTATATTTTTTTATACAAATTAAAAAGAACTGAGTTAAAATACGATATTCCAAATATGGAATTTATGGCCATTATTATGGTATTTCGGGAATTTAAATATTTTCTAAAGGGAAATTTATATTAAGTTAAAATTTATACGGATTATTAAAATTTTACCCGATTTATTATAATTAAAGAATTTATAGGACGATAATTAAAATACGCCAAAAAATTGGCGAATTTCGATTTCGTTATTATCCATAAAAAAGGTTTAAAAAATAATAAAATAAACATTTCAAGTAAATTACCAAATTTCGAAAAAAAATTAATTAAAATTAGTTATATAATTTTCGATATTATTATAAAAGGATATTTACGCTTACGATAAATTACGATAATTCGGGCAGCACCTGTTAATATATATTAAAAAATTTAACAATATGATAATAATTTCTTAAAAAACGAAAAAACGAACAAAATATAAGTTTTTAAAAAATATTAAAAGGATTTAATGCAAAAAATATACGAACATTAATTATACGAATATTTAAAAATCTATAAAACCTTAAAAAAGCTTTAACGCATATATTTTTTCTTAAAATAAAATTAACGGTACAAAAAATTCTACGGTAATGCAATATTTGCGTTAAAATAAAGACTCGACGACATAAACCATACGGAAAATTACAGCTATTACTAGTTATAAAATGATTATAATATTTAATTATATTCGACTTTATTATTAAATTTCTTATATCAAAAAATCCAATTACGGAAATACATTACGATAATATTTTCGTAATCGTTAATCGATTTACGAAATTTTCTTATTTTTTACCATATTACGAAAATATAAATACCAAATAAATAATATATATTTTCTTTAAACGTATTTTCAGCATATACGGATTATTAATAAAAATTATTTTAAATAAAAAATCAATATTTGCATTTCAATTTTGGCAAAGCTTAATAATATAAATCGGCCTAAATTACAAATTATTTAACGTATTTAAACCTTAAACAAATAAATAAATAAAATAAATAAATTAAATTTTAAAAATTTATTTACGATATTATATCAATTACGAATAAAATAACTGGATTAAACAATTCCTAATTGCATAATTAGCTTATAATATTAATTATTACGAAAATATTAAAACAATATTAATAAACGTAAATTTTGGTTTTATTTCAAAAGTTTACAAAAAAATACGTAATAATAATCTAATTAATATTAAAATAATTTTTACGTTAAAATAATTACGATATCTGTACCAGGAAATAAAAACAGAATTCGAATTCGTATAAAATTAAATAAATAAGTATTATAATTAGAAAAAGTTAAAAGGATTAATTTTCGAAAAGGGGAAAATGGTTTTCCTCGTTACCAAAAATATTTAAATAAAAAGCCCTAATAAAAATTTCGATTTCAAATATATCGGTTTATATAAAATTTTTAAGAAAATTTCAGAAAATAATTACTAATTGGAACTTTTACCAAAAATTAAATTCCATTTAATTTTTTATATTTCCTTATTTTAATTACTGGCGGATATAATTAAGGTATATGCAGCATAAAACGACGTAAAAGTAAAAAACGAACAAACGATTAATTATAAAAACAGGGACTCCTATCCCGTTATACGAACGACCCCGACGAACATATTCCTTATAACGAAAAACCCCGTCCATTATTTGGCAATTTAACTACCGGGCAGAACAGAAAAAATAAGGTATCGTATTAAAACCTTCGAGTTCAATTAAATTAGCCAGGGCAAGTCGCTGTTCGGATTTGCGAAAACGACGTTTGGAAATACCGGAAAATATGTTAAAGGGAATGCAGAAAACTTACCAAAAAAAAAAGGAAATCTTAAGGGCAAGATTTATAAAAGGGGGAGATCATGTTATGGCCTAACGCGCCACGGTTTCCAGAAACGGTCTAACATAACCCAACCATAAATACGTAATAGGGCAGGTCACGTAATAGATTACTAACTTACTGGTAATAAGCCAGTAAGCCGGATTACCAGCTTATTAATGGTAAGCCAATAAGCCGAATTACCAGTTTGCTAGCAGTAATCCAGCAAATAAAAAAAGGATATATATGTTTATTATTTTTATAATTTAAATAATACCATTTTATAATAATAATTCGTTACTTAAAGCACCTTCAGTATTATAAGACGTAATACGTTACTGTATTTATTGCTCAGATTCCCACGATATTCCTGTTAACATAAACCCGTACAACTAAGGTTTAATAGTTGGTTAAACCGTTTAGCCGTTACAGTTAGAATATGCTAAGAACCATCCGGAGAGCTTATATAATATGTTAATAAAAAATGGCAAAAGCTTTTAAAATTAATGCATTAAAAACTTTATTGTTACAAAACTCTATATAAAACTTTAAAAAACACGTAATCGAATTAAAAAAAGTTTTTAATATAAAAACAAAATGTTTAAAGCTATAATCAACTTAAAAACGGAAAGCACTTGTATTTCACTAATAAGAATAACAAATATGAAATTTCATAAAAATAGAAATTAATATTTTACAAATTACTTATAATACACGAAAACGTATCCAGGTACGAAAATAAACATATATTCTGAAAACCCGGAAAACACTTTATTAAGATCTAAAGATATTAAACAAAACTTTTACTAGCCATAACGAATATCTTAAAATACAATATTATTCTAGCAACACTATAATTCTATTTCAATAATCCAAATTTTAAAAAAATTTAAAAATAAAAAATTATAAACTACTACCATATACACAATAAGATTAATAAATACCTGTTAAGAAAAGATTTCATCCTAAATTCCAGAAAAACTATTATATAAATCTTCAAAAGGTAAAAACACTATAAAAACCATATTACTGGACTTAAAAAAATACATTTAACTTTTTAAATCCTTAGCAAACTACCTCCTACTTATAATATCCAAACTTAAGAATAACAAATAAAAAAACTAAAACGAAAATCCCATTTCTCGACTCATAATTCATTACAAATAAGTAAATAATATTACTAAACAAATTACATACATTGTAATTTTTATAAATATATTTAAGAAGAACAGTAACAAACTAAAATAATTTATAGCATTTAATTGTCGAAACAGGTACTGTCGTATCTAAACAACTAAAAATAAAATGAAAAACCGGCTGTAAAATAACATACGGATATTACTAACATCGAATTATGCTTATAGGGTTTATTAATACCTCGGCAAATTTCTAGCAATTATTTATAATTACTTTTTGAAAATTGTTATTGTTATATAATGTTATATTCGTATACCTTGAAAATACACTTATTTATTCAACAACCTTAAAAAATATAAAAAACAAAATGCTTCAGCATTTAAAACATTAGAAAATGTAAATATTGAATTAGGGTCGTGGGAGAATTGGTCTTGATCAGTACATAAATGGAAATGGTCGTAAATAATGCCTAGGGGTTAAACCTATAGCGAAAAAGAACTCCTTAATATATATACGAAATCCGGGCTTTCTGATCAGCCGTATGGCGAGCTATGAGGTTTAACCAACTATTAAACCTTAAGTCAACGGATTTATGTTAACAGAAGTATCTTAAAAATCTAAACAATAAATACAATAAGCTATTACGTCTCGTAATGCCAAAAATGCCTTAAGTAACGAATTATTATTATAAGTTAAAGCTATTTAAATTATAGAAATAATAAGTATATATATATTTTTTGGCTTAATTATTCGTAATTACGTTATTAATAATAATTACGATTATTTAGGATTATTTTTAATTACTAATAATTACTAGCTTAATAATAATTACCGTTACGTAACCCCGGAAATAATCCGTATATTCCTTATTTAACCGGTTTTTAAAACCAGAATTTATCGGGTCATAATACGATTTCCCCTTTTCCAAAATCTTACTTTCAAAAATTTTTTTTTTTCGTTTAATAAATATCTTTTCTTTTTTAATTATATTATTTCGTATTTCCAAAATTCGTCGTACTTTTCGTTTTTTTACCGTTTATCGTGCTAATTTCGTAAAAACCTTTAACGAATTTAATTACGAAATTATATTTTATTTTTATTATTTTTCGAAAAATATAAAGTATAAAATAATAAAAAATGTTTTAAAATATAAAGAATATATTAATCGAAATTAATTTTATAATAATACCGGCGTACCTATTTTTTTTCAAAATATTTATCGCAAATATTAACGTTTGGAATACAAAAAAACGTTTGCCGAAAAATAATTATTAAAATTTTAACGGCTTTATTTTAAGATTTAATGTAAATATCAAAAAAAAAAAAAGTTTTTTTTCGTTTTATTTGTTTATATAAATAAAAAATGTCAATTCGTTTAAAAAATATTATTATAATATAACGTAAATTTTAATCATTAAATAAATTAAAAAAACAAAAATATTGAAAATAAAAATAATTAAAAGCTATTATTATAATTATTACGTTAATATATATTGTAATTAATTAATCCGATATTCCGGTTATTAATTAATTAATTATTAATTAAAATGTATTTATTATTATTATTAAAAGTTTTTTAATAAGCGTTAAATATTAATAAAGTTTTTAATAAATTTCCAGATATTTTCGAAATTTAAATATTTTTTTTATTTAATTAAATATTAAGTAAATTTATTTTATTTTCGTATATTAAATATTTTTTCCATTTTATATATTTATTTATTTTTTATTTTTATGTTATTTTATACCGTATATATTTTATTTATATTTGTTATTAATTCGAATAAAAAATATAAAAAATTAAATAAAATTTAATTTTTAATGGAAATTTTAATTAATAATTTTTTTAAATTTTTTAGCAATTTTATATAAACCGATATATTTAAAATTAAGTCTTTTATTAAGTTTTTTTTATTTAAAAATTTTTTATATTAAATTCTTTTTTCGAAAATTAATTTTTTTAATTTGTTTTAATTATAATATTTATTTATTTAATTTCGTATAAATTTTATTTTTATTTTTAATTTTTAATATATTATTATAATTATTTTAATATAAAATTATTTTAATATTAAATAAATTATTATTACGTATTTTTTTATAAATTTTTAAAATAAAATTAAAATTTATATTTATAAATATTATTTTAATATTTTTTTAATAATTAATATTATAAGTTAATTATACGATTAATAATTTTTAATTTAATAATTTTATTTATAATTAATATAATATTATAAATAAGTTTTTAAAATTTAATTAATTGATTTATTTATTTATTTATTTATAATTTAAATATATTAAATAATTAATAATTTAAATTAATTTATATTATAAAATTATATTAAAATTTAAATATACAAATTAATTTTTTATTTAATATAATTTTTATTAATAAACCCTATATATTAAAAATATATTTTAAAAAATATATATTAATTATTCGGTTTTTATATTTTTATAATATGATAAAAAATAAGAAAATTTTGTAAATTAGTTAATAATTACGAAAATATTATTATAATATATTTTTGTATTTAAAATTTTTAATATAAAAAATTTAATAATAAAATTAAATAAAATTAAATATTATAATTATTTTATAATTAATAATAATTATAATTTTTTATATAGTTTATATCGTCAAATTTTTATTTTAACGTAAATATTATATTGCCGTATAATTTTTATACCGTTAATTTTATTTTAAAAAATATATACGTTAAATGTTTTTAATATTTTATTAATCCTTAAATATTTATATAATTAATATTTATATGTTTTTTGTATTAAAATTTTTAAATATTTTTTTAAAATTTATATTTTATTTATTTTTTAAATTTTTTAAAAAATATTATTATATTATTAAATTTTTTAATATATATTATAAAATATTTCTCGAATTATCGTAATTTGTCGTAACCGTAAATATTTTTTATAATAATATTAAAAATAATATATTTAATTTTAATTAATTTTTTAAAAAATTTAATTATTTATTTAAAATATTTATTATATTATTTTTTAATTTTTTTTATAAATAATAATAAAATTAAAATTTGCCGAATTTGGTATATATTTTAATTATTATTTTATAAATTTCTTAATTATAATAAATTAAATAAAATTTTAATAATCCGTATAAATTTTAATTTGATATAAGTTTTTCTTTAAGAAATACTTAAATTCTCGAAATATTATAATAATAGCTATAAAATTTTTATTTAAAAAATTTTAATTAAATTCGGTTTTTTTAATTATATAAAAAATTATAATAAAATAAAATTTGTTTTAATTATTTTATTATTTAATTATTATATTTAATATATAATTTAAAATTTTAATTTTTAATTTAACGGAATAATTTAAATCGTATATAATTAATATTAATTTATTAATACTTATATGTTTAATATTTTGAAATATTTTTTCCGTATTTAACGTTTATTTAAATTTTTTTTCGTAAAATTTATTAAAAATATAATTATTTTATTAAAATTTCGATTAAATTTTTTATAATAATTAAAAAATTTAAAAAAATGCTTATATTTTTTTATTTATCGTTAATATTTATTATTTTAAAATTATAATATTTTGTAAAAAATTTATTTGAATATATTTTAAATATTTTATTTTTTATATATAAAATTAATTTTTTTACATTAATAAGTAATTTTATATTTTATAAAATTTTTAAAATTTTATAAACATATTTTGTATATATTTTTTTCTTTTTAAAAAAATGAAAATATCGTTGAAATAATAAATAACGAAAATATTAACATATTTTCGTAATATATAATTAATTATTTGTTAAAAAATCGTTAATACGTTTGTAAATTTTATTAATATAATTAAATATTTAAATAATTTATATTTTATGTTAAAAATTATTTTTTATTTATATTTTTTTAAATTATATTAAAATTACATTTATTTTTGTAAGTAAATATTATAAATTATTTAATTTTATAACGTTAATTTTTTATTTCCGTAATTAAATATAAATTGTAATGTTCCGAATTTTTAAATACGAAAAATATTAAATATTTTATTAATAATTTTAAAAATTAAAATTATTTTTTATAACCGATTTTCAAGTATTTTTTTAAAAATATGTAATTTATTTCCGTTAAAATTATAAATAAAGTAAAATTTTATTAAAAATCCTTCTTTAAAAATTATTTTATAATTTTATTTATTATATTATAATAATTTCGTATCGATTTTTTTAAAAAACTTATTCGTATTTATAATATTATAATAATATATTAATTAAATTTTTTAATTTTTAAACTTTTTTATTTTAAATTATTATTTAATTATTTTAATTTTATTTTAATAATAATAACGATATATCATATTTTTTTAATATTTATTTATTTTATTTTGTTTTTTTAAGTGATAAAATATTTATTATAATTTTATATTTATATTTATTACTATTATTAATTAAGTATTCAAATTTTAATTTTTTTTATTTATTAATAAAAAAAAATTATTTAATTAATTATGTTATTAATTAAAATTCCGTATTAATATATTTATAATAATTTTAAAATTATATTATAAATATTCGATTAAAATAATATCGAAATTAACTATTTAATATTATCCTTTAATAAAAATATCGAAATAATTAATTTTGCGTATAATTTTTCCGTTATTATAAATAATTTTTTAATTTTTAATAAATATTATTATATAAGGTTTTAATATATATTTCCATAATAATTTAAATTTATTAATTATATTTAATATAATATAATTTCCGCTCAAAGTTTTATAATTTATTATTATAATATATTAATATATTCCGATTTATATTTTTAAATAATAACATTATTAACGTTTTTTATTATTATGTTTAAAATCTTTTTTAAAAAATTTTTTAATTCCTTTAGGTTTGGTTATTTTACAGCTTTTTTATAAGTAATGTTTTTTTAATTTTTATTTGAATTTATTAAGTTTTATTTATATGTTTTTGTTTAATATATTTAATTATTATATTTATTATTATTATCGGCGTATTACTTTTTTTAAATTATATTAATTATTTTTAAATTTTGTACAGTTTTTTTTATCGAATAAATTATTTTTTTATATTTACGATTATATTTTATTATACGTTATTTCGATTATTATTTTAAAGATTCTTTATAAATTAACGGAATTTTAATTTTTTATAAGGATTTATCGTAAATATTACTTTAAAATAAAAATCCGTAATAATTTTTTAATAATATTTTTTTACCGTACGTTAAATTAATTTTTTTATTTAATAATTATATTATTTATAATAATAAAAAAGGTTTTTTACGGGTATTATTTTTCTTTAGGTTAATTTTTTATTTTAATTAATTATTAAATATTTTTTAAAACTTATAATTTAAAATTATTAATATTATTATTTATTATTTTTATTATATTCGGTATAATTTGGGAAATTAAATTTTTCGTAATATATATAAGTAATTTATACGTAAATATGTTATTTTTATATTTCGTAATTAAGATATTTCCGTCGTTAATAATATATAATATATATTTTACCGTATTAATTAAATATTTTAAAATAAATTTTTTGGTTTAATTTTAATATATACGTAATTATTTTTATAATGTTTTTATTATATTTATAATATTTATTAAATTAGTTTTTTAATTTTTTATATTTTTCGTTAAATTTCTTATTATAATTATCCTTATTAAACTTTTTATTTAAAACTTAATATATATTTAGTTTAAATTATATTAATAATTTTATTATTATTATTTTAATTATATTTAAATTATTTTTCCGATATAAGGATTTAATTATTTTATTATAGCTTTTTGGATGTTTTATATTTATAAATTTTATATTTTATTTTGCCGTAATTAAAATATTTAATTTAATTTTAATTTTATTTATAAATAATGCCAAATTCCATAAGTTTTAATATCGTTCCGTAAAAAATAAAAAATATATTTCGTTTTTTCCTTTAATTAAATTTATATGTTAAACGTAAAACGTATATTTTTTATTTCTTAAATTATTAATTATTAATTTTAATTACTTTTATAATATACCGATTTAAAATAATTAATTATTTAATCCAAATACTTTTATTTTTTATATTTTTTAAAAATTTTTATAAAATATATTAATAAAGATATTAATTTTGTTATTTTTTTATTCCGTTTTAATTATAAAACTTTTAAAAATTACGGTATATTTAAACGTAAATCTTTTTTATTAAAATTACAGAAATTATTAAGTCGTTAATTATTTTTTATCCGGATTACCGAAATTATTATATATTTTATTTTCGAAAATAATATAAAAAAAACTTTATTTATTTTTTTATTTTCAGAAAATTTCTTATAATAAGTTTAAATTAATTAACCGTATTTTTTAATAAATATATTTTTATTATTAGGATTATATCCGTTAAATTATTAAAATTTAAAAAACGAAAATAAATTTATATTTAAATTAAAAAAGTTTAAAGGTTAACTTTTTTATTATAAGGTTCCGGTTTTTTCGGTTTTATATAAACAAAAAAAAGTTAAATAAATAATATAACTTTAAATTATCCAATTTTTTTTATTTCCCGAATTCGAACTTAAAACTGTTAAATAAAGATTTCCTAAATATTAATCAATATTTTAATAATATTAAATATTATTTAAAATATAACGGTATTATTAAATAAAAATTTATAATATATAATAAATTATAAAATTTAATTAATTATTAAACTTTAAGTCGACGGATTTATATTAATAAAAATATTATAAAAATCTAAATAATAAATATAATAAGGTATTATATTTCGTAATGCCGAAAATATTTTAAATAACGAATTATTATTATAAGTTAAAGTTATTTAAATTATAAAAATAGTAAATATATATATATTTTTTTAACTTTATTATTCGTAATTACGTTATTAATAATAATCATAATTATTTGGGATTACTTTTGATCATTAATGATTATTAGCTTGGCAGTGATTACCGTTACGTAACCCCGGAGATGGCCCATATGCTCCTTGCCTAACCGTTTCTTGAGACCGGAGCTTGTCGGGTCGTAACAAGCCGAGCTTAATTATGGGTGTAACACCCTGCCCTATTTCAAACCTCCTTTCTTACGATAAAAATGTCCCTGTTTTATCGTAAAAAAACAATAATAACTTAACGCCATAACAAATATATTATACTTACGTCTTTATTAATTAAAATTTTTTCTTTCGACATAATATATTTTTTTAGCATTCTTAATCCAAGGTTCCGATTTCGTCTTTTAACTTTTTCTGTTAAAAAGCTTTTCCCCGGTTCTTTTATGCTTTATTTTCCGATTATTAATCGCTGATTAACGCCTTGTACTTTTTCTAACCTGGCCATCCCGGGACAAATAAGGTTTTAGTCGTTTCCCAGCAGTTTGATATATATTCCCTACCCATTAATACGGGGTTTTCTAAGTTTCTGCCAGTATAGCTCGGGTACGCTAATTATTAATTAACGGGCGAAATATATCCTTTGCTTTAATATTATTATGTAATTTACGCGTTAATTCGGGGCCGTTTTGAGGTTAATGAGGTATACGAACATCCTGATCGGAAAATAAAAAAAAATCCGGAAAGTTTTCAGAAATAAATAACGGACGTTTACTAGGCTAAAATCTTTTAAGTACGTTCTTATCCTGATTTCTGTTATATAAACCAAGGTACGCCCTAATCTCCCTTTCTATATATTTAACCAATTATTTTTCCTTATTTAAAGTCGGCTTTTATATTCCTTATAAACCAAGTTCTCGTATAATAATATAAAATAAGTAAACCAGGCAAATACCACATATTCAGCCAAAATATTATTTAAGGGTCCTGGCTCTATTAATACGTATTGGTAAATTGTTAAAACCAGTTTATTTTTATTCTTATCGGTAAAATTTTAATATTTTCCTAATTCGATTGTCTAAAAGGATACTGTCAAATACTATAAAGGTACGCTTTAATTAAATATGTAAAAGGCCAACCTAATGCCCATATCCCTTAGTTTTATTAATACGAATAATACCGTAGGCTATCGTTTAAACGTAATTAAGAACCGAAGTACGGATAACATCTTTTATCTTTTTATCCAGTAACGTATAATATCCTTGGATAATAAAACGACCAGCTTCGAAAATATATACCAGCTTATTTTTCATGGCCTTACGCGAAAGTACATATATTAATGCAATAATATTCTTAAATTGAAAATATTCCTCGTTAATAATAAATATAATGGTTTTTCAAAGTCGTACAGTTACGGCATTATGCCATAAATCCGGTTTCTTTCCGAAATCTGGAAATATTCCAGAATAATTTTAAAGGCCACTTTTCCCTTAATTATATGGGGCAATAAGTATTAATCGATTAAAGTTAACTTTTCGACCAAGACGGAATATGGCAATATAAGATAAAACGTCGCCGTATAGCTTTTTCAGTATTTTCTCAAATTTTGACGTACCCAAAACGTTAATATTCGTAGCCTTACTTAACTTACCAAATCTAAATTAATTTATTTTCTCAGGATTTAACTCAGAATTAATTCGAATCAATTTTTTGAACTGCTTTTTCGACGACGTCGATACCATAATATATATAATAATATCTGGGTATATAATAAAAAGGAATCGTAATGCAAATAAATAAATATGTGATATAATTAATAAACTACAAAATTAATCTAATATTAAAAATCTTTGATCGTAACAATAAAAAATAACAACAATTAATCGATAATATACTTGCTGTTCCCAATTATCTTTCTGAAGAAAATTCTGGTATACTTATAAAAATTCCAAAAAGTTTTTATTTAATATTATTAAAAAAAAGTACCGTACGTTTTTATTATCTTTGATTAATTGCTTATAGGCGTTATTGTTTTTATACCTTTTTAAGTTTTAACTTCTATAATCCCCCATTTTCTTTTTATTAACAATATTTATCACCTATTTACGTATATTAACATCTGTACCCATATGCATCTTCCGGTTTTTTTTTCAGCACGTCTAATTAGTTTATTATAGGTATTTCAAATCGTTAAAACTTTCCAAATGTTAAGGTTCCTGCGTTAATGCGGATCCTGAAAAACTAGTTTAGTAAATAATCCATCGTTAATTAAAAATAATATTTCCGATACTGTTAAAAACGTTTAAATTAAATATAATCAAAATTTTTGAAATTTCGATTATTTTTCGATATATCGTTATTACGTTCTTAAAGCCTTTAAGCACCCCATATTCGTTAAGCCCTTTATCCGCAAAATAAATAGACTTTTAACTCCTTAGCTTTAGTGTAACGATAAGCCTTTAATTAACGCATCCGATATTTATAAAAGCCAAAATCACATATATCGTTAGGCTCTTAACAAATCAAATTTCCGTTAATATTCTTTTCCCATATTTCAGCATATAATTAATATCTAAAATATTAACGCGGTTATTATTTATATCATTTCAAAACATTTCGAAATAAAACATTTTTCTTATCGTAATTTATTTTATCATAATTAATAATAAATGCTTCAGGCAATATCCATTTCGTTTACCTCCGGTCCCGTTACAGGTCGGTTCCTAAAATGGCGAATTACCGGTGCCAATTTCTGGGAAACTGCCAACGCCCAGTCGCCGATCACCAAAATGCGGCTTTCCAAAAGCAAGCCCGGGATAAAAGCCGTATTTATCGAGGTTATCCGCGGCGGTTCTTTAGGTCAACTTATTGTACATTTTATTAAGGACTTTTAATACGTACATGGGCTGTTTATTTAAGCTTTTAAAATACCTAATTTAATACCTTATAAATTTTGTAAAAAAAGTTATGTTTCTAAATCGGCTAAGAATTACGGGATATTTTTATATTTCGGATATATATCGTTTCTTAGTTTCGCGGAAAATATCTATAATAATTGTATTGGATTAATCGATAAGTGTAATTATGTATTTAGGGATAATTAATTTAAGGATTTACGAATACGGTTTATAAAAAACTGCAAATCAAATTAAATATTTATAAATTAAACTATTAAATTCTTTACGAATTTAATAAAACTTACTTTTAACGTTTAACTGAAAAAAGGCTTACCGATTTCCGTTATATAACTAAAATTTGTAATATTTCGAAAAATTCCGATAAATTATTACATTAGCATTTTAACAATTTTAAGTATCAAATACAAACATAAACTAACATATCTTTTTATATATTAATGCGTTATAAATAAGCGTCATAATTCTTTTATCCGATTAATTAATTTCGTTTGTGCTATTATTATCTATAACTGCATAACCTTCGAATTGTTTATTCGGTATCTGAACGTCCATATTTATTTTAACCGATTTTATGGTCTTAAGTTTTTGATTTTCTGTTAGCTTAATATTTATACCGTTTAATATTTCGTTCGTAATATCGTATAACCAATTAAGTATATCTGGTAATAATTTTATACAGTTATTATTTTACAAATTAATCCGCTTTTAATATTCTTTTTCATCTTTAACAAATTACTTTAATCTATTAATTGAAAAAATTCCCCCTAATATTATACCATTAAGTTCCTTTAAACGGTAAATGCCATAATTAATTAAATTATTAATTACATATAATTCCGTTTATCGGTACTTTAGCTTTATCTTTTAGGATATATTAATATATGGTAATATATTATAAGGCAATATTAAGTCGTTAATTTCCAAAGGCCGAAGCCCTATTTTTGTTTTGTTTTTTTAATTAACAAATTAAGCAGCTTTACGGCGTTACGTAATAATCACCTTAATTATTTTAATACCGTGGTCAGCTTTACGTTCCAGTAACCTAATTCGATATGTAATTAAAGTTTCCCTTAATATATTAGTATCTCATATTATAATCCTTTATGTCGGTATTACAATTTCGATCGGTAAAAACGCTTTTTGGCCGCATAATAACTTATAAAGGCTAAGACCGTAATTTTTTATAATGGTAATATCCGCGAAAACCATTTTTAGCAGGAGCTTAACCTATTTTTTACCTATACCATTTATCGTTTTCATTAATCCTTTAACAATCGGGATATGCCTTTTCTCGATTAGTTCTTACTGCAAAATAACGTATGCAGCTCTAATATTTTGTTTAATCCCAAATATTTTGTAGGGTTCCGTAACTTTTCTTTTATTCTTAAAACCTTTATCGATTTTAATTTTAACCGGAATTCCGTATCGGTAAAAGATATATTTGTCCAGGAACTTTTTAATTGCTATAAATGTTATTATACGCAAAGCTTTGGTTTCGAAATATAAGGATAATTCGTATCGGGCTTCGATAATTGCTTTATACCCGTTATCGTTTGGCATAAATTAAATATTAATAACTTAAATAACTACGATATCCAAAGGATCTAAAAAGCCATAATTTTTCTCGAAACGTTAATCACCAGCTATCTGGCATAAAACGCAAATAAGGATTACCTCTCGTATATGCCTATATATATCGCGCCAATAATATAAAACAGCTATGCGTTAATAAGTTATATTCCGTCCTTTATAACCGCAATTTCCATAATATTATTTAATTATTATAAAACGTTTTTGTTCGCTGTCGATAACTCTATAACTACCATATTATTTTTCCGCTTTGCGCCACAAAATACCGTCCTAGACAAAATATTTTACGGTTTTGGTTTTAAAAGCTGCTTATATTTTTATCGTTATATCCGTTAGTCGATTAAGAAGCTTTAATATTGCTAAAAACCTTACGTACTTTTACGACCGTTTAAACTATATTCTAATAAAAAATTTTTATTTAAGTTATTCCGGTTATAAGATTTAACCGAATAACTTCTAGCTGAATATTAATAAAATTATCGACTTTTCCCTTTTATTAATCGTCCAACTCGTTAAAAGGCCCGGCTGGTTTTTTCGATAATCCATTAACGGCCGTATTTTTTTTTTTTTTTTTGCCAGGGACATATTTCATGTCGAAATCGAAAAACTTCATCCACATAATTTAACAAATTAATAAAATACTAAGTAACGCACTTACAAAATTATTAATTTAAATAACCAGTACCTTCACGTCAATTTCCTACGTAAAGCGAATTCCATAAATATAATTCCGGAATCGCCTTAAAATTTTGAAAACAATTCGATATTTTAACTTGGTAACATCGTAATTTAATTCGGCTCCCTTCTAGGTATTACTTTTATAACGCACCTGGTGCTTTATATTGATTGTTAATCACCTGGCCCAATATTTCTCCGAAACCTCGCCCGTACAAATCCGTCCTTATAATAATTTTTCCGATTCCAGGGCTATAAGTAATAATATTTAAGGTTAAAGCTGTCATAAGTTGTTTCTTAAGCATTTCCATAATATATTTTTAATTAAAGCCCTAAATAAAACACTCATTTTTACGGAATAAAAAGGTAAAACATTCCGCCTTAATAATATAATACATAATAGATATCCGATAATAATTAATAATCCCTAAACAAAACGTTAATTTTCGATACATTTTTATAAGGACGAATTTCCGGAATTTTTACTACTTTGGCCGTATCAAATTAACGATTATTCGTACCGCAAAAAAATCCAATTATAACCGCAAATTTGAAACATCATTAGGACTTTTACATATTAATCGTAATTCCGGCAGGTGTGTAATTAAGAATGATTTTATTTATATTAATAATATATTCGAAAACGAACCGTCGAATCCCGAAAAAAATCTTACTCTTATTGTATTACGTCGTTAACCCTTTAATACTAACGTTATCCACGAATAACCGCGCAATTTTAGGCATTAAATCATAAAAAATCTTCCTAATTACGCAACAAAAATAAGCTAGAAAATTGGTAAACACCATAAATATAATAATATATCGGAATAATCCTAACGATATTACGAACGTTATTATATCTTTGCTAACAAAAACTAAAATAACTTAATTATACCTAAACAAAATCTTTAAAAAACCAAAAAGCATATAGCAAAATTTACAAAAAACTCGTTACAATTTTCCAGCATAAATATATCCCGCAAAATAACGGCATTTAATTTTATCGCAAAGTTAATTAATCGCAAACCGCTATCTTTATTTTTTTATTTTATTTTATTTATTTTCTTTACAAAAAACCAAATATCCCGGTATGTAGCATACGAATATTCCAATTTTTTTAATACGCATTTACAATATTTTAATTAATTTATCCTCTATGCTAACTAATACCATAATATTTTTAACTTACTATACTTTATAAAAAATAAATCTGATTTCGTAAGGAAATACGATAACCTCTTTAATTCGACCACATTCCTACTAATCCTATCCTAAGGCAATTTCCTTTCGGAATAACATCTGTTTAAAAAAAGGTTTTTTCCATACAGGTAAACCTGTCGCCGATCTAATCAAATAATGCCTGAATTCTGCTTTCGGTTAATCGGATCCTTTAAGGTATCGAAATAAACCTAGGAAATAATAATGCCGCTAATAATATGCCAGGTTCATCTGGGACATTGTTTTATTTTTTCATCGTTTGTATAACTTTTTTGAGCTTTTGAACTTTCCAATCTGGGTCCCAAATAATATCGATTTATTAAGTGGTACATTATCGATAAAAACCGTTGTCTTTTACTTAGGCTTATATATAGTATTAATTTAAACTATTTCTTTTTCCTTTTCCCTAATATTATTATATATTTCTTCTCATAGAATTCCGTATAACGTATGTGCTAACTTTTCGTTACCGAATTATCTTAAAATCTTATTCCTAAAGTTTAATTTATTTCCTATAACTTCCTAAATTGTTTTATGGTATGAATTAAAGAATATTTTCTTAATCTAAAATATATAAAGGCCTATAACGGATTTATTTATCTTTTCGCTACTAACGTTATTTGCGCCAGTAAAACGGCCTATAAATTTACTGGCTGTATTTTTTCAAATTAATTATCCGTACGGATATTACGGTTAATTTGCTCGGCCCGTATTAAAAAAATAATTTTCGTCGGACCGAATTCTAAAATTCCTTTTATCACTTTTGGGTCTATATTTAATATTATATTTGATTTCGCCATAAAATTAAGTCCTAATATTAATAATTATCTTATGCGGCGGTCGTCGAGAACAAAAAAAGAAATAATAAATAATCGACCAATTAACTAAATCGGAATTTCGATTACGCCTTCGAACTTGAACCTTTTTTGGATATTAAATCCCATAAAAAAACCTATATTTGTCGTATTACTAACCCATATTTCCTAACGTAGGACAGAACTACAACACCTGATTTGGTTCCGGTATCGATAATACCACTAATTAGATTTTTTCCTTTTCCAAAACCAACTTTAACAGCAAGTCGGAATAGCGGAATTATGTATTTGGTCGGATTATACTGCTATACGGACAGAATATTATTTTTTTCTATTTTTCCGATTTGTATCCAATATCCATAATTAGGATTTTAGGCGCTTATCGCGGTTTAATAAGTGCAGAGCCGCGGATTTCTGCCTTTATCATCTTAATCGTCTCCTTATTCCTATAATCCAGTACCTTTAGGGTCCTTACGGCCATAAAATTCTTAAAAGCCTTACTAAAATCCGGGTAACCCTTAATTAATTCCGATTAAATGATTTCGAATTTTTTTAACGTTTTGTAAATTTTAGCCTCCTAATATTTTACTAATTACTTATTAATTAATTTACCGTAGTTAAAAGTATAATCCTTTTATATTCTTATTTCGGAGTTTAAAAATAAATATCCATCTTGCATAAATTTTTTATTATCGACCTTACTTTTTTTTTTATAGATTCGCCGATATTTTCCTTCTTTTTACCAGGTCGCTTAGCTAATACAATACTGGTAAATATAAAAAGCTAATTATCTATATCGACCCTTAATACGCGGATCTTCTTCAAATGCCGAATACCTTTATTCTTAATAAAGTTGCTCCAAAGCTAATTAACCAAAAGTACCTTTTTATAAAACGGCTTACCGTCCTTTACAATAAAACAAAATGGATTAATCTTAGTAATACGGTTCTAATTAATAACCAATCCGATTAATTAAGCTTTAGGATTATTATAAAATAAGGTACGTCCGGAGTACTAAGACGGATAAAATCCTGGTTAACATTATATCTGGATTTTCTTAGTTCTTTAAAAATTTTCTGTCGGTAATTATAATACTTTATTTTATCTTTAAAATAATTTAAGAAATTAAGTAAATTATACATCCATTTTGATATCTTTTTTAAAAAAGAATTTTTTATCGATTACCTAATTTTGGAATATTATTGGAAATTATATTATATTTAAATTAAACTAAATAACTTTAAACCCCCCAAAATTATATATTAGTTATTATGAAGCGACATTAAAGCGGTTTTTTTTTCATATTCGAATATAGCCTGCACGTATATATTACGTATTCTTACTTGCTGCAAAACCAATAAATTCTTCTTTCAGAATTATCAAATCGTCCTCCGTAACCTCGGTAACCACATGGGTAACCACCTCATCTAGATAAAATCCCATTCTGCTAAAATCGTCCGGCTAAAAGCTTATTATATTAATCGATAAGTTGGCACTATTATATTATGCCTAGGGCGGTTGCTAGCCTAAAGGTACGTAATATTGCGATAACCAGATAACTTTACGACTTTTCATCTTTTCCTTAAAGGCGTCAATATTTTAAATTTATCGTTTTTGGGCAATCTTTAATTCCCGCAAAGCATTAATAATCTCCGACACTTAATTACGTCTTGCCGATAAACAAAGCTTAGATCCAGGATTACTTTATCAAAAAGGGCTAAGGCCTTATTATCGTGCCTTTTTTATCTGGCTAAAGTCAAAGCGAACCACATTTAATAATCGCCTTCGCCCCTTATATCTAATTAATCTATCCTTATTAAAAGCCCAGTTTTTAATCAATATCGTTAACGGTATTATAAAGCATTACATACATATTTTCGAATTTTATGGATAAGTTATTAAGAATTTCTTTAAAACAACTGGCTAAAGGTCCTTTTAATAAGCTTTCGATATATTTATTTTTATTCGCAATTTTACCTTAAAGCTTAACTTTTTATCGATATTGCGAATCCTAATAACATATTCCAAGCAGTACTTATAAACTTAATCAGATATATTACGTTAAACTTGCGTTATTAATATCCTTAATCGATTCTTAATAATCCGTACCTACTTTAAATTTTGCAACTTAAAGGTTTTCAAAATATTCCTAATTGCCTTATCCCAAATAACGACACTTTTAAGGACAATTTTTACTCGATCTTTCATAAAAAAGTTATTTATCCAATAAAACAACTTATTAATCATTTTCGTCTTTATATTTCTGATATAACCTGTCGAATCTTTTAAGCCAGTCGGTAACCGCAATACTAGAAAAATGGGGATCTGGGAAAGCGGACGCATCCGGTAATACCACAAAAAAAACAAGCTTATCCATAATATTTACCTGAAATCCGTACTCATATTAATTGAGGGATTTCAAAAAATATAATCTCAGGAATAAATATTACAAAGTTAGTAAAAATCCTGAAAAAGTTTAAGTAAGTTAAACTTATCGTTTTTTAAATATTTTAATAATAATTTCCGGTATTTCTTATACCCGTCCTCTGGTTACTTTTATGGCCGGCTCTAAGGAACTTATAGGATTATTTAAAGGTAATTCGTTACTAACTTCGCTTTCGTACTTAGGTTCAGATAATCGGTAACAATAATATTCGACGCTGGACTTTAATCTCTTTGGCCAACAGGGAACTCCGGAATAAATAATAACTCTTACTATGCCGCGATCTTGAATAATTTCGACGGCTTTTTAACAAACCGGTTAAATCCTATCAAAATTTCTTTTTTACTTATGTAAGCCCGTTCTGTCTAATCGGCATATTGCTGGCAGTAAATACCAAGCTTAATCGTCTTTAACTTCACGATTAATACCTCCATTATTAACTTTACTGCCAAAATAATTTTGCTAATTAATATTAGCAAATCGAAAAAGATACTTCCAAAAAAGGCCTACCTAAAATGCCAGCTTATTAGGGCGAAAATATTCCAAAGTACATTATTTAATAAATCGGTCCCATCTTTTTGATTATATTAGAAAACATTAGTCTTTTTTTGAACTTTTCCCTAACCGAAATTATAAGCTTTACAGCCTTATTTCTTTCTTTGCTTACGTTAATAATCTATTTTATATCGTTATCCGTATCGGCGTTATTTTATCTTTTAATTAATCCAAAATCTGCATAGATACGTCGCTAGCAATGTATTTTCGTCCCCATAATCGTAATAAATCGGTTTTTAGCAATTAATTCTATTTAATCATAATTAATTAATTCTTAATCTTAATTAACTTATTCTTATCGTCGAATTTCCAAATATCCAAATTCCGTCTTTATTAGGTAAAATTTTCCAAGAAATAAACGTAAGTAATTAATACATTTCCTTAAACCTATATATCTTTAGATATATAATTTTCCGAAATCGGTTAATTAGAAACTTTGCCTAGGACGAAATTTCGTAAACTTTTAATCCTTAAATGTCTTCTTTAATTAATAGTATACTAAAGTCGTTTTGTCGTTATCGGCCATTCGTACCGTCGCAATTTCGTAAAATGCAATATGCATTTTTGCATTTTTATAGCCATAATTATAATTACCTACGTTTCTAATCAAAACCTTATCTTTTCCGAGTATTGACCGGAAATATCGAAAGTTGCCTCGGCAGCTAACTAAAGCCAGTTTCCTCTCCTTGATAACCAAATAAATTAGAATAAGGGGAAAATTAATCTTGATCAATACGGATAAGCAAGCTATATCACAATAAGGAAAAAGATTATCAAAAAAAACTTAATCCGGTTATATTAATAGTATTGAACCTCGATAACTAAAGTAGCAGGAAACATGCTAAATAGTAATGGTCGTAAATAATGCCTAGGGGTTGAAACAATGGCGAAAAAGAACTCCTTAATATACATGCGAGACTCGGACTTTCTGATAAGCCGAGGCTAATCATGGGTGTAACACCCTGCCCCACTTCAATATCCCAATTAACGCTGCAAAAATTATATAGCATATCCAAAGGCTAAACTTTCTCGGCTTTACTTTACTTCCCGCCGAATTTAAATTTAAAATTCAAAATTGAAAACAGTTAAAATTAACATATTTTTTATAAAGCAGACGTCACGGATAACGGGCTTGGCTGCTACAAGGACGGTCGGGCCCTCTTAGGGCGTGATCCCGATCAAAGCCGAGGTTACGTGACTGGTTTAAAGGACTGATCCAGCTTATTAGCCAAGAAGCCTTAAGCCCTTCGAGCCTTAAGGTGGCCCAGAATGGTTCAAAGGGATTTAACGAACAAAATGACTTTAAGCTAATACGGACGGCTGCAGCCAAAAGTAAAATAATACGTTCGGTAATTGCATAATATCAATGGTAATAATTGTAATAACATTTCGTTATTTAAAGTATTTTTGATATTACGAAATATAATTTTAATGATTTAATTAATTAAAATTTACCGTATTTTTATCAATATAAATCTATACGATTTAAGTTTAATAATTAATTAAACCTTTAGCCGTTATACGCTATGAGTTTTTATTTAATAATAGCTCCTTAGTTAAAATATCGATTAACATTTGTGTATTTTTTATTGTTATATAACTTTAAACAAAGATTAAAATTTTCGAAAAAAAAGTTTAACAATGTATAATTTAGTTAACGGTTATTTTAACCCGTATTATTATGAGACATAAAGTTGAAAAACCTTAACCTTATAATGGGAAAAAGCATTTAAAGGTTTTTGTTTTTACCTAAATACGAACGTATTTCCGTTTTTAGGATTTGGATAAACCCGTAAATAAATTTTTTGATATAATAACTTTTTTCGGGAAATGTTTTGGATGAATTTGAACCAGTAATAAAGGATTATTTAGAAAACGTTATGGCCGATTAGGAAAAGGTTATTAAGGGGTTTTTTTTTCGAGTACGTAAACTTTAAGGAAAAATTAAAGGGCAATTTCGAAAATCCGGACGAAAAATAAACGGCGGTATATTTTTAGGGATCCTACGGTCATTGTTATAGTGACGAGTTTCTAGCTACAAGTCGCTAGCGAAATTTCCCAGAGTTTTAAATAGAGAAATAGCAAAACAATAGTATTTACATAATTATACATATCGTATAATTAGTAATTTGTAATAAATAAAATTTTGCTACCTTATTTACGTTATTTCATATAATTATTTCTTTATTTTTTTTGTAATTTTTATATAATTTATAATATATAATATTTATTATCTCAATACAAATTTCATTTTCTGTTATATTTTGCCGTTTTTCCCTACATAGAGGAAGTTATAGAATATAAGCAATATTTAACATATTCAATGTCTATGATAATATCTATAACAAAAAGGTTTTAAAGATAGGATAAATGCATACTTTTATTAGCCACAATTCTGATTTATTAATAATTAACTGTGAATATATCCTTATGCGACAAAACTTTTGTTTAAGAAATAATTTATTTAAACGTCGTATTTAATAATTTTTACGGCATAGTAACTACGTCGATATTAATATTAAAAATATACGTAGATATTTATGAAAATTCTAAAAAACCTTCCGATTTTTAATTTAAATTTCCTCGTATAAACCGTAACAGTTTTTTTAAATAATGATAATTAAATCAATATCTTTCTTTAAAAAATAGGGATAGAATAATTAGATAATCCGGAATAACCGATAAAATTAACTTTTTAAAATTTAGGCTGTATCAAAAGTTCGAATAATTAGTAATTCAACATTAATTTAAATAAATAATTTATGAATATTTTCAGCTAAAAAATTAAATTAAATAAAAAATTCGAAAAATATTCATATCTAAATTACTAAAAAGGTTAAAACTTTGAGAATTTGCAATTTGCAAAAAGAATTTAATTAAATCAATTTCCGAACCGCCAAGCATGTCGAATTCCTAATTAAATAATTTAAGGTTAATAGTTTAAGATGTAGGCCAGGACAGAAAATGTATTCTAATTAACCTAATCTATAAAAATAATGCTATCGTACGTGTTTTAATTCACTTTTTTAAATGAATAGAGGAATAACGCGTTAATTAAGAATTAATGATTAATTTGCAAATATAAATCCTTAAAATGCTTAAATCAGAATTATATAAATTTTAAGTATTTAATATTGAGTTATTTTAGCCCGATATAAAAAAGCCAAATATAACGTGTCCGGTAATTTTTATAACTAAAAATAAATATATTAACGTTAGGCCTTAAGAATCAGTTTCGTTAAAACAAGAACCCCTGTTCTTATAACAGTGAATAGCTTCAACGTCAAATGTGGTCAGCATTACATACGATTACTTCAAAATTATTTATTCTTATTGACTTATTTTCAAAATGTAATATTAGTGGTTTATGATTTACATTCAGTAAAACAAAAATTTTATTCAGTTACGTTCTCCATTAAATATATATTTTTACGAAGATACGCTTTATAAATTATCTTAACTATGTTATATAATATAAGCTTTCCGGGCATAAAAAACATCCATATCGTTTTTTAGCAAAATTTCTTGTTAGCTTTTAAGACGTTAAAAATATAACGAATTTACTAGGTACATAGAGTATTATAAAACGTGCCGAAATTAATTGTTAAGTTTTATTAACCGGTATTTGATTAACAGTCCTTTATTATAAAGCATTTAGAAAAATATTCAAATTAATTATAATTATAGTCAGTAAATACGATATTATAAACATATACTTCTTCATATTATTAGTAACTGTATTCTATACCAGAGCTTTTCTAAACAGCCAATATAATAAATACAAACGCTAAAAAGTATAAAAATTTAAAGAAATAGCCAAAGAGTTGAAAACAAATTTATAACAATATAAGTTATTAACTTTTAAAGTTTCAATATTTCAAATTTCTTTTTACTTCTAATTTCTTTTTTCTCCGAATTTATTAAAATTGAAAATCTTTATGAAATTTATTCATAAGTTAAAAAGGTTGAATACTAAATATATTACTACTAGTAACATTACTTTAAATATTGGGATGAATATATTAAACCGTATATTAAAATAGTATCAGGCCCATTTTTATTTAAAAAGTTCGAAAATTATTATTTAGAATAATCTGAAGAGGCTTTCGAAAAATTAATAATAATATTATTATTTATACACTCGTCTATTTGTTACATATTTTAATTTTTTCTCATTTTAGCTTGCCATGGTAAAACATATATTAATTTGATTTTTATTAACCTGTTTATAACGTTTTTTTACCAAAGGTATTTAAGAATGTATATAACCTATTATTGTAACACCTCAGAAATTATTCTAATAACCGTCCATTTTAAATCAGAAATAGCATAAATATAACGTATTTATTTAACACATGTTTTACAATCAAAGTGATTTATTACGTTATTTTATTATTTTTATTTCTATATAAGCTTTTTGTAATTACTTAGACTTTAACTAATTATTAAACCTTAATTATACGAGGTTATATTTCTAGAAATATCGTAAATATCTAATCAATAAAATAATTTAGTTACGTTTCCTAATAGTAAGGGTATTTCAGATAACCAAATTATATATTCCAACCTCGTATTGTTTACATTCTAGAAAAGATAACGATCGCATTTTATATATTACCTTATTTTAGTGGTTACATTATTCCCGTTTGATTATCTGTCGATTATACTCGAGTCGACTGTATTTGATCGTTAGTTAAGCCTGGTCAAATCCCAAAAAAATTTTCGATTAATATATGTTCCGTAACTTTTCGCTAATGTCGGAAATATTTAACGTTTTGTTTTGACTGTCCTGTTGAGTTTTTGGTTGTTAGGGTATAATACGATTTTCTTTTTTAAAAAAAATTTGTTCTTAAGGATTAATTATTTATTATATTTGATAAGTAACTTTTATTATTATTAATATTATTATTTATGTCGGGTTATATTTCTAAAACATGTGAAAAGTGACATGTTAATTTAACTCGCTGGAAAATTTTGTTTTTTATTAATAAGTTTAATTTAAATTTGCTTTATTGTTTCAGTTATTTTCGCGTTAATTGTTTTAATTATATTGTTGCGGAAGGTAAGGTTTGTTGTAGTTTTTATGCATATAAAAAGTCCGTATATTACGAATTTGGCGCCGTAAAATGTTAAATTAGCATATTTATTTTTCTTTATGGCGTTATCTTTAACGTATTACTTTAGTAGCGCGTGTATTCCGAAAAAAAAGATAGCATTGAAAAGGAAAAAAAAGATGTCGAATTTTTTCTATTAAAAGTTTTGGCTCGTTTATAGCGTTTATGTTATTAAGGGAAGATTTTTGTAAGAAAGTATTCGAAATAATTTGTTATAGGATTAAGAATTTAAACCAGTTGGAAGAATAAGAACGTATAAAGGCCGCTGCCTTTTTAAACTTTATAATTAATTGGTTTGTCGTAGAGGCTTAATAGTTCTTCTTTGCCGTTATGGAAAGCGTGGATTAGAACGTAATTATTGGCGGCCTTACCGTTATTAATAAAAACCTTTTAACAGGCGTTAGGTATTTATAAGATTTTTAGTAGGTTTTTAGGTCTTTTCGGAGTTTGAATACCTTTTTTATTTAAGTATTAAGTAGGTTTAAATGTTGATATCGTATAACAGTATAAAATTTTATGTTATATCTTTATGGTAGTTTAAATTTATTAAAAACCTTAATTCTAATAATATTTCTGCTTAATGTTCGGTAATTCCATATTCTGGTAGATTAATATATTTTAATTTATATGTTTAAGATCATATGGTTAATAATGGCTTTCATCGCCGTATGTAAAACCCTTTTTACGTGGTTTTAATTTTTCTTTTGGATTTCTTTAGGTCTTATTGTTTTGCGCTTTTTATACGTAATCTTTTCAAAAAATTTCTAATTTGTTAAACCTCTGTTATTTGTTACATATATCGTATCAAGTTATTGTATTTGCCGTTTTTGCAGACGTATTTGTTTTTCGAATTAACATAATAGTTTTGGTTTTATTGTAATTTTTGCTCATTATGTGGGTAATTCTTTTTCTGTACCGTATAATATTGAAGTTTCCGTCAACGTTTTTTTAAGTTCGGAGTTACCATTTAAATTTTTAAAATAAAATTTCGGGGTGTGTTTTTTAGATTTGTAATAAATATTAATTCAAAATGGAAATTAGTGATAATTCACTACTAAAAGCTTTAAGTTATTCGTCAAATTCAATTTCCCGTTATTTGGTGTTTATGTTAGTTATAAAAACAAAGACCTTCTTTGTAAATATTTTTTTTTCAGCCAGCTTTATAAAGTTGTCCACTTATCTCTTTAATTTTATAAGTTAATTATTCAAAAATGTTAGTATTATCGTTCATTAGTTTTTCTCGGTTAATTAGAGAAGTTAAACCTTTCGTAATATATACGTATAGTACCTTAATATGTGTACTTTTTCTAATTTTTACATGTTAGATATTATTATCGGTTGTAAGGGCGTTTTGCTGTTGTCGCACCGTTTTCTGCGTTAATTTTTTTGGCTTTTTACATTTTTCGCTGAATTTTTTGTTGAGATGGGCTATGGTCGTATTAGGTCTGGATTATATTAATAATTCTGTTATCGTTTTTAAGTTATTTTGAGTTATTTTTTAGGTGCAAGTATCCAGTTATTTCATCAGGGTTTTTTTAGATGCTCGGTATTTGAATTCCTTATGTCCTATTTGCGGTAATTAAAGTATCGGATTTAGTTTTAATCTTTCTTTTCGTAATTCTAAGTTTTATAGGTTTTGGTACTGTATTATAAAATATATTATTAAGGTTATGGGTATGTAGGAATATACTGGTATTTATAATATGTCCTAATTTATTATTATATTTAACTTTGGAAATTTAAAATTTCCAATCGCATTGTCGATGAGGAATTTTAATTATCATAGTTATATAATTAATGGAAATTCGACTCAATTAATTTTCCAAATTCTTTTTAATTTCTTTTCAAGTTGTCGGGAAAAAAATAGTTATTAATACTTTTTCTTCTTAATTTAGTTTTCAAGCCGGATATATTAAAGCATTCCCGTATGTAGATGTTAATCCTTTTTATCGCAATTTATTAACTTATATATGCTTTTGTTATTTCTTAATATGCTTTTTGAAATATATAATAACGTATTTTTCATTACTAGTTTAAATTAAACATTTAAATTTTAATGAGTTATTTGGTGCAAATCCTATCCGTAAAATAAATATTAGTAATAGAATAGAGAATTACTCAAAACACATTCCTTAGTAAATTGAAAATAATTAGATTTTGATTAAAATTTATTAAAATATTCGTGCTTTAAATGCTTCAAATTTTCTCATAATATTTTAAAACTATGAATTAAATTTCTTAAACTTCCCCTGGTAGTCTTTTAAAGCAAAGGCCTTAGGTTTCCATTTACCCAGGGATTCGTAAATTTCCTTAAGTTATTCGAAAAAGTTATTTTTCTCGTTTCCGAACCGGGTATTTTGGCAGGTTAACTAGTTTAATCGTCGAAATACCTCTTTTTGGATAAGAATGGGTCGTTTTATTTTTTTTCTGATTTCAAGGTTTTCTTAAAGACTTCGTAAATCAGTTTAATTATATATTAACCCTTAATAACACCAGTTCATCCTAATAAAAATATCGTATAAATTTAAGTGATAAATTAGGTTAATTATATAGTATAATATTGTATTGTAGCTATAAGAACGGTTGCGATTATATTTATATATTAAATTATACTAGTAATCGAGCAACTCCGGTTTATCCATCTGTCGATTATGTTCGAATCGATCGTATTAGATCGTTAATCGAACTTGGTCGAATTAACTTTCTTCGACTAACTTACGTAACCTTTCGTTAAAGTCGGAAACACCTAGCGTTTGGTCCCGACCGTCCCTTTAGGCCTTTGGCTGTCAGGCCATAACATTTTTATTATTATTATTACCACGGTTATAATTAATGTCTGTAGTTATAAGCTATTCTTTTTGTGACTAACTGATTATTATGACTTTATTTAAATTGATAATTAATTAAAGATTACATGAAATTAGTTAGTTATTTACAAAAACCAATAACTAATAGCTTTTTTACACAATTCCTTTTTTAAAAAAAACTCTTTAACGTTTTTGGGGAAAAATAAATTGCTTTTGTAATTTTAACCTGATGTTAATTTCTCAAAGTGGTTTTTAAAATCTTTGAATTTTCTCAAAAACAATTGCTTATATCTTAAAAGTTCTTTTTTAACATTCGGCTTTTTCTCCTTTGGGGATTTTGAATTTATCGTTAAGCTTTAAAAACATCTTTTTATATTGTTAATAATGCTAACGTTATTATATATTTAAAACATATTTTTGGTACGCTTTTGAACTAACGGTTAACTAGTTATAATATTCAAACTTTCGATTTTTAAATTAATTCCTTAGAACTTATAAGTTTACTTTCTAAATTTCGGCCCTTTTTCTTATTTGTTAATTTACCGCCAGCTTTTAAAAAAATACTTTTCATATCATTAATACTTTTCACGTTATTGTGCACTTATAACACAATTTATATCTCTTTTTGAACTGGCAGATAGATAACTGGTTATAACTTCAAAAAGTGTAATTTTCTTTTTTAAAAAATACATGCTTACAGCTTTTAGGTTTGTTTTTTTTAAAAAAAAATCGGATCTTTGTTTTAATCTTTTGATTTTTAACGTTTACTTTTACAAATCACTTTTAATATCAGGAATAATTTAAGCGTTATATAGTGCTACTAATATACTTTAACATCTTTTTGGATTAATAGTTAATTTATTATAACCCTAAAGAGTTTTACTTATTAAGATAATAATACATATCTAATTACGTTTTTTTAAAAATCTATCTAGGTCTGTATTTAAACTCCATTTAATGTTTAAATAAAATATTATTTAAATACACCATAAATCCTTTCTTTTCTAGATATACATGATTCTTATGCTATATTTATTATACAAATTTATAACTGGTTTAAATTTTCTATTTTTTTAGAGATTTTGGATTTTTGGAGCATTTTTAAAGCTTAAATATTTGAATTTTCGAATATTTTTATTAAAGCTAATTGTTGAACCGTATGCGGCTGTCTTCGATTGGTCATTTAGTAATAATATTATTAGAAATGGAAAAATCTCTTTTAAGCGAAGCGGAAATAGCAGCATTAATTAAATTTATTTTAGCAGTAACAGCAAAAATAAGAAAATAAAGTCAAGTAGCTGTCTTTTATAATGAAATGTTTGTTTTATTAAAGTTTTTTATTATTTTGTATTTAATGTACCATTAGACATTGTTGAATAATATATAAATAATAAGGCACTGTTAAGTAATACACAAATCAAAAGTTTTTCATTGGTTTTATAGAAGTATTGGTTTTCGTTTAAATATATATTTTGCCGTTCAATGAAATAGATTTGAGATTGTATATATATTTCATCGCGAAAGGTATTTCCAGAAATGTGTGTTTTATATATAAGGCTTAAAATAATCTGAAATATATAAAGTTGGTAGTTTTTAAATTAATTGATTATATACCTGCTTTAGAAATTATTTATTTAATTGTATGTACCTATTATGAATAACTACATCTAAACGTTTAATAAGCACCATGTATTCTTAATTAATGATTAATTTTAAAAGGGTTTTTATTTTTCAATTAATGTTTCTTCGTTTGGTATATATCGATATTCGCCTTCTAAAGACTCTTTATCCGAAATTTGATATGTAAATAATACATTAGTATATATAGGTTGGTTAATATATGAATAAATTTTGTACAGGACATTACGATACAGTTATATAAATTTCGGCTTGTAAATAAATTATTAATTTAGGAAACCTTTGAAATATACCCAGTATATTATATAAAATGTATCAATTTAAGTTATTCGGAAAGATTCGTTTAATGCCTGATGTTAAATATTTCGATATTATAAATTCCTTTTTTGTTCAATTTACTAAATATTTTAATTATATTATAAATCATAGTTGCAATTATAGACTATAGTTTTTAGGTTTTTTGTACCTAGTAACTAATATGGTTTTAGTCATATTGTTAATGAGTAACTACAGAACAATGAAAACTACAGCTACTTATAGTAAAAGACTAATATTTCGTTCCCGAAATTTTTAAAGTCTGATTTTAAAAGTAAACCGCATACTTCAATTTGTAAACTAAATTATATCAAATACATATTAATTGGTCCAATAATAATGTCAGTCCATTATATTATA
Organism: Monosporascus cannonballus; assembly: GCA_004154925.1. Lineage (NCBI taxonomy): Eukaryota > Fungi > Ascomycota > Sordariomycetes > Xylariales > Monosporascus > Monosporascus cannonballus. The sequence goes on from QJNS01000226.1 coordinate 53,355, forward strand.
AATAACTAAATTTTTATTACAATATTAATGCTAGTAAGATTATAAATGACATTTGTATTTATTATTGTATTCACACTATATTTTCCGGGCTGAACCAAACACATAAATCTCTTTTTCCACGATATAATATATGATTTTTAAAGAATAACGTTAATATATAATTTCAAAAAATTTAAGTTACTACTGAAATATTTTAGCAAATATTGGAAGAAAATTGGTAAACAATAAAATATTATTAACAATAATATTTAATATTTTAATATTTAAGTTATATTCGAGTTTACGCTGTATTTTCCGAATTAAACCAAATACGTAAATAAATTATTATACCATAAATAGTATACGATAAATATTATATCCAGTATTTTCGACTACAAAAACTAATCTATTGTTTTTACGGGTTAGGATAAATTGTACCGTAGTTCTACAGAACCTTATTTTAAAGCCGACTGGTAATTGTCGACAAGCTTCAGCTATGATAAACTTTATGCCCGCTGGCTCCACGATTCGGCAAGGTCGAAAGGTTAAAGCTTCACATGACAAACCTTAACGTTAAACCTTGAACTTAGACCTTAAGTTAATATTTTAATATAAACTTCGTTTTTTAATATTATTATTAATGAATCCATTATTTCGGTCCTTTTCTCGTATAATTGAATTGATAAAAAAGAACTGCGCGTCGAAAGAAGTTCAATTTAAAAAATTCAATAAATCAATATATTAATAAAACTTTCTTATTTTTTTTGTAACGTAGATCTAAATTCAAGACTGAATGTCCAGGCTGAGCCAAATGCACCGACAATTCTTATATGACATAATTTACACGATATATTTTACACATAGTAATTTGGAATGCGATGGTTAATTAGTAATGTTTACCGCTAATTACATAAATGTAAAAAAACATTTTTAGTTAAATACAATGAATTTTTTAAAAAGATTTTATGTGAAATACTATTAAAATATCCAGTTATATGCTAACGTCAACACCAAGTTACACTATATATATATACATCTAATAACATAACACGACAGGGATACACTTTTTAAAAACCGTATCTATAGACACGCTTGATAAAAAATCTATAACAGTTATAATTGCATTAACAAATAAGCTATAGTAAACGATATTTTTAATTAATGTTATAATACCCTTAACTAACTTTACTTATAGCCGATATAATACAGACAGCAAAGCACTTAAAATGGTTCATGTACTAAGTAGGTTTGGTACTACCTAAATTACATTATCATAAAGTAAATTCGACTTAACAGTCTTTCGCGAAGTATTAATTGCCCTGGTTTATTACAAACGAAAGTGAATGCTCAGGTATATAACTACTAAGCGATTAATAATCACCGTATATATATACAAAGAATTATTAAGCTATATATCTTCTAAGCACGAAGTTAGCTGAAAATATTAAATTATAATTATACAAAAACTATACATAAACTATAAAACACCTTCAAATTTTAAAGTATACACTAATATCACTTATTTAATGAATTCGTTAAAACCTAATAAATATAACGTGATTCCTTAACGATATAATCGAAAAGCAACGAACAGATTTTGTAAAAAAAACCTGTTAAGATTATAATACAACTATGATGTAAATTAATATTATTATAACTATTAAATGTAACAATAGTAAAAAAGAACTAAACAAAATATAGTTACATAGAATTTAAAATAAAAAAATTATATACGCAATCACTTTAAACTGTAATTGGCTTTGCGAAAATTAGTAATGTAATCTGATGTTTTTATTTTTTTATCGTTACTAAATAATTACTTTAATTTTTATCACGTTGCTATTTTAAAAGCCTTTGGTCTTCGAAATATTTCGTTGTGTGTTATAAATGTTATAAATATTTAATATTCTTATATTTATTACATTATTGCTGAAAATACTATATATATATCAAGTGAAAAACGCGTTCTTTTTTAAACCTTACGATTGACCTCCATTTTTTCTCCTATATTTAGATTTAAAATTTTACAATATAAATAAATAATGTTTTTAACTTTAATAATTTTGTTACCCCGTATTTTTACTACCTTGAATTGTTTTTTATATTATACTTAACCCACACTTTTTATGAAATTTCCTACATTTTAATTAAAATTAAGTATAGAATCTCTATGAATTTCTAAAAACACCATTTTAATGAAAAGTAAAACAACAACAGTAGCTAAAAATCTTCTAGTCATAGTAGCTAAAATTTAAAAATGAACCAATTTTTGGCCTTACTAACACATTTATAAATTTAAAAGCAATAGATTTACAGATAAATAATATGTTAATATCTCCTTTTAAATATTTGCTTTCATACAAAAACGTATTTAATTTTGTTGTTAAATAAATGTGTTATTAAATCATTATATAGCTACTATTATATTATTATTATAATTAGGTATGCGAAACAAAAAAAACAAGTTTTTTATCCATAATATTACATAGCAATACCGGAAATAAGGTTCCAAAATCACCGAAATATTTAACGGCGCCTTTAAGATATAAACAGCAAATAGTAATAATAAAGTTTTATGGCAAACGAAATTTACGATATAACATTTATTAAGCCGTTTTGCCGTAACGGTAAATTCGTTAGGATTTTAAGTATATTTATTAATTTTTTAGGTAATATTTAAGCATCATTTACAATAACGGATATATATTTGGATATATTTTATATCAATATTTTAACGCATAAATGTTAAATGGAAAAATTAGCCCTAAAGAAAACAATGTTTATAGAACGAAATATAAAGGTTAAAAAATTTAAATGTTGGTCAAATTTAGAAAAAAATATATTTATCTTAAATATTTTAAATATTATTCCAAAGGTACTTAACCGTATTCGAAATCCAAATATAATGAACTTAATGTTTTAATCTTAATATATTTTTAAAATTGAAGTTTTATACTAATTACGGCGTTACGATGAAATACTTAAATAGAACAATAGTTATATTGTGAGAAGATATCCAAATTTATATAAAAATAATTTATAAACAGAATTTTAATACGAAATTAAACATAATTATTACATGTATGGTTAAATTGCTTCATTTATTTAATATTTGCAGCATTTATTTTTATATCGGTTTTTCTATTTTGGACGAGAAAGGATTTGAAAAAAATTATATTTTTATCGTAAAATACGCTAACGTAATTAACGTTATTACGTCAACTAATATACCGAAAGCGATTTCGTTTTTAAATTATATGTCTGAATTTATACGGCTATAAAAAATTTCAAATTTATCAAAATTAACAATAATAATAACGAAAAATATTTTTTACGATATAAAAAAACGTTTTTCGTTTAAACGCCTGCTGTATTAAATAAATAAGTTATTTTAACGTAACGTTTCGAAAAAATGTTGAAAATAAGGAGGATTTGGGGGAAAAAATATATTATCTTAAAAAAAAAGCGTATGAATTTAGTTAAAAAATAACAAACCGAAATTGAGCCGACACGTTTTTACGCATTAAATATTTAGAACCGGAAATTCTTTAACAAATTATATAATAAAATGCATTATTTTGGCAAAATATATTAAATAATAATGTTTATATTTTTTAATTATCTCGTTTTTATAATGCGGCGAATAATAAACTGAATTCATAAAAACGAATCGGTATAAACTTTCGAACGTTAAATAAAATCTTAAGATTTAACGTATATCTTTAACCACATTAAGATTTTATTTTCCAAAAAGATATAAACATATTACGATTTTCTATTATTTTTAATTTTTTTTACATAGCGTCTATTTTATAAAGAATATATAACATAAAATGGTCGTTATTTTATTTAAAAGTTTTAAGATAATTAATAGAATTTTTAGAGGATTTCGAAATACCCTTGTATATATTAAATATTTTATAGACCCTATTTGGTAAACGTGAAATAATTTGGTATTATTTATAGAAATGATATAAATATTTTTAACAAAATAATAAAGAATCACGGTAAATGTATTACCGCTGTTTTAAAATATTATTTTAAAAAAGCCTAATATTAACCTTTTCCACCACATTCGCAAATTATAGAATAATTAAGGTTTTCAGATTTAAAATAATCGATTTTATTATTTTTATTATGAAAAATCCGTATATAAGGATTATGTAAGTTAATTTTCGTTTCGGACCTCAAGGTTTTGGAAACGTATATTAGAATACTCGGATTTCTCCGTTCTTATATTTGTTAATATTAATAAAACGCAAAACCCTTAGAAGAGAAAGAAATAGCGATATTAAACCAAAAAAATAAAAACAACATGTTTACCAAAAGTTGGTTAATACCAAAGAGTAATAAATCTAAAAAAAGATTTTTATTTAAAAAAGTATTATGTTAACGAAAATGAAATAGAGAATTTCATTATTTCATATAAATAATTAACAAAATTTATTATTTCGTATATTAAAGATTACGAATTCGTTATATTAATTAACATAAATTGTTTATATACTTCCGGATTCGGAATTATAATTTGTTATTTTGCAAAATAAAATGGAGAATGGATAGAAGTAAATTCGGTTGAATTAATCTTTTTTTTAAAAAAAAGATACTAATTAAAATGAAAAACAAATATGCCGCTATAAAATTAGAAATAACTTACTTCGCACAAATGGCATTTAATTTCCGAATTTAAATTTAATTATATAGCGAGTCAAATATTATTCTAACAAATTATGAAAATTAAAAAATATCATGAATTAAATAGTTCTATAATTAATAAAATATATCTAAATAAATATAAGGTGTATAATAATATTAACTTATTTTTATTAATTCTATTTCGATACTCGTTAAATCTTAAGTTAATTTCGTACCCGATATTGATTAAGTTTACATATAATCCTGAACCTTGTAAATAGGAAAAAAAAACTTTATATATCTATTCTTAATAATATAACGGAAAGCTCAATCATATCTCTTAAATAGAAATAAATATATCTAAAGCCCTTGAAACCAGTTTTATTAAAAATTATGTCATTAACAAAAATTATTTAGGATTATAACAAAAAATAAAAACAAATGTTAAAAATTTAATCCGTTAAATATTTCCAATATATTTTCGAAAGCAATTTACTTAGTAATATTAATACAATAAGGTCGGAAATCTAAAACCTATATATGATCCCGTAATTTCGTTCCATATCTTTGCATAAGATTTTATAATCGGGTTTCTAATCGTTTTTGTTAAAAGAATTTTATGGTATATATTCGGTTTTAATAAATTTAATTCGTTAATAACGGTAACTTGAAAATTATTTAAAAAATTCTTTTTAATATCCGGTTACGCAAAATATAAGGCCAAAAATTAGGTATATATTTTTTTGAAGTTACTCTTCCTTGCCGATAAAAATATACCGGCTAAAATAATTTCCGATAAACTTCCAAAATTTAAATACGATTTTTCGTCAGTATTTTTCGAAAAACTCGATAGAAAATTAATTAGTTTCATAGGTTCTTATTTTTAAATTACTAAATAAAACGAAAAACAAAATTATAATATAGAAATAAGTTTAAAATACTATATTACTGTATAACGTTTAATTAATGAATATTTTAATGTTTCTTCCATATAACTTTAATTAAACCGATTTAATTAGTACTAATTATAACTTAAAAAGGTTTATTTTCGCATATATACTTCGATCAGTATTAAATATATTTAAAATAATTAAAGTATATTATAATTTCGAAATAATTAAAATGATATATTCGCGTAAAACAAAACCGTTAATAAATTTTACAGCTGCAAATTCAAAAAGCAAATATAACATTAAATCTAACTTATTTTAATTGGCCATATATGTTAAAATCCTTTTTCATTTTTTATAAAAAATATTCTTTTCCCGCGAAGCTTTTTCGTAAATAATTGCTGTAAAAAGCCGTCCTTTTTACGGTTATCAAAATAATAAATAATTTAAGATACGAACTTAACATTTCGTAATATTAATTAATTTACCCAATAAATTTGGTTAAGTATTTATTCACTGCCCAAAAAAAGTTATAGTTTTTTTTTTAAAAAAAAACGCACTTAACATAAATATTTAACCAAAATATTATGAACAAATATATTTTCTTTAAAATACAAGAACTTTTGTTTTGTACAGCTTTCCGTACATAAACCAACTTGTTTTAAAAGAATATGTACGATAAACATTATAACGGAAAATATAACCAATAATACTTTGAAAAACATTTAATAAAAATTTATTAATTTCGCCCAAAATACAATAGTATATATAAAGTTTTGAAATTTTAATAGTAAAAAAGATAATAATAATAATATATATACATAAATATAACTTAAAACCAAGATACCTGAATATTAATTTTGAGGCTAAAAAAGTAAATAGTTCAAAAACTATTAATTAACATATTTTTGGAAACACATTAAGAATTCTTAATATTTTTATCTTCTTTAAAGTAATAGTTTTTTCATATCAATAAAACTTATTTTACTTTTTTTGTTTTTTCTTCTTTATTAGGTTTATATTTTTTGATATGTATTATTACAATTACATTATTATTTTATTAATTTTAACATTTAATATACATACTTTTTTCTGATTTAATTTTTAATTTAAATTTCGAAATCCGATTTTATTTTTATTTTCGATTTCAATGTTAACTCTTATCCGTATTATCTTTATTCGTTAATTATAAGATATATTATTTAATAATAAAAAGCGTTAACCAGTATTTCCCCAAAGAAAACTTTGATTATAAAAGTTTCTTTTAGGTTGGGAAAAAAATTTAATAAATTATATATCTTATAATATAAGCTTCAAAAATACTTTCCAGGAATTCCGCAAATATTAAACCATAAATATAATATTTGTAATTAATATTATTAAACGAAATTGTAATTAAAATTTAAGCCGGAATATAGGCAAAAACGACTTTGACCTTGTTTCGACCATTACAACTCTCTTGGATTTCTAATAAAAATTTATTGTAGTTTATCTGCCGAAATTTTAATTTAACTTTTACCGTATATTAAACATATTTTTCGATATTTAATTATTTAAATAATTTTCAAAAAATGGTTTTACATTAAATGGTTGCTACAACTTTATATTTGATTTTCTTTTAAAAAAATTAAGCAAATAATATATTATAAAGAATTTTGAAAATAAATTTCATTAAATTAAAATTATCATTATTTAAAATGATATATATTTATAATAATATTAAACTTTACGGAATTAGCATGATACCCTTTATAATTAAATAATATTTCGAAATATGCGTATTAAAGTTTTTATGTTAATTTTATATAATAATAAATTTCTAATTTTTAAATATTTATAATTGAAAATAATAATATTATTATTAATAACAATAATAATAATAATAATAATAATAATAATAAAAGTTTTATAAATAATAATACGGTATAACCTTTATGTATTTAATTTTTTTAAAAAATAATAAGAAAAATATTACAAAAATAAAAATGGTTAAAACGTTTTGCTTTATACCGGCTATTAATAAAAACGATAAATTAATAGGTAAATAGTTGTAAATTTTATATAAGTTAAATTATGGCGGTTTCGGTCTTATATTTAATAGCGAAATGTTACGATCCAACAAGCTTTCGGCCTTAAGAAACGGTCAGACAAAGATCATACGAGCCATCTTAGGGTCACGTAACAGTGATGACTGCCAAGCCAGTAATTATCAGTGATCAAAGGTGATCCTAAATAATCATAATTACCACCAATTGCGTAATTATAAATAATTAAGCTAAAAAAATACATACGTTCGTTATTTCCATAAATTAAATAATTTCAGTTTATAATAATAATAATTCGTTATATAAGGTACCCTTCATATTACGAAACGTTATACATTATATCTATTGTTTAATTTCTTATGATATTCCTGTTAACATAAATCCGTACGACTAAGGTTTAATAATTGGTTAAACCCCAAGCCGTTATACGTTACAAGCTCTTATTCAGTAATACCGTCAGATTCTGAACAATATCGCCGACACTATGTTTACCAGCAAGCAGCCCGAATAGCCCACTTACCAGGTCCCTAATAACCCGGATATTGGAATGGAATCGGAAAAGGAAAAACCTCGCCTTTTTCGCAAAGAAATTTTCCGATACCTAGATGCCATAAACAAACCTATTTTTTAGCTTGAAAAAAAATAATAATCTTACGACGTCCTTTTAAGCCGCCTATAAAAAACTTAAGGGGAAAAAAAGCTCCCGAAATTAAAATTTTTTTTCGAACAAGCCAAATTATTTAATTACATTTTGCCCAAAAATTAAAAAAGGCTTTTAAGTTACCTATACCAAAACTTTTTAATAAAACCTCGATTAAATTATAATTATTCTTAACTTAATATTAACCATATTTCAAATATTTTCCTATTCGATTAATTACGTTTATTATACGAATTAAATTTGCAATTAAACAACTTACCGAAAATACGGTTATTTAATTTAAGTCTGTTATAAGAATATACATTATTATATTTATTAAAACACAAAACCTTAAAATAATATATAGCGATTATGAATAATTTAAACAAATATTAACGAAAATTTTGGAAATAATATAGGAAAAAATAAAGGACAAAATATAAATTTAATAATTATATTAAAGAAAATCAATGTCCAATTACGGCAATACGTTTATTTAATTAATTTTTAAGTTAAATTAATGGCAAAAAATATTAATAATTAAATTTTTCGATGGCTTAAAAAAATATAAAAAAAAAGCCTTTTAAACTTAATCGGCCTAACTATTGATCGGATTATATCGTTATAATAATTAAAATTAACGATCGATAATACGCCCGGCGTATTAAAAATATTAAAGGAAAAAATAACAACAAATTCCGATATACAGCTAATATTAGCGTTTTTCGACGCGGTAATATTTTTTACGGTACGAAACCAGTACCTACAGAACTAGGAGTTACTTACAAAAAGGACTAGAACCAGACCAAATATTTCAATTACAACAACATAAGGCATAAGGCAGCATAATACAAGGCGCCTAAAAACCCTATCAAAATAACTGGAAACCAGTACTTAAGGGACAATCTAAAGAAAACCAGAAAAATGGAATACGACAAGAAATTCGACAAAAAATACGAAAAACCAAAAAGCCGGCATAACAAACATTGCAACATAACAAGAAGCATTATAAGGATAATTACGCAAATACCAGAATTGGACAGAAACAATTTGTCCCGGAACCACTAATCGATATAACAGGATATATGCCATATATTATCGACGACGAGAATATCCTGATTACAAAAAATAAAAACAATACATCTACGGACGGATTACCCGTATGTACTATGAAAAATTTGATTTTATAAACCGTACCAGAAATAACAAAAATAATAAATAATAATATCGATATTTTCGATCCATAACCCCAGGAAATATTTAGCAACTAGCCGAAACAAAAATTTAATCCGAACAAAAATAATACCTATAAAAAACCCTTTTTATTATTTCCAGTAATATAATGACCAAACGGAAAAAATTTAATCCAGCATATAATAAAAAAACATTACTAAAAATTATTACAGATCTTTATTTTCAATTAATATTTATTATAAACCTTTACGAAATAAAAGTTATTTTAAAAAAATACGTTAATTTATAATCGAATTCTAAAACGATAATTGAGATAACGTATAATAAAATCTAATTGCAAATATAAGAAAACAATTTACTTAATAAAAAAAATCTGTAATAAAATTAAAAATACTTAATTTAATTCGAAGGAATAATACGACGGTGATAATAATAAATATAATAACTTAACGCGTTAAATATAGAAATATAAATAAGGCTCGATAAACTTAAATAGGAATTTAAAAAAAAGGTTACTTATTAAAAAGCCGCAAAATAACAAAACCTAAAAAAATTAAAGGGAATTTCTGAAAAAGGCTTTAAACGTAATAATAAAAGCCGTTAATAATCCTATCACTTTGGATATACGAATCGGAACGCACTGGTATACCGCAATAATGGACAGCGGAACTCTGGGCGGAAATTATATTATACAGGATATGATCAATAAGCTTAGACTGCTATGGAGATACAAGTTAAAACCCTATACAGCAACGAATGCGGAAAGTCAGGAATTCGCTTACGATAACGGGAAAATCATACGCAATATTAATTACTTCGAAATTTTTGTCTAAGGACGATATTTAATAATTAATTTCGACATCGTTCTATTTAAGAATTTCGATATAATCTTAAAACTACTATAAATACGCTAATACGGAATCTTGATTAATAAAGGAATTAGTTAAATAAAGTTCACCTTATACCTTATTAACGGACAAAAAAAGAAAAAAAATTAAGATCTTAACATTCGATCGAAAATGGCGACGAATGTAGGTATAAGGATATAACAGAAACATTATTACCCAAAAGGACAAAATACAAAAAAAGAAAATAGGTATCAAAGAAAAATATAACGTATCATTATTATTATTAAAGCGAAATTAAAGCAACTGAATAACGACCTAAAATAATAGCCTCAAAAGTCAGAAATTTTAATTTATATATTACTACAATACCATAGATATAAGCAGTTTTTCAAAAAAAAAAAAGCTTAATACGAAATTATTAAAATATAGCAAATAAAATTCTGAAATAATTCTTAAGAAAGGGTTTTCGACGAAGTTTTACCTTATTTATAATTTTAACGAAAACGAATTACGTATTTTTAGAGAATACCTGGAAAATCGGTTAGAGAAAGGATAAATTCGACCTTCGAAATTACCAGCAGGATACCTTATGTTCTTTGTATCGAAAAAAAAACGGAAAACTACGACTTATAGTTATCGACAACTAAACGATATTATTATTAAAAATCGAACATTATTACCCTAAATCATTAAAAAAAACCGACTTTACGGAGCCAAATAATTCATAATATTCGATTTTAAAAATGGATAAAACGTTATTAAAATTTAAAAAAATACGAATAAAAAATAACCCTCAGGACGAAATACGGATTATTTAAGTACCTAGTTATACCAATAGGATTTATAAACGTACCAGCAACCTTTTAACGAATAATTAACCATATATTACGAAAATATCTTGATGTTTTCGTCGTTTATTATTTCGACGACATTTTCATTTTTTAAAACACGGAAAAAACACATATAAAATATGTTTATAAAATTCTTCAAGCTTTATAAAACGCAAGGTTACTTATTAATGCAGAAAAAGAAATCAATTCCACGTATAGGAAGTAAAATATCTGGGACATATTATTACTCCAGGATATATCAGGATAAACTCTAAAAGATCGCTGCAATCACAAAATGGCAAACGCCAACGACGGTCAAGGAAATATAGGCATTCCTTGGATTCGCCAATTACTACAAAAAGTTTATTCGAAACTTTAGCAAAATAGCTATACCCTTAACAAACCTTACGAAAAAAAAAAAGGTTCAAATAAACGCCAAATACGGAAAAAACGTTTCAAAACATTAAAAATACGATTACCAGCAAACTATTGTTAATTATGTACGATCGAATATATCTCGTTAAACTAAAAACCGATATTTTGGATTACGCGTTAAACGTAATAATCCAATAACGGGATAATTAAGACAAACTGCACCGTATTACTTTTTTTATATAAATGAAAAAAAACCAAACTTAGTTACCGTATCCTAAATAAGGAATTTATGGCCATTATTATGGTATTCCGAAAATTTAGGTATTTCCTGAAGGGAAATTTGCACCAGGTTAAAGTTTATACGAATTATTAAAATCTTACCCGATTTACTACAACCAAAAAACTTATAAAACAACAACTTCTTTATGTAGAAAACTTGGCAAATTTCGATTTCATTATTATTCACAGGAAAAGCCTAAAAAATAACAAAACTAACGCTTTAAGCAAGAGACCAAATTTTAAAAAGAAAATGGTTAAAATTAGCTATATAATTTTCGATACCATTACAGAAAGATATTTACGCCCGCGACAAATGGCAATAATTCGGGCAGTAAGTACCCTTTGACATGTACCAGAAAATCCAGCAATATAACGACGGTCTCCCAAAAACTCAAAAAAGGAACAAAATATAAGTTCCAAAAAAATACCAGAAAAATTTAATACGAAATATATACGAACGTTAATTACATAAATATCCAAGGATCCATAAAACCCTAAAACGGGTTTAACGCATATATTCCTTTCCAAAAATAAAATTAATAGCATAAAAATTATACGGCAATACGATGTTTGCTTTAAAACAAAAATTACTAAACTTCGTATATTAAAAAATCTAGCTACCAAAATATATTATGATAACATTTTCGTAATCGTCGATCGATTCACAAAATTTCCTATTTTTTACTATATCATAAGGACATAAACGCCGAACTAATAATATATATGCTTTTTTAAATATATTTTTAATAAATACGAATTACTAATAGAAATTATTTCGAATAAAGCATCGATATTTATATTTAAGTTTTGGCAAAGCTTAGTAACATTAATCGGTTTAAATCACAGATTATCTAATATATTTAAACGTTAAATAAATAAATAAATAAAACGAACGAACCAAACTTTAAAAATTTGTTTATGATATTATATTAATTACAATAAAATAATTAGGTTCAAAAGTTATTTGTTTCCCGGCTGGCCTACAGTACCAGGTATTATAAAAATATTAAAATAATATTAATAAACGTAAATTTTACTTTTATTATAAAATTCTGTAAAGAAATATACGATAACCGTTTAATTAATATTAAAACAATCCTTACGTCAAAATAACTACATTAATTATATTAAAAAATAAATTCAGAAATAAAATTCGTACGAAATTAAATAAATAAATATTATAATTAAAAAAAGTTAAAAAGATTAATTTTCGAAAAAGGAAAAATGGTTTTTTTATTACCAAAATATATAAATAAAAAGACTTAATAAAAAATTCGATTTCAAATATGTTGGGCCATATAAAATCGCCAAAATTTTTTAAAAAATAATTATTAAGTAAAACTGTTTTTTAAAGTTAAATTAAATTAAATTTCTTTATGGTTCTTTATTCGAACTAATAGCAGATATAATTAAAATATATGCGATATAGGACGATATAAAAATAAAAGACGAACTCAGGTTTTTAATCAAAACGGAAGAACTGAAAGTTTAAGATAAATTAACGTTTTTTTTATTCTCCGTCATACGTAGAGCGTTATTTTGCCTCAACACGGTAACAATAATATCTCCTTATATTAAACATATACGTTTATTTCGCAAATTGATCGTCTCACCGTAACGGAATTTATTACCCAAAAATCTAAGCAACCCTTAAATTTAATATTACTAAATTTTAACCGTTTAATGTATTTTTGGAAATAGTAATCCTAATTTTGATATTTAACAAAATAATAAAAGCAAGTATATTAGCTAAAGCGTTTTTATCGCAATTTGGAACATAAGTAATAAACGATTATGTAATTTCAAAATCGCATATTTCCTAATAAATTAATCTTTTCACTTTTAACTGGTCCCAAAATATGGAAATTTTAATAAAGGATATTCAAAATTGAAATTAATGATAACCTAAATATAAAGTATAAAATACGAAATGAATACTAAATCAATGAAGTTAATAATTAAGTTATAAGATTAAATATCAAAATTATAAATTTAAACTATATCTATAAAACATCCAAAAAATACTTTATTAGTGTGGTAATTAGGGACCGGACGAGAAAAGATAAAATTCTATAATTAACGAAATAATTAAACAAAACCGTTTATAAAAAGCTTCGAAATTATTAATAGGTCGTTTTAAGCAGGAAGAAATGCATTAAAGAAATCTTAATAGTATAGAAATGTTAGTAACTGTTAGAGCAAATCCGAATATATTAGCAATCCTTTAAAAGGCATAATCACTAAAACTTTGAGCCTGTTTATTTACATGTGATCCTGGTTTCCTGCCTGAAAACGTCATAAGACGTTATGTCTTAATGGAAAAGAAAGCGAAAAGGAGCTATCTTTTAAAACAAAGAGATAGTAACAAAAACGTACGTTATTTATTTAAAGTCAAAGTTTGTCAATGATGTAAAAAATAAGAAAATTTAATAAATATACCGACATTCCTAAAAATATTACTGTAACATATTTTTGTTACCAGCTTTTCTAATAAACGATGTTTAGTAATAAAAACTTACGATAATTAAACCCCCTAAATATTTTACTAATAATAATAATTATAATTTCCCTTACAATTTATATTGTCGTATTTCAATTTTAATATCAATGTTATATATCATTCTTCTATATTTTAATTTTTTAATCAAATATTATAATCATATTAACCTTATTTTAAAGTGTTATAAAGTTTTAAATATTTAGATAATCATATTTGGGTTTTTAATATGTTAAGCTTTTCTAACACTTTTTTCAAATAATATCTAATTTTAAAAAACTTTCTATGAAAAGCACGTGATAAAATATAATATATTTCAACCATTTTATTTTTCGATTATCGTGTTTAACGTATAATCCGATCTATCGGTTTTTAATTCAAGGAAACGTTTTAAAAATATATATAATTAATATTACCTTATTTCTAATTTTATTTTTTACATTTTGGAATGCTTTTATTATTTATAACATTTATTTTACATGATGTTTTGGTTACGACCCGAGCCAAGGCCTGTCGCAAGGAATGGTCGGATCCATACGAGTAAGTTTCGTAATTTGAATCCTTTTTGGCGTTAAGGTCCAAGCATATTCAAATAGATCTAACCGTATTTAATAGAATTGGATTTGTAATAACTTTAATATTTAAAAAAGATTTGATTAACTTGTGTGAGGTAAATAGGTTCCTTAAATCTATAATTTAAATAGCGTTAATTTACAATAATAATTCGTTGTTTAAACTAACTTTGCTATTATAAAAGTGAATTAAGTTACATATATTATATTTTAAATTTTACGATAATTTTATTTATATAAATCCGTACGATTTAGGTTGAATAATTAACTAAAACTTTACCCGTTATACGTTATAAATCTTTTTAATACCATCGTTAAATTTTGAATAATACGTGTTTAACGACAATATGGATTAATATTTAATCTTTTCTTATTATATAAATTTAGGCCAGAATTTAAAAGATTTAGGAAATAAATACTGTAATTCGTAAATTAAATAACAGTTATTTTATTTCGTATTATTGCGCCACGATATGAGGCCCAAAAACTTACCCTAACAATAAAAAAGAAGATGCTTCAAGCTATTAATTTAAGCGCGAATATATTTTTGGTTTTAAAATCTGGCCGGACTCGTAAATAAAAGTTTTGTTAGGAGGACCTTTTTAACGGAAGATATTTTCGATTTGTCTATATTAATGCTATGGAATTATTTGGAAAACGTTAAAGCCGATTAGGAAAAAGTTATTAAGATTTTTTTCCGATTACCGACACTTTAAAAAT
Source organism: Monosporascus cannonballus (assembly GCA_004154925.1). Taxonomy (NCBI): domain Eukaryota; kingdom Fungi; phylum Ascomycota; class Sordariomycetes; order Xylariales; genus Monosporascus; species Monosporascus cannonballus. The sequence goes on from QJNS01000226.1 coordinate 68,859, forward strand.
AATTGAAGGTTAATTTCGAAAACGAAGAAGAAAAACGGACGGCCGCATAACAGATTTTACAGCCAAAATTTTATCTCGAAATACGTTACTATTGTAAGAAGTTTTATGGTTAAAGGAGGGCACACGGATAAAAATGGGTTAATTTAATTAATATATTTTAAAGGATTAAAGGATAGCCTTGAAAGGGATATTATTAAACTCTGAATAATTTAAAAATTAAATTAATATATTATAAAAGCTGTTAAGATCGATAATAAATTATGGAGACGTGATATTAACAAGATAATAATTATAGTATAATAAGATATCATCGTGATACTTATAAAAAGCGTCGATAATAAGATTATTAAAGTTGTATTCGGGAAAAACGATTGATTTGCCTAAGCAAGAAATTATTTGACAAAATAAGTAAAGTACGAATATAATTTAGGCCTAGTTCGAACAAGGGTTATCGCGTTAAAAAATTCGACGCGGAATACAAAATGCCAAAAAAAGCTGGTTTAAAAGGCATTTAAAAGATAATAAAATACTTTAATAAGATAGCTGAAAAAACATTAGAAATAAACGAAAAATATTTGCCTCATGATTTTTAACAGATATGGTAAAATATACGGCATATATTATAAATAACATAAATATTCTGCACATAACGAATGAAAAGGTTTATTTATAAATGTGTTACACATATATATAAAAAAGTATTGAATTTATTTAATTAAATAGGGAAAAAGGTAAATCAACAATAATATCGACATTTACGAATCATTATCTTTTAAAACGATGTTAATAAGCGAACCGTTTTATTGAATTAATGAAGAGGAAAATAATATGTATTAAATTTTATGCGATTCATATATTATTGATTTGCCGCAAAACACTAATTTAGGATATAATGGAAAATAACATTAAAGTGTTATTACAGACTTTTGTCTCTAATTAGAATATACTTTAAATTTTAAAAAAGAAAATATGAAAGTACAAATTGGCATTTCTATTCAAAAAAATTGAAAAGAAATGGTAATAATGTAATATTTTAGCACATTATACAATATATAAGCGAAATAATTAATATGGGAAACGTTATAATATAGTTAAAAATAATTATGATAATTTAAGGGCCAGATACGCCGTTAAAAAAGATGAAGGTAATAACTTAACGCGTTATGTACGGAAATACAAGAAGGATTTAATAATTTTAAAAAGAAACTAAAAAAAGAAACTTATATATAAAATTGTACAGAATAAAGAAAGGTAAAGAAAACAAAGGAAAATTTTAAAAACAAGGCTTTAAATCCAACAATAAAACCGGTTAATAATTTTATTACTTTAAATATAGCATTTGCAATATATTAATATATCGTAAACTTAAATTATAAAACATTAAGCTGAAATTATATTGTATTAAATATTGTTAATATAAATAAATTAAAGGTATAATGTTACGATTTAACGTGTTAAGGCCGCGATAACGGTCCGACCAAAAAACTAAAATCCGTTTAAATTCAATAATACGCGTTTAATAAAAAAACAACTAAACTCAATTACGTAATTACTTAACGGAATCTAATTAAACGAATTATTTAGTTAAACATTTTAAAGCCAAAAAACAACCAACCTTAAAATTTATAATTAAATATAATTATTTCATAATTGAAATAATATTAATTTATACTATAATTTCGTTATCCAAAATGCTTTTCGTATTACCAAACGTAATTAATATTATTATATTATTTAGATTTATACGATATTTTTGCTAACATCCATCCGTACAACAAAGGTTTACTACAGTGAGGGGCCAAAATAATCCGGCCCAACCCCACAACTTTTAGCCACACCCATATTCATCAACAACCTCACATATACATATTTCAATCAAATAAAATCGTAAAAGTAAACGGGCTCTAATACTGTATTCGTCTGTTTCTAAGCTTTAAAACCGTATATACCAACCTTTAGCCTTCTTAACAGCCCGCAGCCGTTTTCCCATAGACATAATAACCTTCACTATAAAAGCGTCCGGGATGGCTTCCCACGCTTTATGCAAACACTCGATAAAACGGATGGTATCCAACTTATTTTTTTAAAGTTCCCAAAAGTCCGGAAATATCTCTTTTAGGTTCCTTTTAAATGCAGCCCATATATATTCAATTAGGTTAAGGTCAGGGCTATATGGTAACCAATCCGGAAAAACCTTTACAGCGTTATTCATTAACCAGTCTAAGGATTTTTCGCAAACGTATATGGTGGCATTATCCTGTTAGAAAAAACGCCAGGGCTCATAAATCGGTAATAATCCTTCGCCCAAAGCTATCCGATAACTCCAACTGTTAATCCCTCGTTTGGAACCGTCTGGTTTTGGGGTTAGGTTACATTACATAACGATAAAAGGCGTACGGCACCCTTTCCTATCCGTCCCGATCCATATCCCACCCCAAATCATAATGGATATATTCGTTTTAACGTAATTCTTAAAGTTAACGAACTCCTTATTTTATTTTTCGGACGGGAAACGGAATACCCAAGCCGTTAGGCTGCTAAAGGAATTTTGGCAAAAACATTCGTCGGAAAATATAACCTGGAATTATTAACTAAAAGTTATATTAATTTTAACGTTACGCACGTATAATAAATCTTGAAAATTATTAAACCAATAATATACAAAAATATATTTAGTTTTCGCCGTTCCTTTAAAAAATAATATCCTTTTTTAAAACTTGCATTTGCAAAAATTCTATTCCTTTATAATACGCTTGATGGAACGGATATTAATTTTAAATCCGACTGCTTTCCGAATATCTTTATACGTAACCTTTCGGTTTTTTTTATAAAGTAAAAAAATCCACCTTTTTTAATACCTTAAAAAACCCGGGCGACTTTTTTTTGGCTTCGGATCGAAGGTACGGCCGTTTTTCAAGTCGTTAATAATAGAAGTAATAACGGATTTCGAGGTCTTAAATAAGTCCGCTAAGCGACGTTATGGTATCCCAAGCTTATTTGCGGTAATAATACAAGCCCTTTTCCTGGGAGTAAATTCCTGACCTTTGTGACGACCGGCAGCCAATTCGGCGCAAAAAGCTTCGAAATCGTCCATGATTTGAAGAAGTTATGAATTTTGGAAAGTTGAGTATCATCGAGAAGTGGTTCTGAAAATCGAGTGGCTGGGAAGCTTGGGCCGGATTATTTTGGCCCCTCACTGTAACTAGTAAAACCTTTACTCGTTATATGTTACAAGCTTTTGTTTAATAATACCGTCAGATTTTAAATAATATTTCAATATTATCAAAATATTGGCTAACACTTAAAAAACCTTTATTTAACAATTTTAGGCTCTAATTCAAAACTTGGAAGGCGAAATTTATTAATTTATTAATTAAATTAAACTTATCCTACTCGTGCAGCTTTTTATTGTCAAAATAAAACCTAAAAAACCAGGACTACATAAGGGAAAAAGCAATTCGATAGGTTTTTAAACTTAAATATGTATTTGTTTTCGATTTTTTCTCTTTAATAAGCCAGCAGATCAGCTACTGGCTGTAAGAACGTACTTAATAAGAAATACGGCCGATTAATTCGAAATCGTTATAAGAGATTATTTAGAAAAAGGAAAATCGGATAAACAAAAGATTATTAACGAAAATTTTCCATTATATACCAATTTCAAAAACAAAATCTGTAATAATTTCGGTAATCAGGATAAAAAATGATCTGTAACGTAATAAATCCTTTAATTGCGGTAAAAGGGACTAGTTTCCAAGTACGTAATTACCTTTAAAAATTTCGCAATTAAGGCTGGATAGGAAAATAACGAAGCCGACGTTTTTATGAACATATTTTATAAAGGGTCAGAAAATGATGTAAAACTTAAGATTATACGGATTAAGTGACTAATCACATTAAATAAATATATTACAAAGGTAATTAAAATCGACAATAAGTAGTTAGAAAACCGATAAAAAAAGGGGGTAATATGTTCTACGATCCGGTTATACCAACCAGGGAAAAAAGCGAAATACGCCTCCTATTTCCCATAATACCGCACCAAAACCTATAGGACTTGGGGTTACCCAGAAAAACGATTGGAACCGGGTTAAATACTTTAATTGCGAAAAAATAGGACATAGAGTTAACAAGGATTTTAAAACCCTAAAAGCCTCGATAAAATAAATAAATATTAATACTGGAAAAATTATTTAAGGATAATTAAAGAAACGATATTGGTATTAATATAATCCAAGCCTCATATGACTAAAGGCTATTACGATAAAATATTTGACGAAAAATGCAAAAAGTTAAGAAACTAACTTAAAAAGCGTTTAGAAAATAATAAAACGGCTTGAAGGAATAATAGAAAATGTTAGAAATAAACGAAAAATATATATTTTGGAACCCCGGATCAATATAGCAAAATATACGTAATATATTGTGGATAACGAGAATACCTAGTATATAACGATTGGAAACAATCCATTTATTAAAGTATCGTATATATATGTAAATAAGGATTCAATTTTTTGAATTATATTAAACACAAGAAAATAAAAAACGATACTATTAATATTTTCGCATTATTATTTAATGAAACGACGTTAAATAACTTTATAAAATTAGCCAAAAGGAAAATAATGCTCGTAAAATAACCTTTTTTTCTTTTTATAATTGGTACAATTTTTAATTTGGAGAATATTTAATCTAATATTCCGTAAAAGAATATTGTTAAAAAGTTATTACAGATTTGTATGTTTAATTAATATTTATTATAAATTTCGAAAAACAAAAAGAACGTGTTCAGCGAGAAATGTGTACCTTTACTCCAAAAATATGGAAAATCGATATTTACATGGTATAATAAGATGCTATATAATAAACAAATAAGTTGATTATTTAATAACCAAAAACCTATAATAAAATCAAAAATAATTAATATGATTTAAGGGCTACATACACCGATAGGAACGATAAATGTGGTAATTTAATGCGGTATACAAGGAAATATAGGCACGATTTAATAGATTCGAAAGCAAATTAAAAGGAAAAGGTTCCTTATAAAAAAGCTGTAAAACAACGAAATTTAAGGAAGTTACTTTAAAAAAACCTAAAAAGGGTATTAAATACGACGATAAAGCGGGTTAATAATTTTATGATGTTGGAAATAAAATTTAGAATATATTAATGTATCACAAAAACGTATTACGCAGCTTTAAGTGGAAATTATGTTGTATTAAATATCATTAATAAGCTTATATTATTATGGAAATATAAAAAGGAATTTTAAATAGTAAAAAATGCCGAAAATTAGGAATAGTCTTTCGATAGCGAAAATATTATATATGAAATTAATTATTTTAAGATTATTTATTAAGAACGATATTTAAAAAATAAGTTTCGAGATAGTTTTATTAAGGAATTACGATATTATATATATAAGTATTAATTATTTAAATTTTTAAAGCTCCACGAAGATTTAAAACGATTTTACTGTATTTTCTTAACAAAATAAAAATAATCATTTGGAGAATGCAACGGTACTATAATTTTTGCAACAAGGCCAAAATATAACTACATAAACTTTACAGAAAGTTACAACTATTATTAATTTTAAAACATTATGGGATTTGGTTATCATGAATATGATTCTTATAACTTTTTATCCGAAAATATAATAACTGAAGTATATTACCATAATATTTTCGTAATTGTCCATAAATTTGCGAAATTTTCTTATTTTTTACTTCAAAAGGTCGATTGCTAAAGGGATAATATATGTATATATACATAGTAAAAAAGAATATCATTTTTATTTGCAGATTATTACATAAACGTACTTCTGAAAAAAAACTTTATTTTCCAAATTCTTTTCAAAAATATCTTCATAATGCAATTCGGTTTAAATTACAAATTATTTAACGGAGCTAAACTTTAAGTAAACGGATAAACAAAGTAATTAAACTAAATATTAAAAGTTTAATTAAGATATTAAGTTACTTACAAATAAAATAACTGTGTTAAAAATTTGGTAATTACGTAATTAATTCGTAAACTTAACATATACGAAATCGTTAAAATAATTTTAATAAATATTAATCTTCGTATTGTTCTTAAAATTCACGTAGGAATCATTTAAATAATTATACCAAAACATAAATTTAAAATTAAAATTCTTAGGTAGTGCAATAAATTAATTTTACTAAATTAAGAATTTAAAAGAAATGATTTTCTAAAAAAGGGAAACTGGTTTATTTCGTTACAAGTAACATTTTTTTTAAAAAAAAAGCCTTAGTACCAAATTCGATTTTAAATAAATCGGCTTTTATAAAATTACTTAAAAATTAAAAGAAAGAATCACTCATTAAAACTTTTATCAAAAATTAAATTTCAAGTTATTTTTTTATGTTTGTTTCTTCGACGTAATAGCAAATATTATTAAAATTTTTACGAAATAAAGTAACGTAAAAACGGAAACAGAAGCTCTATTCAAAAGAAAGAAAATCTTTAATACATAGAAATGGATTTACCCGGTACTTGATCAAATAAAATATCCAGATTCCGGAAATATTCAAAAGCCTGCAAAAAACCTCATAAATAACTAACGCATAACAAATTTATTCATTAATAATAATGGATTTAAGAATCACGTTTTGATTAATATTTTATAAAGGCAGTACTTAAGAATTAACCGAACTTTAATCGATAACGTTCGTACCCATCAAAAATTAAGCGTTTATACCGCTTCGGTTTTTATATATAAATATAAAAACAATTAAACGAATTTAAAACTAAAATTAAAAAGAGGTTCTTCATAAAAAGTCTCGAAATGGTAAAACTTAGAAAAATTAAAAATAATTACCACAGAAAGCTTCATAATAACAGATATTAAAAATTCATATTAGTTTAAATATATATATATGAAAGCAAATTATTATATCGAAAAAATAAAGTGCGAAACTTTAGGGCGGACGTATTGCTATATTGAACGTTATTTCCAAAAAAAAAAATTATTGGCAAAATATAATTTAATACATTATATTGCAAAAGCCGCTGAAAGTTAAACGTTCATTTATAGTAAGTGAAAAATATAAACGTAAAATTATGTATATTAACATCTTCGTTAAGAAACTACATTAACAATTTTTTTACAATATCGTTTTAATACAGAATTGCGATATAATCTTTTAAACAAACTCATAATTATACCAATATAACACTTTAACCGATAAAACGATTCACCGGGTGAAGTTCGTTTTATACTCTAACAATGAGCAAAATACAAAAACAAACCTTAATTTTCAATCGATAATAATGACGATTATAAGTATAAACAAACGAGAAAAAGCTTGTTACGTAAAAAACAAAATATAAAGAGAAAATAACCATTAAAACAGATACCATATATCGTTAGTATTTATAAAAAAGAAATTTAAGTAATAAAATAACGATATAGAATAAAAACTTAAAATATCCAAAACCGCGTCAATATATTACTCTAGTATCAAAATTATAATTTACTGTTTTAAAAAAACCGTAATACGAAATTGCCGGAATATAATTTATAAATTTATATAGTAACCGTTAACAAAAACCTAGTAATGAAGTTTTGTTTTATTTATAATTTACATAACTATAAAGTACGAACGTTTCAAAACTACTTAGAAACTAAAGCACTTGAAAAATATATTCGATTTTTTAAAATTATTAACAAAATGTATAATATTATTCGCACTTGAGAAATGCAGAAAATTACAATTAATAATTAATTACCGATAACTTAACGATTTTATTATTAAAACCCGATTATTATTACGTTTAATTAAGAACGAACATAAAATATTTGTTAGGGCACCCCATAATATACGGTGTTCGACCTTAACATTAAATAAAATCTTATTCAAATTACCAACAAAACACGAATAAAGAACGGTATGTAAAATAAATATAAATTATTTATGAATTTAACTTTATTAATAAAATTTACAAATATACTAGCAACTTTTAACTAATAGTTATAAATATGTTTCGTAAATACCTTAATGTTTTAGTCGTATATTACTTTAACGATATATTTAATATTTGGATCATAATATATGTTAAATACATTTATAAAGTTTTTTAACTTTGTGATAATATCAAATTATCAAGTAACGTAAAAAATATTATATATTCATAAAATAACAGATTGATTACAGATTATTAATTTTGGATATATTAAAACATACTGTTAAGAACCGTTATAATTGCAAAATAATAAATATTTATTACGGACAAAAATTATGTAAACATTTTTTAAATTTGCTAATTAGTATAAAAATTTATTCGGAAACTTAATAAAATTGTTATAGCTTTAATTAATTTTACGAATTCTGTAACGGCTAAAAACTTAACCAATTATTAAACCTAAATCGTACGGGTTTATGATAACAGGAATATCGTAAAAATTTAAATAATAAAATAACTTAAATACATTTCGTAATACTAAAGGTATTTTGGATAACAAATTGTTGTTGTAAGCTGACGCTATTTAAACTATGGATTTAACGAACATATGTATTTTACGTAAGTTAAATAAAATTTTATTAAATTTTAAAATTATCATAAATCCAATTTTACTAAATACGGTTAACTTTAATTAGATTTACTTAAATCTTAGCGTTAAAAAAACCCAAATTACGTAATTTGTTCGTATGTATTTGACCTTTCTTTACAACCGGCCTCAACTTTATCGCATTAAAATCAGGCCCTATTTTAGAAACTGTGGCTGCGCCTACGGCGCAGCTGTAGCTAAGTAACTTTTAATACTACGTTAGCCTAATTTGTAAAGAACCCACAAAAATAACAAAAACCTCCAAAATAGGGCCTAATATTGTTGTAATTTTTGGGGAGCGCTTTGTACGTTCTTATATATATATATATATTTAAAAAATATTTTCTTTCTTAATGCGCAAAGAAGAAAAACATTTATAAAATAAGCAAAATCCTAAATATATATGCTTTAAAAACAGGTTTTTAAGCATATATATAATTTTTTAAATCCGGATTAATATAATAAATATATTAAAAATAAAGTAAATATATATATATATATATATTTAAGGCGGGACGCTTTTATAATTATAATAATACAATTATTATATATAATATTTTAAAAAAGTTTTCGTAAGGTAATTTAATGCAGGAAAAACTCGAACAGTTATGTTATTTTCCGTACGAATTATGGTTATTATGTCATAATTATAAAGGCGTTCCAGATTTGGCTGCCTTTAACCGTTTTATGGCTATAACGTAACAACGACAGCCCGTACGGGCAAAATAATTACTAAACGGGCTTTTCCCATATTAAATATATTAAGGGAATCCGGCGTACGATAATACGACCGGGAATTATAGTATTGTAACCATATGAATATTACGGTCGCTTATTCCCCAAACCTAAACTTAATCGTATGGGCATTAATTTGAATATGACACAAATGAAAATACATATATATAACTAACCAGGCTTTCCCATATTAAAATATTTTTAAACGGGCCATAAAAATAATGTACGTAATATTTGCGTTATTGCAATTATAAAAACCTTATAGTTAATAATTTTATCGAATTTTAATTTAATAATATTAACCTTAATTCTTACCGAAAAAATTCTTTTCTACGTTATAACTTATATTCGACGTAGTTTTAAATATCATTTTTTTTGATTTAAATTAGGTGCTAAAATAAACGAAATTAAATATTTTTTTAAAAAAACATATAAAACAAAAACCTTTTTCTACATTTTGAACTTAAGATTTGGTAGTTCGTTATAAGGATACGTTATTTGATTGATCAATTTTAACACCTTAACGTAATATAAAAAAGTACATTAAAAATAAAACCGAACTAATAAACGCCTAAGTTAGCTGAGGCAACTTTAGCTCGGGTCATAATACGATCTCCACTTTCCCAAGATCTTTGCTCCTGAAGATTTTTGCTTTTGGTAAATCTCATTTTTCACCATAGCTGATCGTAATATTAACGAAACTACTAATCGTTTCCTTTGTTTATAACGCCAAAATATTTTATTTACGACAGAAAAGTTAAGATTAATAATTACGGGCTCTAATAAACGAATTAAATAAACAAAAATGCGCAAAAATCGAGATTACTACGGTTACGCCACTCGTCGATTCCCTTAACTAAGCCGTCCCCGAGAATTTCGATTAAAAAACCATTATTAACCATTTTAGTATGATTAATAAAGGCTTTTTAATAAACGCTAAGCGTTTATGAGAGTTTTAAGGGTTACTAGGTATTCTCGGAATTTGGATAATTTTTTTGAAATCAAGTACTAAGTAAATCTGGTTTTATATATTAAGGATTTTTTCTGTTTCGGATTTTTTCTGTTTCGGATTTTTTCTGTTTCGGATTTTTTCTGTTTCGGATTTTTTCTGTTTCGGATTTTTTCTGTTTCGTATACTATGTCGTTTTCTATTTTCATGTTATCTTATCCCGTATAAACCTTAATGGTGTCCGTTGTTAACTTAAATAAGGAAAGTTTTTTTTTTAAAAAAATCTTAATTTTCTATAAAAGTCCTAATTAATAATTATTTTCTAAAATTCTTTTAATAATTCCGTGTAATCCGATATATTTGATATCGAATTTTTTATAAAACAATTTCGTTTAAATATTTTTATAATAGCGTAAACTATGTCACCTTTTTCGAAAATGAATCCATTTAACTTTTTGTAATTATAATACTTATTTACATACGAGTTTTAATTATATCTTAATTTTTTTGGTATTACTAATCAAGTAATTCCGACGTAAATGTTATTTTAATATTAATAAATTGATTATTTACATTTTTATAAATACTAAATTTAAAACCAAAATTTATGTTAATTGGAATTACCTTAATATGTTCGTAATAATTAAGATTGTAAATTAATTGACGAAATGAAAAATTTAGCTTAGCAACTTTATTCTTAATTAATATAATATTATAAAACATTTTACTGTTTAGTGTAATTATTCCGTGTACCCGTTTGTTTAAAATCTAAATATATTGAATAACTTATACTGGAAGCCGATTTATATTATATAACCTTGCCAAAATATCGAAATAAACGTAACCTTATCTATAAAACTAGTTTTTTTAGAAATATATATTATTCATTTGACATTTGATAATTTTAAAAATGAAAAATAAGAAAATTGCCTCAATATATTGACGATTACGAAAATGCTATCATAATATATTTTATCGATAAATTAGAAAATAGAAATGTTTTCGTAATAAAATTTGTAATAATCGAATTATATGGATTTTTAAAAATAAGTTATAATTCTAGTTCTTTGTAAAGCTTATATAATTATATGTTGACCTTATTATAAAAGATATATTATCGTTATCCTTTTTAAATTACTGTCTTTATTTTAAATAAAATAAATTAAAAGTATTTTAAAGTGTTAGTAAATTTTAATATCTCTATATACTTAATTGTTGTTTATATATCCTGTTAAATATATTTGGTATTTTTTAAAAACCTCTATAAATTATTAAACTACCGATTCTTAATAAATTATAAATATATATTCTAATTCGTTAATATTTGCCATGTAGTATGACCCATATTATCACGATATGATATAAATATAAATATTTTCGAAAGTAAAACCGGAAATTATATAATTATTTTGAAGTAATCTTCTTAAAAGTTTAAACGTTTACTTAAGATATCAATTTTCCCATTTTTAAACCCTTTTTATAAATAATAACCAAATTGAAATTTGTCATTTTTCCATATATCGTAATTATCGTTCCGTAATTTTTTGGGTCCTATTAAAATAGATAAAACTTTAATAATCCGTATGAAATTTAACCTAATAAAAGTTTCCCTTAAAAGTTATCGAAATTCGTGAGAAATTATAACAATAATAATAAATTCCTTCTCCGAAATAACGTATTTATATTCCACTCTTTTTAATTTATACGAAAGAAAATACGATAAAATATAATTTGCTTTAATTTTTCCGTTATCCGGCCATTAGGTTTAATGCATAATCCAAAATATCGCTCTGTAATTTGACGAAAAATGATAAATCGTATATAATTAATATTGGTTTATTAACAATTATATCCTTAATTTTTTGGATCGCATTTGCCGTTTATAACGTCCATTCATTTTTTGGATAAACTTAAATAAAAATATAATAGTTTTATTAAAATTCCTCATAATTTACCTATAGTAATTAAGAAATCCGAAAACAATTAATATTTTCTTAACCGTAATTAACATTTATTATATTATAATTACTATAATTTTCTTACGATTTCTTTTGTTATATCCTAAAATCACGATATATTCGCAACAATTTTTTATTTATAAAATGAAATATTTTTATATGAATTAATAATTTAGCACTTCATAAAACGTTAAAAAGCTTATAAACATATTTTATATATACAAGTTTGAGTTTTAAATAGACAAAAATATTATTAAAATAACATACGATAAATAAAACGGCTAAGCAATTTAACCACCTATTAGACCTTAATCGTACGGGTTTATGTTAATAGAAATATCGTAAAGATCCAAGCAATAAATAGAGTAACTGGTTACGTTTCGTAATACTAAGCATATTTTGAGTAACAATATTATATTACAAATTAATACTACATAAATTATGGAAATTAATATATTTATATGTTGTAACTTATTACCTTCGCTAGACTTGATGTTAAAGGCTCTACGGCCGATATTATCAAGTTACTACGTAGCTTAACTTATTTAACTCGTAAATCCTTATTACAACCGTTTCTTAAGGCCACACCTTATTAAGTCGAAATACGATTTTTCCTTTTTTTAATTTCCGTTCTAAAAAAAAATTTATTTAATAATTTAATTTTATTAATTATCTTAAATCGTATCGAAAAATTAACTTACACAAAATTTAAAAAAAATCCCTCACTTAAATATATTCGTTTTCGTATCGTAAATATGCCCGTGTAGTGGTTTTATGGTAGCCGCAATTTATTTTTTCTCTTTTATATCAAAATTTTTCCTATAAGAAAAATATATAACACAAAATTAAAAATTTTATATTATTATTAACATTTCCATCGGTTAATTTAAACGTTTGTTTCTAAGTATTTACGAACAAACTCCGACTTTAAAAAGGCCAAAAAAAGGTAAAATAAATATAAATTAAACTTTGTCGTTTTCGAAAACAAAACAAATTATGGGCCGACCGCATATCGCATATGTTAATTCGAAATTTATAATCCGTAAAAAAATTAAATATATTGGAATACCAAAGCAATAAATAATATATTATACAAATATTTGTTTAAAGATTATCGCGTTTTTAAACAGTCGAAATTGAAAAATATTAATTCAATATTTATAAACGTAATAAATTAAAGTAACCTTAATTCGAGCGGCATGACCGGTAATAAAATTCTTTAATAAATGTTAAGTATTTATAAGATTCTTTATACATTCCTAAATAGTTTTGGAATCCGGATAATTTTTCATTTCATTAGGTATTAGGTAAATCTGTTTTTTTTCGTATATGTAAAAACTTTTTTATTTCGCACGTAATTTCTGTTTTTAATATTATATTATTCCGTTTTATATATATTTTTACGATATTTGGTAATAACTTCAGGAAATATATAATATAAAATAAAATTTAATTTTAAATAGAACTTTTAATTAATAAAGCTTTTTAAGATTTTATGACGAAATTATACGAATTAATACATTTAAAATCGATAATTTTGCTAAGTACTTTGGTTTAAATAATTTTTACAATAAAATAAATCTTTTTCATTAGGAAATTAATTTTGAATTAAAATATTTATATATTTAATCTCATGCAACATTTATTTTTATTTTTATTTTTTAATATAAGTATTCAAAGTTATTTTAACCTAAATATTATTTTAGTAGTAATAAATATATTATATATATCATTATAGATATTAGGTAAATAACCAAAATTTGCGTTTATTAAAATGAGTTTAATATTTTTATAATAATCAATATTGTTTATTAATAATATAGTAAATGATTTTTAATACATTTATTTTATTTATAATTATTGTATCATCGGAATTATATTTTTACTGTTTTAATTTAAGGGTTTTATTTATTTATTTATTTATGTAAAATCTAAATACCTTATCTAATTTACAATTTTAACCGATTTATATATTATAAAATTTTCGCAAAATAATGGATATATATTTGTCAAATTTCCCCAAAAAACTTTTACTTGTTTGATATAAATATTTTCTTCATAAAAAGACATTTCTTAAATCGATTGACGATATTACGAATATTATCGTAATATATTTTTACAACTAAAAGTTTAAGTAAAAAGCAAATTAATAAAACAATTCATAATAATTAAATTTTAAAGTTTGTATTAAGCATTAATGATAACTATAATTTTGCGGAAACTTTATAATATTTTATTATATTTTCTTAATAAAAGAATTATATTATAGGTTTTTAATGCATTATTTTTAAAAGAAAAGATTATTAATATGTTACAATATTTTTGGAAATTGTTTAAAGCGGTAAATATCCGTATATTTAATATTTATAAATGTTACGTATTAAATTTATTTCATACTTTTCCAGACGTCATTATTTATTTAATTTTAAAAATTTTTAATAAGGTTTTATATTACTTTTTATATTTTTGTTTTAAATTTTATAATATAACCTGTATTATTATAAGTTAGCATAAGTTTAACTATCTTTTTAACGCAATGTAAAAAACGATATCATTAATTTTAATGAATGTTTTTAATAAATAATCACGAAATTAAATTTGGCTTTTTTTATGTAACGTAATTATCGTTTCGCAAATGTTTTATTCTTAACAAAACAAATCAAATTTTAATAATCGGTATAAACCTTAATTGAATAAGGTTTTTATAAAAAAACTTTTTAGAAAAGTAATAACAATTATTATAAATTACTTATTAATAATATCGAAAATAAATTCAGTTTTTTTAATTTATACCACAAAAAAATAACAACGTATAATTTATCACAATTATATTATAAAAACTGTTGTAACATTCTTTGAGATAAAATATTTATACAAATATTTTTAATTAAATAAATTAAAATTATAATGATTTTATTAAAATTTCGGACAAATCTTTTACAATAATTAATATTTTTATTGATATAAATATAAAATTTTTAAAAAGTATTATTTTAATATATTCTCATATAATAATATATTTAAAATAATCTGAGTTTTTACTGATAAATTTTTATTTTTTATAACAATTATTACTTAAATATTCATAAAACTTAAAAAAGTTTATAAATATACTTTATATATTCTTTTCCGATTTTAAATCTGTGAACTTATTATTAAAATAATGGATAATAAAACCCTCGAAATATTTTTATAATATATAATTTATTATTTATTACCATTTTTAATACGTTTGTAAATTTTATTAATATTATTATATATTCCAATAAGTTTAATAGTGGGCTTAAAATTTTAATAAATATATATTATAACTTATTTAGGTAGATAAAATTGGTTTTTGTAATAATTAAATATGATCATATTTGTTATTAATAATTATTTATATATTATAAATAATTCTCTTTAAAATACCGAATTTTAGGTGTTATAATAAAAATTTAAAATTATACTTATTTTTTCTAACTTATTTTTTAAATATTTTTCAAAACCCCGGGATTTATTTCCCTTTAAATTATAAATAAACTAACACTTTGTAAATGATTTTGTATAAATATTATTTCGGAATTTTATTCGCTTTAATTTAATAATGATTTAAGAAATTCTTGTTAATAATACTTACTTTTATTATCAGTAATAAATTAATATATGAACTAGTTTTATGATTTTTCAAATTATTATTTTAAAATTTTATTTTACTACTTAAACTTTATTTTATTAATAATACTATATTATTATATTTTTCTTTTATATTCAAATTTATTTTTATATTTATTGATAATTTTAATTTATATTAAAAATTTAAATTTTTTCCTGTTTATCGATAATATTAAAATAAATTTTACTTAATGGAATTTTCCCGTAATTTAAATTCCGTATTAAAATATTTATAATGATTTGAAAAATATATTATAAATCGCAAATAAAATAATTTGGAAATTTATTATCCAATAATATTTTTAAATAAAACGTTTCGAAATCATTAATATTTAATTAAATTTTTTCGTTATTACAAGAGAAATTCTAATTTTCGGTATTTACAATTATAACAAGTTTTATTTTATATTTTTAACAAGATTTAAAATTTTTAATAATATGCGGTAAAATATAATTTCCGCTTAATATTTCATAATTTACGATTACCGTATATTATTATATTCCGGCTCATATTATTAAATTGATAAAATTATTATTGGTGTTGTATTACGTTTAAAGCTGCTTTAAAAATGTCTTTTCATTTCTTTAATTTTTAGTATTTTTTAAAAATTTTCTCTTTAAATTTATCAAATTCCATTTATATTGTTGATATAATAACTTGAATTATTATATTTATCATTGTTATTCATGTAACATTTCTCTTAATTATATTATTTATTTCGAATTTTGTTGTAATTATTTTCCCCTTATATATAGTTTTATTTCTGTATAATATATAAATTGTCATTTAATTGATTATGATATATTTTTTTCTAAAACTCTTTTTACATTTATTAAAGAATCTTTTATTATTTAACTTTTTAAAACTTGGTAATATTGTTTTCCCATAATATATTAAAGTAATATTTTTAAGGTTTAAGAATTATATTAATAACGGAAATACAAAAAAGCTTTTTATAAATAGTATTTCTTTCGTTTATTTTATAAAGCTATTTCTTTATCGATATTAATATTGATTTATCGTATTATTTCCGATTAAATTTCCAAAGACTAAATGTCTTTTTATATATATACGTAAGATATATTAATAAATAACTTTTTTAATTTTTTATTCATTAAATATTTGCGTTACTTATAAAATATGGCATATAATTTATTATATTAATAAAAATTCCCAAATAAATATATTTAATTATTTTCTAGACACATATTATTATTCTTTTTAAGGCTTTTAAATAAATGTCTTAACTTGCGGTATTTTGCATTATATTTAGTATTCTCCTAAAACTTAGTTTCGCTTTTAATTATATTTAAATTATCCTTTTAATATCAATATTTATTTATTTTGTTAAAAACTTTTTAAAATTTTAGCTTTTAATATTTTATATTCTAATTTTCGAGCACTTAAATCTGTTAGTTAATTTTAATTTCCTTTACAAACATCATTAAATTTTACAAGTCATAATATTATAATATAAAAAATAAAAAGTTAAATTCAATTGTTTTATAAATTCACCTTAGTTGAACCAATTTATTAAACAAATTTTTATTGTTTTTCAAATTCTGGGTCATCCATTTTAATTAGTTTTTTAATATCTTTACCCAAAGTCACTAAGTGTTTAATTTCAATAATTTCTATTTTTATAGTAATTTTTATATTTTTATAAAAATACTAATAAAAATATCGGCTTTAGTATTTCATTTTCTAGTTGTAATTATAAAATTTTAAAATATAATTATGAATTTGAAAATTAATTTGTTATCGGAATCGTAAAGTATATTATACCGCAAACGGTTTTTGGTTAAAATTACTAAAATTATTAAATAATTTATTTTTAAAATTAATAAATTAAGAATCTTTAATAAATTCTTTTTATTGAACCTTTCCTTCTTTAATAAGTTTTATAACGAATTCTAATTAATTAATTACGTTTTTTGTTAAGTATATTTTATAACCAAATCTTAATCCGTTGACGTATTAAAGAAAAAAACCGAAAGTAAATGTATACTTAAATTTAAAAATTTCGAAAATTAATTTTCGCGTTATCTAGTTCCGATTTCTTGAGCTTTATTTGAATAAAAAAATTACATAAACGAAACCATTTTACTGTAATTAATAAAGTATATAATTTCCGCTTTAAATTCTTATATACGCCCTTAAAATCATTAAATGCTTTATATATTTGTCGATAATTTAATAATATTATGATAAGAACATTTATAATATATAATAATGGAACAGTTTAATTAATTATTAAACTTTCATCGTACGAATTTGTATTAATAAAAATATCGTAAAAAATTGATATAAGAAATATAATAATTATTTATATTATATAATATTAAAAATATCTAAAATAAGGAGATTGATTTATAAATTATTAATATTTAAATTTTAAAAATAAATATATTTATATATATTATAAGTTAATACTTTTGTTAAGCCTAGCGTTAAAGGTTTTACGATCGATTTTATCGAGTCTGGCTTTAAAAGCTTTACAGCCGATCCTGTCAAGTTATTACGTAATTTGACCTACTTAGCCCGTAAATCTCTGTTATGACCGTTTTCTGAGGCCGCACCCTGTTAGGTCGTAACAATAAAAATATCGAAATATTTTTATAACATATAATTTACTATTTTTTGAAACGGTTTTAAACCTTTTACATATTTTATTAATATAACTAAATATTTTAATAATTTATATTTCGTTTCAAAAATTGTTTATAATATTCTTTGATTATTTTAATAAAATTATATATATTTTTAAGGTCCAAAGCTATGAATTATTTAATTTCATAAAATCGGGTTTTTATTTATTTAATTAAATATAAAAATGGTTCGTCTTTAACGGTAAAACTATTTAACTATTAATAATTAACTATAAATCGCAACCTTCTATTTTTCAAAGCACAAAAAAAATAAAACACTGTACAAATAATTTTAAAAATTAAATCTCTTCTTTTTATAACCTGTTTTCTAAATGTCTCTTTAAATTCGCATATATTTATATCCGTTAAAATTATAAATTAAAAAAAACTTTATAAATAAACCTTTTTGAAAATTGTGTCATAACTTTATTTAATATATTCTGACAATTTTATATTAAACTGTTTTATAAAAACCTGCCTGTATTTATTATATTCTAAGGACAAATTAACAAAATCCTTTATTTTGTTATATAATCATTATAAATTATTATTTAATTACCTAAGCCTTAGTTTAATCATAATAACGATATGTAATATTTTCCCTTAGTGTTTGAAAATTTTACATGTTATTCCTTCAAATAATAACTTATTTATCGTATTTTTATATTCATATTCATCATTATTTGCTTTAAATTTTAACTATTAATAAATATAAAACGAATTTTATTTGGCCAATTTTTCCATTAATCAAAACCTTATATTAATATATATATTTGTTTCGAAATTATATTATAATTCCTCAATAAAACGATATCTAAATCCATTATCTAGTATCGTCGTTAAATAAATATCTCGAAATAATCAATTCCGCGCTTAATTTTTCCGTTATCGTAAGCACAATCCTAACCTTGGACATTTATAACGGTATAAAGTTTTAACTTATGTGTGACGGCTAAGACTTTAACTAACCATTAAACCTTAGTCGTACAGGTTTATATTGGCCGAAATATCGTAAAAAATGAGCAATATAATAACTTTATTTACGTTTCGTAATACTAAAAGTATTTTAAATAACGAAGTTATTTTACAAAGTAAGATTATTTAAATTATAGAATAATTATATTCATTTATGTCGCTTATATTTCATTATTTGTTAATTTTTACTTAATAACGTTTAACTAAACAATTTGCTTAATTACGTTCCGCTAAATAATTCTGTAATTAAATTCAGCTACTTTTCATTAAATGCGTATTGCGTAATTTAAACAAACGAATTTTAATTTTTTGCTCGACCCGTTACCGCAGTCTTAACCCGTTAAATCATAATACGATTTTTTCCCTAGGAATTTATTCCTAAAATTGTTTTTTCCTTTTGAATAAGCTTTTTCGATTAGAATATTTACTTACGTTACTAAAACTTATCGTCAAGATTCTTTTTCCATTGTCTGTCGTCAAAACGTGCTTTTTATCTTCGACGGATTTAATTTTAAAGTTATGCCGTACTCTCCATATTTCCTAAAAAGGTAAAAATACAAAATATTAAAAAGTATTTCTGAATACAAAGCTTGTATAAAACATAATTACCCTTATAAAAAAACAAATGTTTTATTATTCTTATTTTAAAACATATGCGCCGAAAATTAACAATTAAAACGTAAAAAAACGTTCGCAGAAAAACGATTTTTTATGTTCTAAAAACGCCATTAACCAAAAATAAAAAAAGCTATTACGCACTTGATTCGTCTTTATAACCCAAAAGCTTTTTTTTTTCGTTTCAAAGGCGTAAAAATAATACAGCATAAATTGCAATACCTAGAAAAACTGGAAAAGCAAAACGGCAAAAACAAACCTCCGTAAAAGTTTCCGTAACCACGCTAACCTTTCCTTCCGAATCGCTTGACTAGTCTCTTATTACTACTCTAGAAACCGTAAACCATAATACTATTATTTTCGGTATCCTTACCGTTACTGGTAAAGGTTCTTTAATAATCGTTGAGCATTTATAAGATTTTTTACTAGTTCCCAGATATTCTCGGAATCCGGATATCTTTTCCACTTAATCAGATGCTAAGTATATCCATTTTCTTTTCGTACATCCAGCATATTTTTTAACTTATATAAACTTAAGTTTTCGGTTTGTACCTTATTTTATAGTATATATACATTTATAATATCTGTTATTAGCCTAAGAGTTATTCAAAATTAACTAAAGTTTAACTTTTAATCAAAATTTAAATTAATAATTATTTTTGAAAGATTCTAACATCCTATCAACCGATATATTTAAAATCGAAAATTTTGATAAGTTCTTTCATATAAATACCTTTTATAAAAAAATAAATCATTTCCCCGTTTTCGAAAATTCATTTGTTTAGTCTTTTTTAATCGTAATATTTACTTATTTAATACGGTACAAATTTTAATTCTCGTTTTATTTCCTAAGATATCTTTTTAAATTATTTCGATGTAAATATTATTTGAGCACTAATAAATTTATTATACGTATTTTTATACATATTAGACATAAACCCAAACTCGCATTTATTAAAATCATTTTAGTTATCTTAAGCAATTAATTTTATAAATTAAATAACGGATAATATTTGCATCGAAATATTTTATTCGTAATTAATGAAATTTTACAAATATGATTGTAATATATAATTTGAACGGTTTTATTTATTTATTTACTTGAAATTTCGTACATTGAAAATTTTTTAATATAACCCGATTTAATTTTTAAATTTTTCTGAAAATTTATAATATAGTATTTATTCGCCATCAATATTCTTATAATAAGATAAAATATAAAAAGATTTCGTAAAATTATTAACAGTTAAGAAAAGATTATCTTAATATATTTTTATCGTTAAATGTTTAAATACATAAAATGTAATAATAAATTTAATAATAATTAAAGTCCACTATATCTTTAAAACTAGTAATATTTATAGATTTTTTAAGGTTTATATTAGCGATTATTAGCTTAGTTACTCAAAATTAAATTGTCGTTATATTTTTCAGATATTTTAATTTTTAAAATATAATAAATAAATTAAAATTACTTTAATGTTGTTAAATCTTTAAATATCCGTATAATAAATACTTATATTTTTATCGTCCCAGATTTATTTAATATTTTTTAAAACTCATAAGTTGTTTAAACTTTTATGTTTCTGGTATATTATCGCTATATATTCTGGTTTTTTAACACATATTATATTATATTACAGGTAATATCGAAATTCAACATAAATGTGAACATTATTTTAGAATATATCCAACATTAGATAACTGATTTAACCTTTTTTCGAAATTTAATTATTTACTTTATGTATTTATTTTACTGTTTTTGAGTTTTCTTTATAAATAATAGAGAAATCAAAATTCGTTAGTCTTTTTAATATATCATAATAATTATTTTTTAAACTGTTTTAAATGGATATAAAACGAGTAAATTATTAATAATCGCTATAAACTTCAATAAAAATATTATTTAAGAAAATATATAAATCCCTCAAAAATTATTATACTAATTTTATATTCTTTGTTCAAAATACGAGAATTCAATTCGCGAGTTTATAATTTTAATAAATGTAATAAAATATAATTTCCCCGAATTATCCCGTTATCCGATTATTAAGTTTAATACATAATACGAAATATCGGGGTTTAACAAAACGTACTAAACCGTATATAATTAACATTAACTCGTTAATAATTGCATTTTTAATCCCTTGAAATACTTGTTTCTTTTATAATATCTAAAGAAACCTTCGTTCTTTTTTGCTAAAATTAATTAAAAATGCAACAATATTATTAAAATTTCGAATAAAATGTTTATAATAATTAACAAATTCAAAAAACCTTTATATTTTGTGGATTATAATTAATGATAATTACTTTATAAATAAAACAATTTTCTTAAAATTTATTTTATTATATTCCGTGATCATAATATATTCTACATTTCGTTCTTGTTATGTGTAAAACTAATTTTGTTGACATTAATTAATAATTTAACGCTTTATAAAACATTAAAAAGATTATACATATATGTTATATCTACCTTTCCCGTTTTCGAATAAATAAAAATGTTGATAAAATAAGAAATGATAAATACATCGAAATATTTTAGTAATACATAATTTAAAACCTTTCCAAAAAATATTAATACGTTCTTAAATTTTATTAACAATACTAAATACTTAAATAACCCGTATTTCATTTTAAAAGTTAGTTTTATTTTTTAAATTTGTAATATAGTTACATTTATGTTTAAAATACAATAATAAATTTTAATAAATTGTATAAAAAATCATATTTTTCATCTCGAAATTTAAAAATAATAATACTGAAGTTTTAACGGCTAAATTATTTATTTATCGCTAATACAGTATAATTCGTAATTTAATATATTTTAAAATTCGAAAAATACAAAATACCTTACGGCTAATTTCGAAAATCGAATATTTCTTTTTAATCACCGGGTCGTTATATGACCTTTTAAAAATATACGTAATTTATTTTTATTAACGTTATAAATATTTCAAAACTTTAGAAATCATTTTTTAAAAAATTGTATCATAATTTTATTCGTTATATTTTAACAATTTCCCACTTAACGTTTTTAAAATTGGTCCTTATATTTATAATATTTTAATATTGTCTTAATTAAGTTTTGAAAAACCTTTTCTAGTTCTTATTATAAATCGGTATATAATTATTTAAATTTTGTAATAATAATAATAATAATAAACATCATATTTTTTAAAAAATTTCATATATTATAGCTCTTTAAATTAAAAAATATTTATTATAGTTTTATGTTTATATTTGTTGTTATTTCGTATCGAATACTCCAATTTTATTTTTAAAAAAAAGTTTTATTTATCGATAAAATATAAAATAAATTTTGCCTAGTTAATTTTTTATTACTCTAAACTTTATCTCTATATGTTTATATATTTCTTATAACTATATTGTAAGTCTTAACATAATAGTATCGAAATCAATTTTTTAACATTAAATATTTAAAAAACGACGAAAAAATTAATTTTAGTTTTATTTCTTATTATAAAATAAATTTAAATTTTTTGTATTTGTAATTATGTAAAACTCTATCTTGTGTTTTTGTAAATGTTTAAATTTATGAATAACGTTTAATATAAATAATCTTCTATTAAAACTTTTTAAAGCTTAATATATCTTCATTCGTATTTTAAGGTTATAAAAGTTATTAATAAGTTTTATCTTCATGTTTAAACCCTTTTTTATTAATTTCTTTTGGCTATTTTAAGTTTTATTAGTTTGCTACTTTTTTATAAATATTTATTTTTTAAAAAAAATTCGAATTTAAGAAATCGTACTTATATTTCCGTATATAACGTTTTAAGTTATTATATTTATCGTTTTTATCGCCGTATAGGCCTGTGAATTAACGTTTTTATCGCCCTATAGGCCTGTGAATTAACGTTTTTATATTTTATTTTCTTATAACCTTTTATTAAATATTTAATTCGTTCGTTTCTTACAAGGTTTTAAGTTAAATCGGGTTTTCTTTTATATTTCCTAAATAAGAAATATATTTTTGGCTTTAAAAGTTCTGCAAATTTCGCGGTTTACAATGTATATAATTTAAAAATAAAAATCTGTTATAATTATTTTATAGTATTTTTATATTATTTTAAATTTAAGTTTCACAGATTAATGATTATATTAATTATGAAAACTTTAAAATGTTTTAACATATAGCCCCTTTCTGAATTTTATTATATTATTCGTTTAATAGTTTTGCTGTATAAAGTAATAATTTTGTAAATATCGATATTATGGTTTATTTTTTTTCCCGCTTAATTAAGAAAATTCATAATACGCAAGATTTAGTGGTTATAACGTGATTTCTGGAATAAGAGAAACAGCGGAAACGCTGTCAATCAAAGAGATATACAGCATCTAAGAGTTTTGACGTCATCCAGTCTCTAGGACCTGCCATATCAAATCATTTTTTATATATATAGAAAATACATTAATAAATGAAATTTTTCTTCGTTACGCATAAAATATTTTCGTCATCTATAATACACGGTATATATTTTACAGTATTAGTTTTAACTCTTAAAACAAATATATTCTGTCCAATTTTAATACTTTTGAATTATTTTTTTGAAACGTTTTATTAATTTTAAGTACATTTTAAATTAGCCTTTCATGTTTTCGTATTTTTTATGGAATTTCTTGTCGAAATAATCTTTATTCTGACCGCGCTCGAATCATGTTAGTATTTTAATTATTTTTATCCATTAATTTCATATTTGGGTTAATTCATAGTTTTGATTTTTAAAAAGAAAGTTAAATGTTTTATAGTTGTAAGTTTTTATATATTTTTCGGTAATACATTATTTTATTAAAATTACAACATTTAACTTCACGTTTCTGCTCATATTAAGTTATTTTAAGTTCGATAAGTTCTGGTATTATTTTATGCAATAAAAAATGCGTTTTATTTGTTTCTTTATTAGCTAATTAATATTTATACTTTAAAACATATTATTCTTTTCCATATAACGTGTGTATAGTTTATTATCGATTATAAGAATTTCTATAATATATTAATTTAAAGTTTTAAGTTTTAAAACATTTTAAATCTTTTAATTTTAATATTTTTTAAATTCTTTATAAGTTGTATTAAATATAATACTAATTTTGTCGTTAATTTACCTTATTTTAATTATAATGCCTCGAAAAGGAATAACATATTTAAAAATAAGTTCTTTTTGTTCTATATACAAAATCTGTAATACTGCCGTCTATTTTTCGTACCAGCTTTCGAAATTAAGTTATATTTTTTTTTTAAAAAAAACATTATATAATCAAGAAAAGAAACCTAATTAATGTTTCTTTGATTGGTCTCAATATCTTTTAAATAATACCCTATTATCAGTTTAAACTAATTTAAAGTATTTTTCGTTTAAAACCCTGTTATAACAACAATTCTATTTCCGGGCCTACTTAAATCCTAAAAACGGAAATATATTTATATTTATATCCGAAAAACTCTAACTTTTTTATTCGCCGTAAAATTGAGGTTTTTGAGTTTTATACATTAATACATTAACACGTATCAAAATAACCATTACTTGATTTATAAACCACAAAACTTATTTTTTGAACTTCTTAATCTTTAGCTTAAAACTATATATTAATAATACATAAATATTAATGAATACGTTGAAGAAAAAGATATTATTTAAATGTTAATAACATTATTAAGTAAAATTTTATAACCTATAACGATTAATAGTTTAATTAATTATCAAATCTAAGTTCTACGTATTTAGATTATTTAAAATGTCGCGAAAATATAAGTAATAAAATAAATTAATTACCTTTCCTAATATCAAAAGTACTCTAAATAACGATTTATTTTTCCAAATTAAAAATGTTTAAAATATAAACATAAAAAAGGTGTATATTTACATCGATTTATTAATTTATTATTAATAAGTTAATAATCCGCATTACTGATTCAATACTAATAAGTTGGTAATGCATTACATAATCCAATTTATGTAAGTTTTTTTAGTAACTTTTGTTAGGATCGTTCCGGAAGCCCGTAGTCCACCAGGTCGTAATAGTTATGTATTAAATCGGCGGAAAAATATAGGTTCAGTTAGTAAATATGTTAGTTGCTAATCATAAAAAGGTTTTTTACTATAAAAATTCAAACAATCGCAACAGAAAAGATTAGTATATCCAAGTTCTTCATCCGCACGTAATTTTGTAATATATATTTTTTTCCGCAAATATATTTATAATTCCGGATATTTTATTAACTATTATGTAAGTATTTTCGTTTTTGAAAATAAATAGAATGATAATAATTGTTTTTATAGTTCAATTTTTGTTAAAATTAAAAAAGCTATTATCGGTTTTTTTAGGATAAAAGTTTATTAATTTTTATAAAAATAAAAATAACGTATAATTAGATATATCTTTTAAAAAAGCGGACTTAAGCTACGGTAACGTTTTATTGTAATTTGGAAAAAATTAATTAATTCTATAATGAATTAAAAAGGTTATTTCGTAAATTAAAAAATAAAGTTTTGTAATAAAATGCTAAATAACGAAATCGAATTTTATTTCGAAAATATTAATAATAAAAAGCATAAGAATATTTTAACTTTAAAATTTTTTAACAGCAATAAAGTTTAAAACATTTTATTTTTCGTTAATAAATTTAATAACGTAAATTGTTTCTAAAAGTTTACGTTTTTTATTATTTGTAAAATAGTAACCCTTTTTGGATTACAATAACCGGACCCCTTTTTAATAAAGATATAAAAAATGTTTTCGCTTTTAATTGGAATTCGATTTTTGTTTAAAAAAATAAATCAAAATAAATTTTATTTTCCGGTATATATATGGTGTTATTTTAGTAAAGGACCGCGGTGATAATATTTTAGTATTTATATAAAATATATGTATTTATTTGATAACTTATTTATTTCGTTTAAACGGATTTTGTTAGTTAAAAAGTTGGAAGGAAATATTTACGTGTAATTTTAATTTATCTTCCTCGATTAATATAAATTTTAAAACTTAGTAACATAATAAACTTGTGTACAAGATATAAAACGTTTTTACTCTAATATAGGACGTAAGTAATAAATCAGTATTTAAATTAAGAATTTTTATATTTCGTAATAATTTTGAGTTCTGATTTTTAATTAAACCGAAAACCAAAAAAATGTTAGCAAAAAATAGACCGAATTAAGGTAAATAATAAAGCGAATATAAGTAACGAAAGTAAAATAAATACGAAATTTGAAAAATTAGAGTCTATAACAAAGAAATTGAACAATAAAAATAAAAGTCCAAGTAACAATACTAGATTATTTAAAAATAGATAATTTGTTAATTTTCTATGTAGGAACGGCATAGGAAAAGGTAATTTACAATAATTAAAAAAATAAATAAGAAATATATTTGTGAAGAAATTTCGAATTAGTAATAAGCCGTTTTTAATGGAAAGAAATGATTTAAAAAGAAGAAAATTTTAGTATTATAAATATATTACCAAGTGTTAAAGCAAATGTTAATTAATTAATGGTTTTTTAAAAAAAGATTTAAAAGGTTAAATCTATTTATTTATATGTGGTCCTGGTCTTTTAGTTGAAGACATTATAAAACGTTATAAAACGTTGTATTTTAATAGAAAAAAAACGAGAAAAGTGTGTTTTTTATGACAGAAAAAACGTTACAGTTTATTTCGATATTTCGATAAGATTTTATAATATAAATCGGCATAAATTACTGATTATTTAATATTTTTAAGTCTTAAATAAAGTGAATAATAAAACGAATAAACTTGATACTGAAAATATATTTACCATATTATATTAATTACAAATGAAATAATTAAGTTAAAAAATTGTCCGTTATATAGTTAACTTAAACTATTACTTATTATGAAACATTAATATGACTTTAATAAATGTTAATTGTGGTTTTATATTTAGCATTTATAAAAATGCGTTTAATAAACGTGTTAATATTAAATTAATGCTTATATTAAAACAAGTTATATAAGTTATATTAGAAAGTTAAACCAAAATTTAATTTTGTACGTAATACAATACCTATATATTATAATTAAAAAAGGTTAGAAATTAACGTTGAAAAAAAGGAGAATATTTACCTTACTACTAAAAATAGTTAATTAAAAAAACATATTAAAAATTCGATTGCACATATATTAGTCCGCACAAAATTAGTAAGAAAATTTCACAAAATAATTATAAATTAAAGCTTTTACCAAAAATTCAAATCCAAATTTTTTTAATAATTCTCTATTAAAATTAATAACGGATATTATCAAAATCCACTTACAACAAAAAGACATGAAAATAAAAACCAAAATAATATGCGAAATGAAAAACCCCGAATTTACCTAATACTTGATTAAGTGAAAAAAGTATCCGAACTTCAAAAATACTTAGGAATCTTGTCATGGCCCAACACGCTTGGCATGTCCAGAAACAGTTAAAACAAGTGGAGCACCAAAAGGAAGATCACGTGATAGATTATTGGGATCATTACGAGATTTACGAAAGTCATGGATTATTGGGATTATTGCGAAATTATAATAATCCAGTAAAACTAGGCGTTAATAAATAAATATATATACGTTCGTTATTTTTATAATTTAGATAATTTTAATTTATAATAATAATTCGTTACCCAAAACGCTTTTAATATTACGAAACATAATACGTTATTATATTTATTATTTAAATTTTTACGATATTCCTACTAATATAAACCCGTACGATTTAAAATTTAATAATTAATTAAAAACTTTTAACCGTTATACGTTGCAAACTTTTATTTAATAATACCGTTAAATTTTAAATAATATTACCGATATTATATTTATTAATAAGTAACCCGAATAATTTACTTATTAAGTCCTTAAAAACCTTAATATAAGAATGGAATCCGAGGAAGAAAAGGAGCAGCTTTGCCTTTTTTGAAAGGAAGTCCTTCGACGCCTGGATGCCATAAATAAATGCATCTTTTAGTTAAAATAAGATAAAAATAATTTTATTACGTTTTTTTAAATTGCCTATAAGAAGTTTAAGGAAAAGGGGAAAGTTTCCGAAATTGGAAAACCTTTTTGGTTAAGTTAAATTATTTACCTAAATTTTACCAAAGAACTAAGAAAAGTCCTTAAATCCTTTAAATTAAAACCTTTTAACGGAATTTTAACCAAATTATAATTGTTTTTAATTTAATACCGAATATATTTTGGGTATTTTCTTATTCGACTTGTTATATTTATTATACGAATTAAGTTTACGGTTGGATAATTTACCGGCAGCGTAATTATTTAATTTAAATCTGCTATAAAAAAGTATATTATTTTGCCTTAAAAAAAACAAAACCCGAAAATAATACGAATTTATAATAATTACGAATAATTCGAATAAGTATTAATAAAAATATTCGGAATAATAAATAAAAAAATAAAAGCCGAAATGCAGATTTAATAATTACGATAAAAAGGATTAACATTTAATTATGGTAATATATTTATTTAACTGGTATCCAAATTAAATTAAAAATAAAAAGTATTAATAATTAAGTTTTTCGACGGCCTAAAAAAAAAATATAAAAAAAACTTTTTAAATTTAACCGGCTTAAGTATTTATTAGATTATATTATTATAACAGTTAAGATTAATAATTAATAATATGCTTAATATATTAAAGGTATTAAAAGAAAACATAATAATAAATTTCGGCATATAATTAATATTAACGTTTTTCGACGTAATAATATTTCCCATAATATTAAATTAGGCCTTATAGAACTGGGAATTACTTACAAAAAAAATTAAAGCCAAATTAAATATTATAATTACGGAAAAAAGGGGTATAAGGCTTATAAATACTTTTCGCCCAAAAAATTACGACGAAATAATTAGAAACTTATGCCCGAAAAATAATTTAAAAAAAATTAAAAAAAAAATAAATTTATTAACATAATTCGACCGAAATACATATTAGGCCCCCCATAATAGGAAATTTAATAAGAAATACGAAAAACCAGGAACCTGGCTTAATAAGTAATTAAGGAATAACGGAATATTTTTAAAGAATAATTGGAAAAATATTAGGGTTAAACAGAAAAAGTTTATCTTAAAATTTTTAATTAATATAGCAAAATATATGTTATTTATTGTAAATAACGAAATTATCCTATTTACGAAAAATAAAAATAATATATTTATAGCAAGATTATATAAATATATTATAAAGGATTTAATTTTTTTAATAAAACGGAAAATAACAAAAATAATAAATAATAATACCGATATTTTCGATTTATAACCTTTAAGGATAATTTTCTTTAGCTAGTGGTAACGGAAAGCTGGTTTAAGGGAAAATAATACTTATAAAAAAACCCTTTTTGTTATTATAAATAATATGACCATTAAACGGAAAAGGAGTTAACCCAGCGTACTATTAAAAAGCATTACTAAAAACCTATTACGGATTTTTATTTTTAATTAATATTTATTATAAATCCTAATAAACGATAAACCTTAAAAGGAAAAATTTAATAATTTATACGGGACCTTTAATAAAAAAGTAATAAGGCTTAGTAAAAAACTATATATCATATTAAAAAATAATTTGCCCGATAAGGAAAAAAAATCTAATAAAATTAAGAATAATTAATATAATTCGAAAGAATAATATGCCGATAAAAACAATAAATATAGCAGTTCGACGCGTTATATAAAGAAATATAGATAAAATTCGATAAATTTAAATAAAAATTAAAAGAAAAAAATTACTTATAAAAAAGCCGCAAGATAACGAAATTTTAAGAAATTAAAAAAAATTCCTAAAAAAAGTTTTAAATATAATAATAAAAGCCGTTAATAACTTTATTACCCTAAATATACAAATCGGAACATATTGGTATATTGCAATAATGGAATACGGAATTTTGGGCGGAAATTATATTATTTTAAACGTAATTAATAAACTTAAATTATTATAGAAATATAAGTTAAAACTTTATATAACGATAAATACCAAAAGTTAAGATTTCGCTTACGATAACGGAAAAATTTTACGCGAAATTAATTATTTTGAAATTTTTATTTAAAAACGATACTAAATAATTAATTTTGATATTATTTTATTTAGGAATTACGATATAATCTTAGGAAAATTATAAATATATTAATATAAAACCTTAAGTAATAAAGGAATTAGCTAAATAAAATTTGTTTTATATCCTAGTAATAAACAGAATTCGGATAATATAAAATATTAATACTTAATCGAAAATAACGACAAATATAGGCATAAAAATATAACAAATACCTTATTACCTAAAAAAATAAAATATAAGAAAGAAAATAAATATTAAAAAAAAATACGACGTATCGTTATTACCATTAAAACAAAATTAAAATAATTAAATAACGATTTAAAATAATAACTTTAAAAATTAAAAAATCTAATTAATATATTATTATAATATTATAAATATAAGAAGTTTTTTAGAAAAAAGCTTAATACGAAATTATTAAAATATAATAAATAAAATTATGAAATAATTTTTAAAAAAGGATTTTTAACGAAATTTTACCTTATTTATAACTTTAACGGAAATAAGTTATATGTTTTTAAAAAATACCTGGAAAATTAGTTATAAAAAGGATAGATTCGATTTTCGAAATTACCAATAAGGTACTTTATATTTTTTATACCCAAAAAAAACGGAAAATTACGCCTTATGGTTAATTACCGGCAATTGAACGATATTATTATTAAAAATTAAATATTATTATCCCTAAGTACGGAAATAAAAAACCGTTTTTATAGAACTAAATAATTTATAATATTTAATTTTAAGGATAAATATAACCTTATTAAAATTAAAAAAAAATATAAATAAAAAATAACTTTTAAAACGAAATACGGATTATTTAAATATTTGGTTATGCCGATAGGACTTATAAATATACCAATTACTTTTTAATAGATAATAAATTATATATTATAAAAATATTTTGACGTTTTTGTTATATGTTACTTCGACAACATTCTTATTTTCTCGGAAATAAAGGAAATATACGCAAAATACGTTTATAAAGTTTTTTAAGCTTTACAAGACGTAAAACTATTAGTTAACGTAAAAAAAAATTAATTTTATAAATAAAAAGTAAAATACCTAGGACATATTATTATTCCGGGATATATTAAAATGGATCCTAAAAAAATTACTACGGTTACAAAATAATAAACGTTAATAATGGTTAAAAAGATATAGGCATTCTTAAGATTCGCCAATTATTACAGAAAATTTATTCGGAATTTTAGCAAAATTATTATACCCCTAATTAACCTTATTAAGAAAAAAAAAATTCAAATAAACGTTAAAAATAAAAAAAACGTTCCAGAAAATTAAGGATATAATTATTAATAAGCCGGTATTAATTATATATAATCTAAATCGCCCCGTTAAACTAAAAACCGATATTTCGGATTACGTATTAAACGTAATAATCAAATAATAAAATAACTAAGGCAAATTATATCCTATTGCATTTTTTTTATATAAATTAAAAGGAACCAAATTTAATTATAATATTCTAAATAAGAAATTTATAATTATTATTATGGCATTCCGCGAATTTAAGTATTTCCTAAAAAGAAATTTACATTAAGCCAAAATTTATACGGATTATTAAAATTTTACCCGATTTATTATAATTAAAGAATTTATAAGACGATAATTATAATATACGGAAAAATTAACAAATTTTAACTTTATTATTATCCATAAAAAAGGCTTAAAAAACGGCAAAGTAAACGCCTTAAGTAAACGACTAAATTTCGAAAAAAAATTAGTCAAAATTAACCGTATAATTTTTAATATTATTACCAAAAGGTACCTACGCCCGTAACAAATTACGATAATTCGGGCAATACCCTTAAATTTATATCAAAAAATTTAACGGTACAATAACGGTTTTCCAAAAAAACAAAGAATAAATAAGGTATAAATTTTAGAAAAATATCGAATGGACTTAGTACGAAATATACATAAATATTAATTACATAAATATTTAAGGATCTATAAAACCTTAAAACGATTTTAACGTATATATTTTTTTTAAAATAAAAATAATAATTTAAAAAATACGACGGCAGTATAACCTTTATAATAAAATTAAGGCATAACGATATAAACCCTATAGAAAATTATAATTATTACCGGTTTTAAAAAAACCTTAAGATTTAATTATTATAGATTTTATTATCAAATTTCTCTTATCTGAAAATCCAGTAATAAAAATACATTATAACAGTATTTTTATTATCGTTAATCGATTTACGAAATTTTCCTACTTTTTATTATATTATAAGGATATTAATACGGAATAAATAATATATATCTTTTTTAAAAACATTTTTAATATATACAGATTATTATACGAAATTATTTCAAATAAAAAAACAACGTTTATTTCAAAATTTTAACAAGGCTTTATAACATAAATCGGCCTAAATCATAAATTATTTAATACGTTTAAACCTTAGATAAATAAATAAATAAAACGGTTAAACCAAATATTAAAAACATATTTACGATATTATATTAATTATAAATAAAATAACTGGGTTAAAAAATTACTTATTATTTAATTAACTTATAATATTAATTATTATAAAAGCATTAAGATAATATTAATTAATACGAATTTTAAATTTATTTTAAAAATTTACAAAAAAATACACGATAACAATCCAATTAATATCAAAATAATCCTTACATTAAAATAATTACGACAGTTATATTAAGAAATAAAAATAAAATTAAAATTCGTACGAAATTAAATAAACAAATATTATAACGAAAAAAAGTTAAAAAAATTAACTTTCGAAAAAAAAAATAATTTACCTTATTACCAAAAACATCCAAATAAAAAAACCTAGCAAAAAATTCGATTTTAAATATATCGGTCCATATAAAATTATTAAGAAAATTTCAAAAAATAATTACTAATTAAAATTTTTACCAAAAGTTAAATTTTATTTAATTTTTTACGTTTTTTTATTCAAATTAATAGCAAATATAATTAAGGTACGAATAATATAAAACGATATGGAAATAAAAAACGAATAAATATACAAAATAGAAAACATTTTCGATATATAGAAACAAAACAGATTTACCCAGTATTTAATCAAATAAAAAAAGTATCCGGACTTCAAAAATACCTGGGAATCCGCTAAGAACCTTACTGGCGCCTAACGCTTATTAAAGAATTTTCACCAGCAACGTCGAAAACGGCAAAATCAAAAGCCCCCCAATTAATAATTAATTAATCGGTAAACTTAATACTGGACTAATCGGAAGAAACAGCAGGCGGCGCTAACGTGGCCTTTACGGCCTTTACCCGTTTCTTACGTTCTAACTCGTCCAGCTCCTTTAAGTTATCGATATTACGAAATATAGCCTTTATCATTTTGTTATATTATATTTTCTTTTATTTACGCAAATAACGCAAACGGACATTAATTTCCAAAATAACCCGATTAACTTTTTTTTTAATAACCTTTAATTCCAACTTAAGTTTTCGGTATTAAATAACAATACGTTATAATTACTTTAGGCTTAAACCCCACGTATCATAATTGGATTAATTATTTTTAATACAGGACAAATAACGAAAAAAGTTATCCTTTAATAATTTGCATTCTAGTTTCCTTTATTCATAATAAGAATAAAACGTTATATTTACAGGATTTGCAAAAAGTACCGCGGCCACTAAAAAGTTGCGTTAAGCGGTTTTCGCCTTAAAAAAAGGTTTAACATATTTTTTGATACGACCCGTTATAATAAAATTAAAAACTTATAAAATAAAATTTTTGGAACGAAAATCCTAAGAAAAGGAAAATCGTATTATGGCCCAATACGCTTGGCATATCCAGAAATAATCAAAATAAATGGAGCACCAAAAAAAAGGTTACATAATAAATTATTGGGATTATTATAAAATTTACGAAAATCATAAATTATTAAAATTATTACGAAATTGCAATAATTTAACAAAACCAGGCGTTAACAAATAAATATATATATGCTCGTTATTTCCATAATTTAAATAACTTTAATTTACAATAATAATTCGTTACCCAAAACGCCCTTGGTATTACGAAACGTAATACGTTACTATATTTATTACTCAGATTCCCACGATACTCCTGCCAACATAAACCCGTACGACTTAGGTTTAATAGTTAATTAAGAACCCTTAGCCGTCACAAATCTGTCAAAAATCCTATAAATACCTAACATTTATTAGGGAGCTTTTATTAATAACGCTCGAAACGTTTTACAAAACCTTTAAATTAATAATTCTCTAATTAATAATATCAAAAATGGCTTAATTGAAAGGGGCCGAGATTAGTAGTAACGCTGTTATTTTAGTTATTTATTATTTCTAGTATTATTTAAAACGTTTAATTTTCTTTATTACTTCGGCGCTCTTAATATTACGATAAAATATTTTTATATTCTAATGACGAAAAAAATGTCGCTGTTTTTAAAAGCGATTTAATTTATTAATAACGGTACATAAGGTCCTTCAAGCTTGCTTTTCCTTATATTTTAATCGATTTTTTATTAAAAGGTTTTTTATGTTTAACTATAGACGGTCCGAAAACGTTATAAAAACCGCCGTAACGAATATATCGTACATACTTTTCGGAGTTGCGAAAAGCTTTACGTTTTTGTCACTTTTTATAACGGCAATAAAAAAGCATAATAAAGCTAAGACGAACAATTCATTTTAATAAAAGAAAACCGTTCGTACGTTTACACGAACGAATTTTTTTAATACGGCCGGATATGATAAGGTATAAAAAATGGAAATTTAGGGGAAAAAAATAGGAATTGTCACAGTCCCAAGTGGCACCTTGCAGGTATATAGGGCAGAACAAGGCGGTCAGGGCTCGACCTGACAACGTTCCACTTTTAAGTGGTGTAATGGCTAGGCTCTTGTTCTTCTGTGCCGTAATAGAAATCTTCGAAACGAAGATCTTAAGGAAAGAGAAATCGTATTATAATCCGACAAACTTGGCGGTTCTAAAGATAGTGGGGATAAGAGAAATTAAGACCTGATATAGAAATAGAATTACGTAACCGGCTTTGGGCCGTTAAAAATTTTAGTATCTGAAGTTTCTTATGTAATATAAAAAAAATCGAAAATTTAAAATACTCAAGGAGTTAATCCTTTTAAGTACCATTAGTGATAAATAATATATATATATATATATTTATACAATAATAAATATTACTGATTTGTAATATAATTTCGTTACTCAAGATATCTTTGGTATTACGAGACGTAATTAAGTTATTACTCAGATTCCAATAATACTTCTGCCCACATAAATCCGCACGACTAAGGTTTAATAGTTGGTTAAACCCCCTAGCCGTCACAATATACTAATCACTAAGGAAAAGCTCGGTATATTAAAATAGGAAAGAAAAGCGAAGTCCCTGCTATTTCCATCTCCAGAGACGTAAACAAATAAGGTAAGGGTGCACAAGCCACTCATATCCAGCTTCCCCAACAACCCCCTATCAGGACCATAACATTAAACATAAAGGAATCCGTATTAAAACACTGCTATAGCAATCTAATAACTGGTACGGTTAATATATATGTAGCCTATTTAGCAACTCGGGTATATTAAACTCCTTAACGACTTCTTTTAGCTCTTTAAGTTCTTAGCTATATGAATCTGCAAATGAACAATGGCGGAAGGGACCCCGCCTCTCGCCCCCTGTGCCCGCTGTCAGCATCCCCTGGGCCTCCCCTTGGACACTCTACTCCAATGTATCCCCGATAAGGGCCAAGTTCTCAATGCCTGCAATTCCGTAGAGCGCAGCTGCATTTGTCGAGAGCCAGGCGGCCTCGTCGACTGGTGCCAGAACCTGACTGCCCCCCAAGGGCACGGTGGTCCACGGAGCATTCGGCAACAAGCCGTCGGTCCCCAACTCAAAGAATTCCTTCCAAGCTCGCGCGGCAGTAGTGGAGTTATGGAGCTTGTAGGCTGCATACGCTGTCAGTCTCGAGTGACCTTGCTTCAGGCTAAGTCGTCCGAAGCTCTTGCCGTATCGCGCTTCCTGTTCTGCGGCCGTGGCACCATAATAATAGCAATAATCGAGGTACGCGTCCTCAAATCCAGCAGGCACGTCGCCACCTACATGATCAATGATCTGCACAATCACCTCCTGCAAGCCGAAGCTTGCGGAAAGATGGGACACTTCAACATGGCCCAGGTTCTCTGCATCGGTGCTAGGCGGCGAGATTTCACCAGTGTGGAGGTTGTAAAGTGCCTGGCCAGTGACGAAGCCGTTAGTCAGATTCGCGATACTCCGCATGGTCTTGAAGAGTTTCGTCTTCGCTTCCTCCCATCTTGGCCCATGTCTCTCGTATTCCGTCAGCCACGTGGCTGCCAAACCAGACCAGTCCAGCCCAAGATCTATCTGCAAGGCGGTAGGGTCGGGGACGTAAGCGCCATTATCTTGCCGCACCTTCCGCCTGGGATCGACAACGAGGAAAGCCTTCTCGGCGTCCATGATCTCATCGATCAACTCGCCGACTCGCTCATCGCCACCTGATAGGTAGTAGAAATATCTACGATAGATGGGCGTTGATATCCGAATTTGTTTTGCACTGTCGCCCCAGTGCTGAACCCCATGTCGAGTCCCGAGCCCCTTAAAGGGACCGATGTGGTAAACATCGACCTCTCCAGTATGCCGAGTAAGATGTTCCGCGAACCTATACACATCAGCCCTTCCAGTCCGCAAGAAGTAGTTCCAGAAGAACAAGTCAGGGGACAGCTCGCTGTTGTCCCATGCATAGCCGCCAACGTCCTGCCGCAAAATCTTGTCAGTAATCAACCAGTAATTTGGATACTGAGGAGCATCTATGGACATCTTT
The DNA here is from genome assembly GCA_004154925.1 of Monosporascus cannonballus. Lineage (NCBI taxonomy): Eukaryota > Fungi > Ascomycota > Sordariomycetes > Xylariales > Monosporascus > Monosporascus cannonballus. The sequence goes on from QJNS01000226.1 coordinate 106,928, forward strand.
CTGTAGGCCTCGAGGGGTAAATATATAAGAAGGCGTCGGGAATAGTACACACGCAGGGGCGACACTACGGCTGAGCAATGCAACTTCTGAGTTTTGACTTACATATCGCCAAGTATGCCTATCTTCATCATAAGTGTGCATGATGTCGCCGTGATCCCAAAATCCGTACCACTTCCGCTGCGACACCTGATTCTCGTAGAAGCGGAAGAGGAAATCGAGATGTTCCTCGATTGTCTGAGCTGTTCCCGCGGCATTGCTCGGTGTCGCCCAATAAGTTCCAGTCGCGTTCGTCTGTAGAAGGTACTGCGGATCTGCAGCCAACATTGGCGGTTCGTTAAGATGCTTTGTTAGAGTAGACAGACTCTCTGTCGGTGGCGTCTCCTCAAATGCGAATATGAATATCTCGTTAGTCCTCGCCACCCCGTAAGGGGTGTTGTATCCCTCTTCCCAGTCCTCGTAGGTGATTTCAAGCGCGTCTAGCTGATTTTCATAGGTATCTTGTCCCAAACCGTCATGGAAAGGCCGCAGGTCCATAGGCGGAGCAGAAGGACTGTACAGCCAAAGCGTGATCTGGCCTGAACTGGAAGCGGCATTGGTTATATCCAAGGCGGTTGGGTACCGTTTCCAGAAGTCGCGGAGACCGACAGCAAGACCCCCTCGAGTGGCACCACCCAGATACGCGAGGCCACCGGCTCGAGTCCCGCCTGGTATCTTAACCCAGCTCTGCCCCGCCTTGGTTCGTTTTTTGAGCGTAAACCCATCTGGCGACAACTGAGCTAGGCTATAGTCGTTCCAAGAAGGTATCCAGTGCAGTCGACTAGTCACGCGAGTATCCCAAGTTTCTGGGTCGGGAAGTTCTGATCCCTCGAACTGGGCCCTGCGAACATCTTTTCCGGGATCCCTGCGCAGGCCAGTGATTCCTTTCACAGCTTCACTGAGGAATCCTCCGTCAACACCAGCAAGCCGGACGTGGCGATTATATAGTTCCTCGCCCTCCAATGGGACTTGAAGTCTGATGCCAATACCAGAAATGAAATCCTTGTCAGGTTTTCCATCATACACCAAAGTATGAACCACTCTGATCGCTTCTGAGTCTGCATATAGGTAAAAGCGGAGAATGAATGGCAGCCATTCTGGATGGTCCGACGCCGCTGCCCGAGTGATGCGGTGTTTCCCTCGAACTGTTACCAAAGTCCGCACAGGGCCGCTATTTTCGGCCTTTACATCCTCGATGTCGCTTTCAAAACTCAGGGATTCGATCGGCTTTTGGTTCGGGTCGGTGTCATCATCCGCCGCCCCGGTCAGGGAACGTAGTATCAGTGTTCCGTTCTCGCCCACGATCTTTCCACCCGAGGTCTGTATCATGCTGACAAGAACCGAACCTGACTTGGGAAACGACACAGTGAGTTTTCCCGTATTGACGACGATCTCATCACCTTGATCGTTTACTTGGAGGCCGGATTCTGCTTGGCGCCTCGTCTTCTGTATGAACGGGTAGCTGTGCGAGCCATTTATCGCTCCTTGGTTAGACGCAATGATCTTGTATCCGTCTGGCACGGTATCGGATGCCGAAATGGCATGTCCAGTCCACTTGATTGAGCCATCCGGCCAGTAGGCGGTCACCCACGACTGCAGCTGTACTTGCTCATCGTCGCCCCAGGAAGCCGTGAACAAGGTTGAATTGGGCTGGTGCTTTCCGCGTGGCCATGGAAGCCCAAATGTCGTACCTGGGTTGTATTTTGGGGCATCACCGATCCATCGAACATCGACAACGTCTTGGGAGAACCCAGTATTTCCAGACTGACCCAAAACAAGACTCAGGCAGCCAAGAATCGCAAAGAGATACCTAGCCATAGCTGGGTCGGACACCTTGCACAGCGCTTCCCTGCTGAATGAAACGGATTGGTAGCTACGCAGGTCGCCTTATGAAGCCAGCCCGACAGGCTACTTATACGAAGCTGTATATCATAATCGCCCCCACAAACGATCATATACTACCCATGAGCATATCTTGGGCGCCCGAATTCTTGCACGGAATGACTACCTCGGTGATAATTCTTCCGTGGTGCTGGTGGCCATTCCAGTGCTTGCCCATTACTCGCGCAACTCGCCATGAACTTGACGACATCAAAATCACAGCTTAGGTCACCCACTTGCAAGGGGGTAGACCTTGACGACGTTCCTAGCAGCACGTAGCCCCAGGCACAGCGGACCGCCATTTCAACTTCAACAGTCTTGGGGCTGTGGGGGGGACCCATGATGGTATGTTTTCTCCAACTCTTTACCCCGCAGAAATCTGGGTAATGGGGTATTGATATGCCGAAGACCAGGTCAACTCACCCGTGCCTCGGATAAGGGCTCTCGGACTCATTCTGATTTTCCGAAGTAGCATCCGTTTCGAGACAGAAGCTAGTGCAATACATATACTATTGAAGCAGTACAAGCCGGTAGAACATAGATTTAGCATATTACATTGAAATTATAGCTTCTTGTGCAGCTAGCTCCCACCCATTGCGGCTACCGATGACAATGATAAGAAATCTTGCTACGAAGTAACGAGGATAGTCATAGTTAAGCGGTCATATTGTCATACAGCGTGCAGGTACACTCAATATGGTTCTTCCGATTGGAGGAACACGGTGTATAGGCGCTGTGTTGCTTCTCAGCCAGAACCATCCGGTGCGAATCTCGCCTCGTTGGTGGTAGCTCCGTCAGTTTGGTTACTGGACCGAGATACAGCTACGCTATCGACCAGCAAAGCTTCTGGGTACGCTGGCCAAGGTTGGAAAGCAAAGGTAGCACCCCGATTGGAGTTGCAATGTGGGACGGTCACCCCCGTTGCTGTTAGCGGTTAGGGCAATTTTTTCCCCCTTCTCTCTCTATCTCTCTCTTTTCCACTCCTTTCTTTAGTCTGTGGTGTGCGTCGTGTTATAGCCCCGAATGCGTGTTGTTATTGGGCCTTTCGTTCGCCCGTAATGAAAAGAATAGAAAATCACATTCACACCAGAAAACCACCTAACGCAGTTGCGAGGGAAGGCATGCTCACTCCCTGTTGTGTATGTTTAGACACGTGTCTGTCTCGTTGGTGACCCTCACTCCAATGGTCAAGGAGATGAGTCCTGGAACACATCAAGCTATTATACCTGACGCCGTGGGATAGTAGAAGTGAGATATGCAGGCTAAGTGTAGCTAGTCCCTAGAAACGAGCATGTCTGATCCAATGGGTTGACATTTGTAAGTTGCAAGTATTGTGTGATGATCTGTATAGTTCGATAGTGCATGATACGAAGGGCGGTTCTGAGTGGACTCTGTTTGGGAATTTCTTTCCTGGCGGCGGGACTGTATCAGCTTTCCCATCGTCTCTGGTAGTCCGCGCGAATCGTAGACAGATCAGATGTCCCTTACAAAGAGGTAGTAAAGAGAATGCCCATTCTATTGCTGGGGACATAGCGGTGCTGTGGCGTTGGCGCACGCACGATTTAATTTCGTATCAAAGTCCTAAATACAGCTACCTGGCGAAGATTTCCCACAAGCTATGTTGTATACCCTTTCGGCAGGCTCGGGGGCATTAGAACAACAGCCAGGACGTCCATACCGCTCTATGCGCTTCCCATCTCCTCAAATGCCGACCCCCAAACCTCAAGATCCCAGTGAATGATACCCCGAAAGACCAGCGCAACAATCCTAGTACGTTGACTTGGAGGGATCTTGAGCTGCACACGCATGGAACTCCCCGGTATATCTTCTAAGTACCAGAGGCCACTCGTAACTGACTCAAAGTGACTAAAATTGTATTGGTCACGGACAGAATAGGGGCCATCCGCGCAACAGGAGCAACTGTTACTATGGGAGGAATCGGCATGATCGACGAGAGCAGAAGGATAGGGACGCGGAGACCATAGGTGGTCTAATCGACACTGGGGAAAATACCGGGGGCGGAGGTGGTGGCAGTGGCGCAAAGGGAACCCCGTCCCGGGACATACTAAGATAGGGGGTGCGGTTGCGACAGTGACTTGCTGGACCACCTGGCCCGCATTGACTTGGGGATTATTGGACACTTCTTAAAAGTCTCTAGATAATCGGTGAAGTCGTAGTATATAAATTGTCGGTGACGATGACCGCCTACGCACCGTGTTGTCGATATTTGCCCGGTGAGCCTCGAAATTGAAGCAAGGTAATGACGATGCGAGGCAACGCTACGGCGCTAACCTGTGCTTAACTGACGGTCAAAGCTGTAAGGAAAGCCCAGCATCGGGCTCGTAGGCAATATACCCTCACTTCAAGATGCCGATCGAAGCGGAGACCTTTAACGTCGATGGTCGGACTTGGTCTTGAACTATGACAAGGGGGCTGCCCGTGTGACTTAAGTAGGGCCCGTTATACGGCCTGAATGATTCAGGCGTCTCGGGTGTTAGGGCTTGCCATAGCTACTCTACGCATATTGACATGTGAGCAGGACACAGCAAAGGGGCTACCAGCAGGGCCAGTCAACCTCAACACGGGAATAAGCTTGCAGCTGTGAATCACCTGGACATGGACTACTGCTAACCGATGGATTTAACGATTTGACGGCCAATTATGAAAGAAAATTCCTATTGATGAGCCTATTCACTTCGCACGCCGCCGAGGTTTAATCCCATCTGTGGTAACGTTTGACACTGGCAAATCTACCCTGCTGGCAAACGGTATCGCCTAAGATAATACTCTAATAAGACTCATGGACGTGATCCCTTGCGTTTCGTAATACGAATGAGGCTCATTGAAAGAATATACGCCTATGCTGTCCAATGATGTGGTTCGGATCATGGTGACGTCTCTATTAGAGCTCTTTAATGCCTCTCTCGCAGTATTAGCCAGGACAGGAGATTCAGGGACGGAGAGTAGTAGCATTAATACATTTAACGTAACATTCCTCCCATCATCCGCAGAATGAACACTCAACTTATTAGATATGTCAACTCTCTTAAGAGATGTGAGTGTCCTGCCTCTTTCCTTGCTGGCGGCATGACTGCTCCCGGTTCTACGCCTGTTTGTCCCAGCCAATAACAACCCCCGTCGTATCATCCTCTGGCTGTTCCGAGCTACGTAATTCACGCTACTTGCCGAGGCACCTCACCATAGTGAATCTACCTCATCTGGAAGCGAAAAGGGGGTGAGAAAACCAGTCTTCGGCGTCAAGTTTCACAGTTGAGCCATGAAGATACCCACTGCGGTAGGAACTCCGAGGAAGCACATGTTAGCCTAGAAAATGCGTCCGAGCTTACTAGGACGGCATGGCTTTCCATGCAACAGATGTTATACCTAAGCAAGGCTCTCCGGTATGTTTCTCATCCAACAAGCTAGACACCATCCTTCGCAACGCAGCTCGACAAGGCGCAATGGGCTAAACAGGCTCTATTATCCTTACGGATACACCCTAATGTATCTGCATATGAGAAATCCCACATATTTCCGGCGACACCCGAACATCCCGGAGACTAAAAGCCATGAGTCAATGGTGTAATGGTCTGCCGGCCCTGCCATGCAGTGCCGTCAACCCGCCTATAAGACCTCGAACCGTTGAGGCCGGCTGCCGGGTTCTCATGGCGGCGATATTCATAAAGCACATAGGAACCACAGCTGCCCTGTAGTCTCGTTGAGGATTGGGAGAGATCCCTGCCTCGATCACTGGGTAGACGATCAGAATGTAACGTGTCCTGGGCGATGGAGACGGGAGAGAATCATTTACATTGTAGCAATTTGTAAGCCAAGGGACCCTAAAAGACACAACCGGCTTCCGATGGAACATCGGGGACCTGCATGGAAGACGCCGGCATGATAGGACTTACCTTTAACACCAGACGAACAACAGGATACCATCATTATTGGAGGGGTAACCATATTCGCCCCTTGCATGGGACGGGTGGCTAGTGAAATGACTCGAAGCTAATTCCATCCCTAGCACGAGAGCATATTAAAGTGGTGAACTATCTTCAGTTATAACAGCAATATAATTTTCTTAAGGGCTTCTCCCTGCGCGACATTGCCTCTGAGGCCCCATGCTAAGTACAATGATGAGCCCAACCCCGTCTCTACCCAACACCAGCCGCTGGGTGCCCCTGCAAGCAAATATTTGAATATGGCACACGTCTTTGAATACACGAGGGGTGGTGGTCCACAGAAGGCCCGATGACTGGCGTCGACTAGCTCACTAATACTTGTGTCTCAGTATTTCGAATATTGCTCTCTGGGAAGTCATGTACGGTCCGATTCTACAGGTAAAGACCCTAGACGGGATCTGAATAACGTGCCTGACGATTCAAGCAAAATCATCATCAACGCGTTTCTGACGGTCTTCTACTGCTGACGAGATTCAAGATACGCGTAACCAATAAGAGGCGAGACTGGCTGAAAGCGGTATTAAACCTGTGTTGCTCCCGTTTAGCAGGACGTCATGCTATTCCACCTAGCTACTGGCGACCGGGCAATGTGTGGTCTGCTGGAATCGCTGGAGTCCCACTTGGCTGGTTTGGAGGCGTTGGTGCCCTATTGACCATCGCCGTATCCGACGTATTGGGTATGGGTATGTAACGGTGGTGAAGAACTGCCACGTAAGGGATCAATAAAGGAACAACAGGGAGCTCATGACAACCCGCCAATTGTTGATGCAGGTCCTATGATGTGATAGAAGTCGACGCTTTTAACGGAAGAAATGCGTACTGCCACCAGCAAAGAAGTAGTCTAACATAGTGTGGTTGAGGTCATCGCACCCATAAGAGCTGTGCTGTGTACGCGCAGAAAGCGCCTGTGAAGATGACTGGCCTAATCACACTGCAGTCGTCTGTGGGTATATATGTGAGTTCATAGAGGCCAGTGGCAAGGATAGCTTCGGAAGCTGATTGTCGTATCACCGAAAATCACGGTGTTAACGAGATCCGCGGACATGTGCTTTGGTACAGAATGGGGGGTTTGTATCTCCGCTAGCGGAGCCAGGAGGATGATGTTCGGATTTGGGTTTTCGACCGATGGCGGGTGGAAAAGCTGTATCAGACCCTTCAGTTCGTCCTGTTTATCGACAACCGAACCGAGAATGGCGTGGGAATCTTTCCCGAGCTCCTCGCAAAAACGGCGGCACTACCAGGGAGCAAACGACTATAGGCGTGCATGTGACAATTGGATGCAAGAAATATCCGTTTCAACCATTGCTAATGCCCCGTAATGCGGCACCTCTCACGCCCCGGATATTTTAGACAAAGCGGAAGGCTACTGATCGAGTTCTCGACCATTAGTCCCAGTACCTAATGATGCCGTCCATACCGGCGGCGGCAACCTTGCTAGTCTCCTGGGGATGCCACTGTACGCAAGTGATAGCTTGATCGCCGGCCTGCAGTTTATGGTACATCTTGCACGTCTTCCAGTCCCAGAAGCAGACGAAGCCCTGGGAATCACCACTGGCCAAGAATTGTCCGTCTGGGCTGCATGCAACATCGATGGCAGTGCCGGCGTTGTTGTGGCCTCGGTAGCTCTTCTTCCGGTTCTGGCGGAACTTGTCGGTGGCGCCGTAGACAACGATCTGGTTATCGGAGCTCTGGTATGCAACATACTTGCCCGAGGGGTGTAGCGAGGAACGAGTCATGGGGTACATGTAAGGCTCGGCGATATATTTGATGGGGACGGGGATCTGGTAGTCCCAGACTCTAAGGGACTTATCGTCCGACGTGGTCATGAACCGGCGGTTTTCATCAACAAATGTGATGGTATTGATCGCTGGTATATGTTAGCGACCTGTGCGAAACAGGTAAAGGAATTTGGGATACGGAAGGGGAAAAGGGGGGTGGGGGGGGAAGAAAGGCATAACCTACCATTCAGGTGATGATCGTATTCTTGGACTGGAGATGAAGAAGGCGCACGGGTGTCATATTGGACAATTTTCTTGTCGGACATGCCAGCCAGGAACTCATGAGAGTACTCGGGGTTCGGGTTGAATTTTATGACATGCGGAGTCTTGCCGGTTGTGAATTTGGTGATGCAGGTGCCCGTCTCGGTATCCCAGAGCTTCATCATGCGGTCATAGGAGGCTGACAGGAATTGCGTGCCGGCGTTGTTGAAGCTGGCGTCTGAGACAGCCTTGGAATGACCCGAATAGCTTCGCAATAGCTCCCTCTGGTGGTAGACATCCCATATCTTGACGGTGGTGTCGGCGCCTGCGGACAGGAGCAGGTGACCAGAGTTGGGGAAGAAGCGTAGAGCAGTGACGGCCTTGCCGCCGTGATTTTTCCACGTATGGATCAGCTTCTTCGGGATATAGTTGGTGATACTGCCGACTTCCTTGCGCAGATCGATGTCGAGATCTTGCGGTACGTGCATATATGTGCGGCCCTGGTAATCGTACTGCTGCTCGCCGTGGAAAGTCGTTGTCTCGTCGCCCATTTGCTCAACCTCTTTCCTCCTTGCCAGGGCGGGCGCAGGAGCCGAGACGACGGTGCCACTGGCGACAACGTCATTCTCGTCCCCGTCTTCGTAGACGTATTCGTATTCCTCGTCAGACGCGAGCTCTTCCGGCCGAACTTCCTCGTACTCTTCGCGCTTGTATTTTGCCCAGGGGCCGATATATGCGCCATCTCCATCAGCGATCGTGGCATCGCCTTTACTTTCACGCGAAGCCCTAAGAGCTTTTGCCTCTTCCTTGATTGTTGCCGCCGATTGGTACTCTCTGTCAGGTCCCCCTCTCCGCTCGATGGCTCGAAGTTTGTTGCGAAATGTATGCTCGCTAATATACGTCTCTTCGGCGCTCCCCGTCGGGACGTTCTTGCGCTTCAGTGAGTTCGCCTCGTCCTTGAATGGATTTCGAGGACCAAATTTGGGACGGCCAAGTTCCTCGCCCGAATACGGAACCACGGCGTGGGTGGGACCAGCTTCTTCTCGCACGATTAGCGCATCTTGAGGCGCCATGTTGGCCGGGTATTGCGTGAAGTCGGCCATTTTGTCTATGCGGTAGTGTACTAGGCGGATACAGGTTATTGGAGGAGGAAGGTTGTAGGTATAGGGACGCTTTTTAAATGCAAGACCGCGACTTGATTCTGTAGTGCAGCCAGTAGGGAGAAAGAACCAAATGCGCGCGCAATCCGGTAGCCAAGCTCCAGACCTACATGCGCTAGCTACAACCTTGGGAAGCGTTATCCGCCCACTTACTACCTAGTAGGTACCTAGGTATGTGTGTATAGCTGCTGACTAGGTACTAGTATCCAGAGATATACTCTGAGATGCTACTACAGACATATCTAACCTCCCTACCTTAAACATTAGGTGATGAGTCTATATTACATAGACACCGACTTCCCGAGATCAGAGTTCATACACCAATTTGTCCCATTATATTGCCTCTGATGGTTGACACAAATATTCGCGTGCTTTCAAGTAACCGTCTAACGGCTCCTTGAATAATAACTTATTAATTTTAACATATAGTATGTACGGAAAACCCCTGGTTGTTGTTAATTATTCTCTTTATGTGCATATCATACACCTGATACTTTATATACTTTCCTTTCATATAAGAATATTTCGCAAGTCCCTAGATCGTTTGGGACAGCGCGACCTTTTCGTGTCGACTACCGGCGCCTGAGGCCTTTTACTATTCTAGCAAATGATATAAGCTACCATTCAATATCTAGAGTTAAGTCGGCATCTTGGAGTCCAAAATCACTGCGTAAAACCCGCCTCCCCTCTTGCCCGTACGTCTACCTTCGATTGGGATGGATCCATAGAGCAACACGAAGCTGTTCATGCTTGGGGTATTATTCGGAATCTCGTTACTTGCGTCTCTCCGTTTAACTACGTCAGAACCCTCCAAGGAGCACATGCAGACCTGCACCATCAGCTGCGCACAGACCTTCCAACTCCCCTATATGCCCTTGCCCGATCCTTCCTCGCTAACCTCGACAAAATTACACCGTACGACCGCCGACTCTTTTGGGTTTTCGACTTTGATGAACCATGGTGAAGGCCCCGGCATTGCTGTCCTGTCCTGTGCTATCCTGTCAAGACACTTTCACCCTTCCCCTCACAGAGCGACTCAGGAATTACCCCTCTCGGACCTGAGCTTCGTTGAGCCTCCACTACGGTCCTACTTCGCCAGCCTCGCTTCCATCGGAACTAGCCGGCCGTTCAACCGAGCCGAGTAAGGCCAGCTTCCCTCCGGCTGCTACGCTGCTGCTGCTTACTTGGTCTCGTCCCGGATGAGAGCGACGATCATGCTGTACAGGTAGAAGAAGAACATGACGAGATGAAAGCCGAGCTTGATGAATGACTCCTATAACATTGGTTAGTCGAAACCCGAAATTCAAGGTACGTCCATCTTCGGCTCGCACCTTCTTATGAACATTCAGCTTCCTGAATATCTCGGTGGCGTCGAGGAGATGTGTGTTTTCAACAATTCTAAGAGGGGACTATGTTAGCTCGGCATATGGCAAGACCAGCAGTCAAACGTCGTCTGCATTATCTTCCTGGGGCCGGCTAACGTACTTCTTAACATTCCAAACCAGTAGAGGCAGGTTGAGAACCAATGCCAGCCAGTATCCGTTGATCAGGAACAAGAATGTCAGGAAGCCGTGCACGGCTGCCTCCGGGATGATGTAGGTGTTGAGTCGGTTGCAGAGATCGATAGGGTTGATGTAGTCACTGTGTGAGACCGAGATGCGTCAGCTCCAGTTCTAGCATCTAGTTGGAAGGTGCCCAATATCCACGGGCATGGGTTGTCCGGAAACGATGACGTAAATTGCGAGTAGAATGGGGAGACAGATTGCGGAGTCCTCGCATATTCGACGAAACTTCCCAATAAAGGATATGACAACCGGCAAGGGAAACAAACCATTCTAAATCACTATACATGATGGTGAAGAAGACTTGGAGGAACAGGTTGACGGCATTTATAAGCACGGCAAAGAGGTATAGCCACGCCTCGCCCGACATCTTGACTGTCCTGGCTGGGTTCGCCCCGGCGTCTCTTAGGAGCTCGGTCGGATGGGCGGTTCGATTGAATTGAGCAAATAAGGCTCAAGACGATAGGTGGGAGTCACTTCAGGATAGACGATAGGCAAGAGTACGGGCGTAGCCAAAGTGATAGCGGTGGTCGGACGACACGGGTTTGAGCGTTCACTGTTTCCGTCCTTGTTGTGATGACGGAATAGCCGGATTGACCTTGTCAGGTTGAAGACAAGTAATCCCCAGAATACTGTATACTTAGCAGCTCTCGGCTTGATGGATCTAAAAGACGACCGCTGTAGTCCAGAGATTTGGCTGGGTGATGATAAAAGCCGTCGCAGGATTCCGATTGATTAACGATTAGGTATAAACAAGGGTTTGTAATTGTCGTCTGTCGAGTCGTGCGGTGCGTTATCGCCCTCGAGAGAGCAGAAAAAAACCTAACTCTGGACTAGCTTGCCTACCTACCTAACTTGGCCGGGACCTATGGTGGTGGGAGTGAGTGGGCGGCAGTGGGCGGCGGTAGTAGCGGAGGTTGGTTGGTCTTCGTGGAGAAATGTTAGTGACTGCGATTTGTGCGCGAGAATGATGAAAGCGGCTCAGGCGCAAAAAGCCCAGAGCAAGCGTTTTAAACTGCTTAAGGTACCTTTAGCTCCACAGTTGTCGGGTGCATGTACCGATTTGCATGTGAGCCAAAGGGGAGGTACCTCGAGTCGTTCTCCAGATAAGCCCGATAAGCCTCGGTCTCCACCCGACTGGCCTTGGGGGGTACTTCGGTCTTTAGCGTGCACAAAAGTACAGCAAGCACCTCGGGTCGCAATTCTGGATGCTCCAAGCTCGCCACGGTGGAAAGAGGGACCCACAGTCTGTGAAGGCTCTGGCCGGCGCGAAGGCCCCGATTCCGGGAGGGGTACCTACCTACCGTCAGGGCCCCTGAGAATCGAGGCGGCATTTTTGAGGAGCCACAATTCAAAAGGTTGAGTGTAGCCCCAGTTCTAAGGGAGCTTGGAGACAATCCAACAAGTACACATGTAAATCAATATCACGGGTCTTTGATACGCCGACGGGGATGCGCGCTGCTATTCTTATCCGCGTGCTAACATCAGGAATTCCTCGGGTTGTAGACTGGCCTGGCTGGCATTCCCCGTTGCACTTGCTTGTGGTAGTATCCATTACTTTGCCCCCCCTGGATCCCATAACATAAACTATCTCAAGGGCGGCTGAAGCGAGTCGTGTCTACGATCACCTGAGTGCATTTGCAAATGCTTCTACCTATCTCCAGGTAGCGTCTTGAGGCCCGAACCAGACCTAGCTTCTTCTATAATCTACCTCTGGGGATTGCTGCTCTTAGCCTATGGCCCCGTTTATTCCGTTTTCGACTGTCGGCATAGGCACGGGTCCGCCAGGCGAAGTAGGCGTCCGCGCAGTCAATACCTCCACGCCAGTCTCCGTCACGAGGTAGGTATGCTCTGCACGTCGTCAGTATTTATTGGATATATGATCGAACCCGGGCCAAGAAGACCACAGAAGGACTTACCAAACTGGGCGGTCCTCTTGCCGTCGATCGTCGTACTCGTCCAATTGTCCGGCCAGGTGACATCGCGGTACTTGCCCAGCGCAATCATAGGCTCGATCGTGAAGGTCATGCCCGGTTTACATTCCCCTACCGCCTTATTCTTGGCGTAGTGCGGCACGTTCGGCGGACAGTGGAATAAGGTGTTCACGCCATGGCCACAATACGTCCGGATGACGCTGCAATTCCTCGATTTGGCATGCTTCTCTATCGCATTACCGAAGTCTCGTATCAGCGCCCCCGGCTTGATGAGCTTAGCCGCCTCGTCCAAGCATTCTCGAGCTGTCTCGACCACCCTGACCGAGTCGGGGTCCGCCTTCGCCTTGTCTCCCACATAATACGTCTCGTTCAAATCCGCATGGTAACCTTCATGGTATAGGGAGACGTCTAGGTTGATGATGTCACCGTCAACCAGTGCGCGCTGGTCCGGGATACCGTGGCAGATGACTTCGTTTACCGAGGTACAGAAGGATTTGGGGAAGAAGTTGTAGTTGAGGGGCGAAGGATACGACTTCGATCGTTGTCAGCAACTAACCCTGTAGTCTTATCGCCACATGGACAGCAAGGGGAAAGGACTAGCCCACCTTTCGTTCTATACAAGCCTTGTGGCATATCTCATCTAGGTAGTCGGTGGTTACGCCCGGCCTGATCTCGGCTGCCACGATGTCTAAAACTTCTCTCCCCAACCTGCACACCTTCCGCATGGCATCCTGCCCCTTGGCGTCTAGCAGATCAAACTTGTTCCTATTGATGAATCGCTCGCTCTTAGGGATTCCACTCTCGGCATAGTCGGGATACGGTATCGACTTTGGAACGGTACGCCTCTCGGATAATGGATACACTGGCCGTAGGGGACCGGTAAAAGAGAAGGTGGAGAAGGGGTTGTATAAACCGGTTGCTGGATCAGGTTTAGACACGACCTTCGGAGTTATGATGCTATGAAGGATACCATTCTGAGTCTTGCCTTGGGCGGTCCTGTGCATAGCCTTGTGTTCACCCTAGAGTGCAAACCTCGTCAGAGCTGCAAACCCACGATCAGCGAGACGGGGGCGAAGACGAGGCATACGAACCCAATTCTTCTTGAAGCAGCCTTGAGAGCAGAAATAGCTGTCGTTGATGCCCAATTTCAAGCATGTTGGACATTGCAAATCAGCGTCCTTCTCACATCCTATTCCCAGGCATTTCTTTTTCGCCAGAGGTTCAGTCATGATCGCAGTATCTTCCCGGGGCGGGGGACAAGAAGCCGAAGAAACAGAATCGTAAACCGAGAAGTTAATAGTAAATAATAGTGTTACAAGCCCACGATAAACGAGATTGAGTACTCTTCGGCGCGATATGTATGCGATTGGGAGACGATGCCACCCGGGTTTACGAGACGGGTCGGATTTTATAAGTAATTGTGTCTATTGAAAGGTGCGAGGCGCATTCCCTTAACAGTTCCAAAATTCGGAAGTCCACGATCGTTCTCGTTGGTTGGCTCGCCCCAAGGACCCCACGTTTGTTAGTGGCGTATCGCCATCCACTTATTGTGTATGTATGCAAAAGTACCTCTCGGAAAGTTCGTACGAGGCCCATTCGCTCTATTTAAAGGGGTATATTTTGGTACACCTACGTAGGTGCACGGTTGTAGAGTTCTGCAGATGTTTATATATGTTTGCATATGCGCATCATAGGCGCACCTGTATGTATAATATGCATTAAGCCGAGCATTGGAAGGAGGTACCTGCAGATATGAGTATGGATGATGTTGGAAGGATTTCCCTATGTGGCTGGCTACCTGCCTAACCAACACCTCGCGCTTAAATTGCGCATGGAAGAGTCAATAGAGCTCACGATCCACCAATGACCGTTTTGCTGCGTGAGCGTAACAATTTACTTTGACATCAGCTGTGCTAATGGCCCCAAAAATGTTGGTGATTGCCCAAGGCAAGGGATAATTCATATCATAGAAGTTGAGTGCTTCGCCTCCATGCTGGTGACTGCCCCTGCCTACAAGCAGTAACATGAACCCCGAAGAAGCTGCTGTGGCCGAGCAAGTACCTACCTACGTAGGCAGCATGTACCTAACTAGGTACCCAGCTAGAAGCACAATACCCAGTACATGGGTAGTTACACCTACTTGCTGATATGTATTAAAAGGGGAGGTTTCCCCGACCTTTCAGTAAGCACACTGTTAGGGAATGTGATCGGTACGGCACACCTTCCCCTGTCAAGGTCGATTCAACGCTGGCCTTACTCGGGGCTTTGGAATAACTCCGCTGGTCTTCCCTTCCCTCAAGAACTACAGCTACATGGCTATCATCACTGTCTCGAGGCAGAAATACGTCGTAGTCGGCGCAGGTCCCGTGGGATCCTTGGCTGCACTGTACGCCGCAAAGCGCGGCCACGATGTCGAGATATATGAGCTCCGTGATGGTGAGTCTTAACATTCACCTAGAGATACCAGCGTATCTTATGCTTTCATATCGCTATTGATAATAGTCTTGCCGGTTTGATAGTCTGTAGCATGCGAAGCTGAATGAATCTAGATCTTCGGGACCCGTCCACTACACCCCTGAACTTTACAAAGTCTATCAATCTTGCGCTCTCGGAACGAGGAATCAATGCTATGCGTCATGCGGACCACCCTGATCTCCTTGGTCACGTCTTCTCGGCGACGATCCCCATGCGAGGCCGGATGATTCATGGTAGGCGTCCCGCTGGAGAGCTGTACGAAGAGCCCCAAGACTACGACGTCCATGGCCGGGTAAGGCTTCCCAAAAGCACTCCGGTGTTCTCCTGCTGTATTGACAGCTAGGACAGACGATATTTGCGGTTGACCGAGCTGGCCTTAACAGGCGGCTCTTGGATATCCTCGAAGCCATGCCTAACGTCAGGTTTTTCTTTAACCACAAGCTTACTGGCGCTGATTTTAAGCGATGCAAGGCGTGGTTCGAAGTCCGCAGATCCAGTGACTCCACGGATCGCCCAAGAGAAATCGAGGTCAGCTTTGACTTCATGCTGGGAGCTGACGGGGCCCACTCAGCTGTTCGATACCACCTCATGAAATTCACGAGAATGGACTATCAGCAGGAATACATCGACACATTGTGGTGTGAGTTTCAGATCAAGCCAACCGAGAAATCCCGGTACTCGGGAATCGATTCTCGTTTTCGCATCTCCCCTAATCACCTCCATATCTGGCCTGGGAAGCAATTCATGTTTATCGCCATCCCCAGCGAGGTAGGCTTTATCGTTCGTTTCCAAGGTATCGTTACTTACATAGTCTTAGGATGGCTCATTCACCTGCACACTTTTCCTACCGGGTGCTGAGTACGCGTATCTTGAGGCAGATACGTCAAAGCTCCCATCATTCTTCGACCATCACTTTCCAGGCGTTACGTCGCTTATACCACCGACTGACCTGATCACCTCCTTCGAAACTAACCCACACCTTCCTCTTATTAGCATCAAATGCAGACCTTATCATTTCTCCAGCTCCGTGGTCATTCTCGGCGACGCGGCGCATGCCATGGTCCCCTTCTATGGCCAGGGCATGAACGCCGGGCTAGAAGATGTTCGGATCTTGTTCTCCATCCTTGATAAGCACTCCAACGCCGAGAGTAACAATCCAGGGGATCCTACATCATTCGATGCCGCTATCCAGAGAGGCCTGGCTCTCGCTGAGTATTCGGCGCTCCGCGTCCCTGATGCTCACGCCATCAATGATCTTGCCTTGCAGAATTATGTCGAGATGCGCGCGTCGGTGCTGTCTCCGACTTATAGACTTCGTAAGCTCCTGGAGGAATTCATGTCCGTGCACGTACCTACCCTAGGGTGGCATACGAAATACTCCAGGGTCAGCTTCGGAAACGAGCGATACTCCGAGGTCGTTACAAAGAGTGATCGCCAAGGCAAGATTCTGCTACGCGGTCTTGGTGGACTCATGACCTTGTTTTGCATCGGGGCCTATGGGCTCTACTTCAGGCAACAGCGGTCTCGTCCGCCTGTCTCTATTTTCCGATCCGTCATCCGGGCAATCACCGGGTAGAGAGATGTCGTAGAGTAACACATTGAATAAGCTCTAGCGGCTTTGGTATCTCGTGCGATCTCTCCAGAATCCATTTGCGAAAATTCCCGACGTCGCCATGAGTCAGTAGTCCGACTTCCAAGCATTGGCGGCTAATACAATACGGTGCGTGAATATTCAAGCTCGTCGAGCATGTGTCTCAGCGGTCTTCACTTTTGCCAACTCAACCACTCTTCCGGCCCTTCGTAGTTGGCGACCTATGCTCTTTCTGTTGTCCATTGACCACAACTTGCTCTCCAGCAAACAAGCTTTGGCTTATATCCCAAGCACTATGCTCTTCAATACGTTCAGCCTATATGTAATACTTCACAGGTCGCTCGAAGAGCACAGCGACCAATAGCATATTACGCCTAGTAACGTTTCAGACGACGACCTTGCCCAGGCATGGCGTAACGAGACACTCATAAATGCCCTAGCTATACAGTGAATCGAATCATCTTGATGAGAACAGCAGCTGACGGGGGAAAGATGCCCCAGATCGCAATAAATGAGTGGCTGTCGATAAACACCTAAGACTAATTCTAAGACTTGACTCATTTGATGTCAAGCGATTTGATGATATTTGCTTCTTCGTCGCATCGAGACCAGTGCCCAGCTCCATGGACCTTCGGCAGCCAGTAACCCTGCCAATCGACATGTAAGCCATGTTTACTATCATAGAGCATGCAGACAGGCCAATGCGCGAAGCGCCAATAACAATCGTAGTCCGAGGTATTTCTATGCACCGGATAGAATGGGCTTTTCTCAATCGTCCTTGTTATGGACTACTCAAGTATCCGGTAGCCCCAGGTTAGCATGGACCTCTCATCTGCCATGAGACCTCGAGGTATATTCTCAGTTGTTGTTGCTGTATCAAACTTCCATAGGCGGGTGTGGTTATAAGACGTTATTTACGGGTTATGACTAGCCATGCCTATCTCCGCGTTCTTTCGCTATCAATCCCCAGAGGTTCCCTTTACGGGCTGGGTAGCTCTTCTCACCCTCTGTCTCGCACCTCTTCTCGCCCATGTAGCTTCCAGAGCCCCTTAACCATCCGTCTTAGCTGAATCTCAGCCAAAATGGCACGACTCAATGTGTCTATACCATCCGACGAGCATCTTATGGCGTTACCTAGCTATCACTGACTGCCGAATCTGTGCTAAGCACTGGGGTACATATGATATGGCAACCTCCTACGCGTTGTTTTCGGGCTCGTGACGGGTGGGACGGAATCGAGGCTCTCCTCGAGGAGAGCAAGCCGTATGCCACAAGAGTACCCGATACCGCACGTGTCCAGCTGCCGTCCTGGATTTCGATCAAGACTCTCATCGTCATCTTGCAGGGAATGCAAGCCCTGTACCTCTTAGCAAAGGCCGCCAACCAAGATACCTGCTTCCTGTCCAGCACTTGGTCTGTCGAGCATGTATTTATGCCTCTTGCGATGAGTCATCATCTTTCAGGCTGTGTGCTGCGCATTGGCTTTCCTCGAGAGTGGATGAATGGAACTACCCGTCGACAATACTCTTAGCATAGCATCCCCCTGAATCGGCCGAGTCACCTCAAGTCATCGGCCTACTAAGATCGCTCGATCCTCCTCCGAACATGGACGCAATAGCGCTCTCACAGGGTTGCTTTTGACCCTCCAATATCTGTCCTTGTCGTATTTTTGCGCAGTTTTCGTGGCACCTCTGCTCGCAATTTTGGTGCTGCGTATGGTGTATGCGCTGCCGCGCCTGGAAACAAGCGCCGCCTCTTTCCTCATTGCCGTACTATACATTTTCCTCCTTGCCGTGTCCAACGCCATTTCGCCTATTATCTCATCCACAACCGGTGCAAGTTGATCATCATCCCTTAAGCCCCTTTACTTTAGTACAAGGTCTACACGGTTGGATTGATAACAATGATAGCTGGGCTTATCGTGGTCGGGACCCTCGAAACGAGACGGAACTGTGGACTATATTCGTCGTTTCCAAGTGAGGGAGATGAGGGGATATGCCATGGTTTCATAGTTGGCACCGGGGAGGCTCTAAGCATATCATTATAAAACGGGACCGAGGGGTTCGGGGTATTGGGATTCGAGGCTTTCTGCATGGGGAGAACCGGCAATTATCGCTTTATTTACTACGCCAATGTAGAGTGTTGGGAAGTTGCTGCTTTATTGTAATTATATGATGGAATGACGTAGGGTATTCTACAAACCAAGATCATGAGATATGTTCATATGAGGGAAGATGGCTAGTCAGATTAAAGGACGGGCAATCGTCATTTTCAAGGAGAAAATGTAGGTAGTATGCCTCCCAGCTAATATCTGCAACCCTTTATGATATTGGGGACCGAGCCCTCATCAGCCCGAAAACGCCTTACGAGAGGAAGTGAGATTGAAGCGAATTCGGATCACATGAAGCTGCGTGAAAGGGGGATGATATCAATCGTCAATCATCTGGGATTCCAGGTCGCATGGTACGACGTTACCCCTAAACAACATCACTCGGGAGCCAGTTGACTATCTTTTATGCCCTTCCGCATCCTTATACGAAGAGTCCTGTTAATTTCCCGATAATGGCCCAGGACGGCGGGCCTCCGTAGTATTGGGCTCGATATATGTCGGATTCGCATACATGCGGAGACCCTGAAGGCTATCTCTCCGTGCCATCCGCGACGACGATGGACGTTTGCAGTCAATGTCGCAGTCAATACTGGCACCACGGGTCGTGTAATCCGTGTGCCTTTCCTGAGAAGAATGCCGTAGCTCGGAAACCGCGATGCGAGTATGGATCATCAAGACCGACAGTTGACGCACAACAACGCTCACACCATAATGAATTCCCTGCTGTGGTCCTATAGATCCACCGGCACATTTGCATCTTTTCTCAATGGTGTCTAAACAATCCGCATCGTGGTCGAAGAAGCAACCCTCGGGTGACGCAAACGGACTAGGTCCCCCATAGAGGACTAATGGCGGCTCCGATTCAGTCGTGACCTGACCTCTAACTAGCTCGTCCAAAGTAGACTCATGCTAAATATCCCCCGATAGTTTGGCACGAACAGTTATAGGGAACCCCACACGATCACCCATGCGGAGAGTAAAACAAAGAGTGGCAGTCGTGTCAAGAGAGAAAGTATCCTAGTATGTAAGCTGTTTTCCAGAGCCCATCGACATGCTCCCTTTGACACAACTCTTGTCTTGAATGGATCCCCCTATTTTACGACTTTGATGATTTCCCCAGAAGCCCTACTCTTCCCCCGCGTCGGGAATAGATTCATTACTTCCACAGCGAGTAAAGACACCCTGGGAAGTCATTTTAGGCTGCTGATAAGATGATGCAACAACCACCTAGACTGAGCGGTCGTCTCGGAAATA
>QJNS01000227.1:0-125959 GCA_004154925.1 Monosporascus cannonballus
CCTAACCCTAACCCTAACCCTAACCCTAACCCTAACCCTAATTTTTGCGTTAATAAATGATTTTGCGTTTTCTAAAACTTAAAGAGTTTTATAAACGTATTTTATATATACTTTTTCTGTTTCTGAAAGAATAAAAATGTCGTTAAGATAATAAATAACAAAAATATCGAGGTATTTTCGTAATACGTAATTTATTATTCGTTAAAAGGTTATTAGTACGTTCGTAAATCCTATTAGTATAACTAAATATTTAAATAATTTATATTTTATTTTAAAGGTTATTTTTTATTCGTATCTCTTTTTGATTTTGATAAGGTTATATTTATTTTTAAGATCGAATGCTGTAAACCATTTAGTTCCGTAAAGTTGGTTTTTGATTTCCGTAATTAAGGGTAATAATATTCGATTTTTAATCATAACGTCGTTCAATTATCGATAATTAACTATAAGTCGTAATTTTCTATTTTTCTTAGATATAAAGAATATAAGGTATCTTATTGGTAATTTTAAAGGTTAAATTTATCCTTTTTGTAACCGATTTTTTAAGTATTCTTTGAAAATACGTAATTCGTTTCCGTTAAGGTTATAAATGGGGTAAAACTTTATCGAAAATCCTTTTTTGCAAATTATTTCGTAATTTTATTCGTTATGTTCCGGTAATTTTGTCTTGAGTTCTTTTTTAAAAAGCTTTTCGTATTTGTAATATTATAATAATATATTAATTAGGGTTTTTAATTTCTTGGGTTATTGTTTTTATTATTTTAAATTGTTATTTAGTTGTTTTAATTTCGTTCTAATAGTAATAATAATACGTCGTATTTTTTTAATGCTTATTTTTTTTGTATTTTGTTCCTTTAGGTAGTAAGGTATTTATCGTATTTTTATGCCTTTATTTGTCGTTATTATCGATCGAATATCAAGATTTTAATTTCTTCGTTTTTTATTTGTTAATAAGAAATAAAACGAATTTTACCTGGCTAATTCCGCCGTTAATCAAAATTCGGTATTAACATATTTATAATAAGCCTAAGATTATATCGTATTTTCCGAATAAAATAATATCGAAATTAACCGTTTAATATCGTTTTTAAATAAAGATTTCGAAATAATTAATTTTACGTATAATTTTTCCGTTATCGTAAACGAATTCTTAATTTTCGGCATTTGTCGTTATGTAAGGTTTTACTTTATACCTTTATGGTAATTTAAGCTTATTAACTATATCCGGTATAATATAATTTCGGCCTAAAGTTCCGTAATTTACTATTGTAATATATTAATACGTTCCGATTTGTATATTCAAAATAATAAAATCGTTAACGTTTTTTATCGTCGCGTTTAAAGCCTTTTTTGAGAGTTCTTTTTAATTTCATTAGGTTTCGTTATTTTGCGGCTTTTTTACAAGTAACCTTTTTTTTAATTTCTGTTTAAATTTATCGAATTTTGTTTATATTTTTATATACAGCGTATTAAGTTATTATATTTGTCGTTATTGTCGGCGCACTGTTTTTTTCGAGCCGTATTAATTATTTTTAATTCTTTTGCAATTCTTTTTCTTATTAAGTAATTTGCTTTTTTATATTTGCGATTGCATCCCATTATGCGTTATTTTGGTTATCGTTCCAGAGATTTTCTGTAAATTAACGTATCTTTTTTTTAATAACCTTTTTTTCGTAAAGGTTTGTAATAAATGCTAATTAAAAATAAAAATCTGTAATAATTTTCTGGCAATGTTTTTTTACCGTACGTTAAATTAATTCCTTTTCTGTTTAATGGTTATATTATCCATAGTAAGAAAAGGGGTTTTTTTATAGGCATTACTTTTTTTCGGGCTAGTTTTTTATTTCGGCCAACTGTTGGATATTTTCTGGGGTTATAGTTCGAAATTGTTAATATTATTGCTTATTATTTTTGTAATATCCGGTACGATTTCAAAAATTAAATCCTTTCTAATATATGCGGGTAATTCGTACGTAAATATATTATTTTTATTTTTCGTAATTAGGATATTTTCGTTATTACCAATGTATAGTATGTATTTTGCCGTATCGATTAAATATTCCGGGACAAAATTTTTTTATTTAATCCCGGTATTCGTATAATTATTTTTGTAATGCTTTTTATTATATTCGTAATGTCTATCGAGCTAGTTTCCTAGCTTTTTGTATTTTTCGTCGAATTTCTTATCGGGATAAACCTAGTTGGACCTTTTGCTTAAGGCCTGATGCATATTTGATTTGGATTATATTAATAACTTTGTTATCGTTTCCTTAGCTATTTTTAGGTTATTTTCCCGATATAGGGGTCCAGTTATTTTGTCGTAATTTCTTAGGTTTTTTGCATTTGTAGGCCTTATGTACTATTTTGCCGTAATTAAAGCATTTAATCTGGCTTTAATCTTATTTATAGATAACGCCAAGTTTCATAGGTCCTGGCGCCGTTTCGTAAAAAGTAAAAGGTATGTTTTTTTTTTCCCTAATTGGACCTATATTTCGAATGCGGAGCATATTATTTTTTTTCTTTTGTCGTTTTTCAAATTGTCGCTTATTAATCTTGATTATTTTTGCGATATACCGATTTAAGGCAACTAATTATTCGATCCGAATAATGTTATTTTTTATATTATTTTTTAGCCCTTAATAAAATATGTCGATAAAGGTATCGGTTTTATTATTTCCTTATTCCGCTTTAGCCGCAAAATTTTTGAAGGTTACGGCGTATTTGGACGCAGGTCCTTTTTATCGGAATTATAGGAGTTATTAAGCCGTTAATCGTTTTTTATCCGGATTGCCGAAATTATTACGTACTTTATTTTTGAAATTAATGTAAGTCGAAAAGATTTCGTTAATAAAGTTTTCTTTATTTGCTTTTCTTATTTTTAAAAAGTTTTTTATGATAAGCTTAAATCAATTAGCCGCATTTCTTATCAGGCATACTTTTATTACTAGGACCATATCCGCTAGGTCGTTAAAATTTAAAAAGCAAAGGTAAATTCGTACCTAAGTTAAAAAAGTTTGAAAATTACCTTTTTTATTGTAAGGTTTTGGTTTTTTCGGTTTCATACGAACGAAAAAGGGTTTGGCAAACGTAGCCCTAAGTTATCGAATTTCTTTTTTCAACTTTCGAATTCGAACCTAAAGTTATTAAATAAGGATTTTCTAAATGCTAATCGATATTTTGACAGTATTAAATATTGCTTAAAGTTTAACGGTATTATTAAATAAAAACTTGTAACATATAACGGCTAAATGGTTTAATTAATTATTAAACCTTAAGTTAACGGATTTATGTTAGCAGGAATATCGTGGGAATTTGAACAATAAATATAGTAACATATTATATCTCGTAATATTAAAGGCGTTTTAGGTAACGATATTATATTGCAAGCTAAAATTATCTAAATTACGGAAATAATAAACGTATATATTCTTATTTTGGTTTAAGGTGCTTAAACGGCTTAAACCCTTAAGGCCTTTAAGCTGTTTAAGCCTTTCTGCTAGCTTAAGGAGCTTAAGGTGCTTAGCGCCTTAAGACCTTTAAGCTAGTTACGTGACGTCCTGGCTAGGGTGGGACCCGTTCCTCTTATGGTCCTGACCGTCCGGAAAGAAGCCAAAACTGTTAGGTCATAACAAAAAAAGGTAAACCATAGGTTTACGTTATTTTCGTAAACTGAAAATTAACGAATAGCATTTTGTTATTTCCGGTTTTAATAAAAATAATAATAAGGTTTTTTAATCACGTTTGGTATTTAAGGTGTAATAGAGATATAAAATTACGAAAGTATAAATAAAAAGTTGCAAATAATAAAGCGTAAAAAAAATTCCTGTTTCTGTTATTATTAAGGAAATAGATCGTATTGAGAATTATGCAATACCGGTTTAGATTTTTATAGAAAAAATTTAAAAATGTTTACGAAAGGATATAATAAAATGTAATTGTTAATATCGTAAATAACGTTTTATTGGCCGTATTAGTTTATTTTTCAAAAATAACGCCCGGGTTTCGAAATTTCCAGTCCCGTTTTATTTATTTTAATAATTTATTAAAATAGGCCATAATACGTATTTCGAAACGTTATGGCGTTTAATAATTTTTATCGTTATTAACGTATATAATCGAGATTGCTGAATTATAATATTATTTGTTATACGTTAGCGACTTTTCCGTTATTACCTTATCCGGTCCGAACTTTTTAATTTTAATTACCGTAATATGAAAATTTTCATCGTCGAAACTGAGGTATATGGCCTGAAAATTAGAAAATGGATAATGGCCCGATAACGTAAGTAAGTTTTTTTTCGATAAGTAAATTTAAATATATTTAATTTATGCTTAATAAGGCTTAGATTTTGGCGTTAATTTAAATGTTAAATTATTTACGTTACCGAGGTAATAAACGTAATATTTAGTATAAATACTTTTTGGTATAAGGCGGCGTAACGGTCCGTATTTATATTTATTGAAATAATTATTTTCGGCCTGCCGTTAATTATTCGTAACGGAATTTCCTTATTAGAGATATTTTGTTTCGTTTTTTATATATTTTTTGCGCCCGTAAAATAAGCCTTATATATCGTCGTTTTATAAGAAATATAAGGTATTACGGATATAATATCGTTTTATTATAACTATAAATAACTGTTAAGGAAGATTTTATTGGATTACGATATTTATATATTATTTGTTAACGGTAAAGCCCGTCGTTTCGAATGAAATATATGTTTTGGATTAATAAGATTTTAAGCAATTTTCGATCGTCCTTTTTTTTCCAAAAGTAATTTTGGTATTTTTTGCCGTTAAAACGAAAAAAAAGTTATATATTAAAAAATCGAGTTACGGTAATTTTTGATTAATATTGACAAAATTTTGAAAAAGTTGGTTAATTTCGCGATAATAAACGGGGTTAAATAAATAATAACGTAAATTATTCCATATTTGATTTTAATTTTGGGTAAAGGATTTTTATTAATTATTCGAAAGTTAATAATAATAAACGGTGTTATCCGGCAGATTTGCGTTAAATATTAGGACGTATTTTATTATGGCAAAAAACATAA
Source organism: Monosporascus cannonballus (assembly GCA_004154925.1). NCBI lineage: Eukaryota > Fungi > Ascomycota > Sordariomycetes > Xylariales > Monosporascus > Monosporascus cannonballus. The sequence goes on from QJNS01000227.1 coordinate 5,058, forward strand.
TATTATTATATATATTATCGTAAATACGTTTTGGTATTCGTTAGGGTTATTACGCCTTAAGGTTATAGGCGTTAAGGAAATATAACGTAATATTTTAATTGGTATATTTCTTAAAGAAAATATGCGGAACAGTATTTAATAATATTTAAATATTTTTCGTTTTATTCGGATAATTATTTATGGGAATAATTATATATATATGGATATTATTATTAATCAATTTATTGCGTTATGCCGTATCGAAATATTTAATGGGTTAAGTAATATAAGAAAGATTTTTAAGTTTTTAAATATAATTATTAATATCGTATTCGATATTAAGAAATATGTAATTTAGGTTGTATTCCGTAACGAAATAGATTTTCGGTTTCGGCTGTCGGCATAATAACCTTTCCGACGTAATTTCGTTATTTTGGTTATGTTTTCTGAATAAATATCCGGAAAAGGTAAGGTAAAATTTATTCGGGCTGAGAAGTATATTTTTATTTTGGCGTAGTTAATGCCGATTGGCAAAAAGCCGGTAATTTCGAAGACTTAAGTCGGGATATGTACTTGTACGTATAATTTTGGCGATTAAATAAATTTTTTAAGGGGTTATAATTATTAAAGATATAGGTATATTTGTTTTTTTAAAAAAAATATTTAAGTTTGCAGTTACCGATTTAATGGTATTTATCAAAATACGGTACGAGGTTATACCTTATAATAAAGTAAAACCTTTAAGTAATACGTTTTATATTATTTCTGGTTCAAGAAATTTGTTTTTTAATATTTTCGGAGAAAATAAAAAATATATTAGATGTAAATAGTAAGTCGATATTAAGTTTGTCAAAAATTAGGTTAATCCATTTAAATAAAAAAAATAAGGCGGCCGTCCGTATTAGGATTAAAAGAATTTTTATTTTTGTTGAAATTATTAAATTAATTCGGCAGTTCGTTATTAATATAATAATTATGATCGTCCGAGTTCGAATTGTTTAAGTTCGAATTGTTCGAGTTTGGGTTATCCGGGTTTAAATTGCCCGAATTTAAGTTGTCCGAATTTAAGTTATCCGAATTCGAGTTATCCTTAAAATTATTTAAATTAATTTTTTATGCAAAAAATAATAATAATGATAGTAGTAATAATAAATAATTATTTAATAAGTAACTTAAAGAATTTAATATATTTGTTATTATATTTTTTTAATATATTTAGTTATAATTAAGAATTTATATAAAAAATTTGATATATAATAATATTATAATAATAAATCGAAATAGAAAAATGAAAAAGGTTATTAAATAAAATTGCCGGCAACCTAATTATCGGATTTTTTTAAGTAATTAAATAAATTGAAAAAGTTGTAAAAAAAAGGAATTAAATTTCGCGAAAGTTAAAACTAGGGAATAGTTTAAATCTGAGATTAGGATTAGGATTAGGTTTAGTAGTTTACGGATTATTATATAGTTTTTAATTTTCCTAAAATAAGGTTTGGTAAGTAAAAATGCGTATATTTATTTTTAAGCTAATTAATTCCTTGTTTTTACGTATTTAATTTGTTCGGTTTATTAGCGTATGTCTTATGTGCTTTATATGTTTTGGATTTTTTTTGTTTATTTCGGAAGGAGTTATCCGTTATTTTAATAGTAAGATTTGACGAAAATTTAACTGGACAATTGCGAAATTAAATTATTTTATAATAGTATGTAAAAAGGTAATTAATAAATAGTTATTCGTTATTTATTAAATTAAATTTCGAATATTTCCGAAATTTATATAAAGTTATTATAGGAAATAAAGTTTTTATTAAGGTAATAAGTATTTAAATAATATTAATTTTTTTCGTTTTTAACAAATCCTGGTTTTTCTTAATTATTTTCAAACGTTAATTAATTTAATAATATAGTTATAATTTTATTATGTTTGGTTATATAAAATTTCATGGTTAACTTAAATATGCGAAATTTAATTAAAGGTATTAAAATAAATATAAATATTATATTATATATTTTGCGTACGTTTATGTTATTTATAAAAGTTATAAATAAATTTTTGAATGCCGTATATTTTTCGTTATTTTTGCCGTTTTTTTAAAAAGGCGTTAATATATAGTTAAAGTTATATACGTATAATAAGCCGTTTGCGAAATGGGTAATAAAATAAAATAAGAAGGGATAGAAAATATAAAAGGTATGGAAAAAAAAGGGGGAAAAGGATAAAAAAGAATTTATAATTGAATAATATTTTTAGTAAAGCTGAGAATTAAAACTTTTTTGCCGAGGATGAAAATAACCGCTTAAAAAGGCCTAAATTTATATAAGGAATTAGTAAAGTTATGCTTTTCTTTAAAACCCAGTTTTTTGCTTATATACGTTATAAAGCGGGATAAGGTTCGTTAATAAAAATAAGTAAGATAATTATTTTTTGTTAGAAAATTGTTTATATTTTAATTATTATTAAAAATTATTTTGCCGGCGATCGAATTAAATTTATTTTAGGGTTAATTTTATTTTCGAATTGTATTATTATTTAATTTTAATATTTATATAAATTTTAGGATATCCAAATATAAAAAATATTAAAAGAAATAAATTTGTTTTTCGGAATTATTTTTTTGTATATAAATTGGAAGTTTTATAATACCTTAGGTTAAATTGTATTTTGGGCCTTAAAATATAATCGAAATAATTTAGCTTTTAGTAATACGGTCATAAGTTTAATGAAAAATATTTTAATTCGGTTATAACCTTAATTTCCTAATATTTATCCGTAAATAAATTAAATAAGATTATATATTATTAAGGTAAAAATATTATAAAACGAAATAATTTGAAAAACGTTCGGCTATATAGGTGGTATTAATAATAATTAATATTTTTTTAATAAACGTTAAACATATTTTAACCGCTATATTTTATTTACGAGATGTTAAAATTTATTAAACCGTATTTGTATATTGTTAAATATGTTAAAAATTTCGATTTTAAGGCCCCGTTTACGATTCGGAATAAAAATAATGTTTTTGTTATTTTGGTTACGTTTTTCTGTTTTTATGTTAATTTGGCGTTTTCGAGATTAGCCGTTTAAAGGTATTAATGTTTATTCGTTTATACGGTAATCCGTGTACGGGATTATGGCGGCGGCGTTATTTTCCGAATAAGAAATTTTTTGGATAAGGTAATAAATACGGGCTTTATAAGGCTTTTGGGTAGGCGGAAAAAGTCGATAACGTTTTTTTAATATGGATATCCATTAAAGGAGGTTATCGAAAAAAGTTTTGAAAATAGGGTAATGTAATAAGTTAATAATTATTAATATTTAGAATATAATTTTTAAAATATTAAATAATAATATCTTATAAAAAGCCGTTATTATTTTATTTATTATTATTATATTGTTTTTTTTGCGTATTACGATAATAACAAAAATAATATTCGATTATTTTATTGTTATTTAAATCGTTGAAAAAGAATTAATGGAATATTTTTTAATATTTTTTCATATGTATAATGCCGGATTAATTTAAATGTATATTAAAGTAATTTTCGGATAACCTTTTTATTTGTTCGAGCATTATATTTTTTCGCCATAATATAAAGAAATTTAAGTTGATATTTTCCTTTAGATTTTTAAAAGATTTTAGTTTTGGTATTAGTAAAATCTTGACTAAAGGAGCTTTGAATATTTTTCGTTATTATTTTTGAAGTTATTTTTGGAAATGGGCCTTAAGTGTTTTTCGATGCCGGTTTTGAAGCTGCTTGTTAAGAATTTTAATATGTAATTTGGGCTTAGCGTAAAACGGATATTAATTTATCTATATTAAAGAAAAATAATTTGCAAAAATATAAGATAATAAATTGTAATTCGTAATTGGTAATTTTTTTAATTAATTATCGAGTTATAAGAAATATAACATTGTAAAAGTTTTATAATACGTAAATATAATTAATAAGGTTATCGCATTAAAGCTTTTTATAATCTTAAAAACCTTTAATAATTGAATTCTTTAATTATTATATAATTTCTTAAACAAATATATAATTAATTAATAAAGCAATTAATTAATAAAGCGATTAATTTAATGTATTCGGGATTTAAAATGATATATATAAAAAGTTTGAATTGAGATATTATTTGTTTATTTACACAAAAATAAATATAAAATAATAAATAGTTATAAACTGGGGTAAAATAATTTCCAATTAGTTGTAAAATAAATTCCAAAAAATAAATATATTAAGTTATTTTTATTTAACGTTTTTTATTAACTGTTAGATAGTAGATTTATATTAGAAAAAAAGTTGGAAATAATAATTTATTTATCCTAAATAAATAAGTAAGGTTTTATTCGTCCTAAACGAATAAATTAAATTAATTAAAAAATATTGGTTTATTTGTCCGAGATAAGTAAGTAAGGTTTTATTTGTTCTGGACGAACGAACCGGATTAATAAAAAAAGGTAATAATATATTCGTATTAAAAGGGCGAACTGGATTAATTAAAAAATAATGGCTTATTTGTTTAGCATAAATAAATAATATTTAATTCGTTTTAAACGAACGAACGCGATTAATAAAAAAAATAATGGTTTATTTGTTCGGAATAAGTAAATAGGGTTTTATTTGTTTTGGACGAACGAATCGGATTAATAAAAAAGTAATAATATATTTGTATTAAAGGAAAAAATTAAATTAATTAAAAAATAATGGCTTCATTGTTTGGGATAAATTAACGGCGCTTTATTTGTGCTAAACGAACGAATGGGATTAATTAAAAATAAAAGATTTATTCGTTTAGGATAAGTAAGTGGGGCTTTATTTGTCCTAAACAAACAAATAGGTCCTTATTTATCCAGGATGAACGAACTAAATTAAAGAAAAAATGGCGCAACCGAACATTTTCCTTTTTAATTCTAAGATTTCCGACCAAGATATCGAAAATTATAATTGTAACGGCTAAACGGTTTAATTAATTATTAAACCTTAAATTAACGGGTTTATATTAACAAAAATATCGTGGAAATTTAAGCAATAAATATAATAAGGTATTACGTTTTGTAATATTAAAAGTACCTTAGGTAATAAGGTTATATTGTAAATTAAAACTATTTAAATTATAAAATTAATAAATATATATATTTTTTAAATTAAATTATCATTAATAAATTGGTAATCCGGCTTATTAACTTATTATCAATAAGTTGGTAATCCGGCTTATTGGCTTACTATCAGTAAGCTGGTAATCCATTACGTAACTTAATCTCTATGGTTTTCTTGGCCTTTTCCGTTACGACCGTTCCTGGAGGCCGTAATTTATCAGGTCGTAACACGATTTCCCTTTTTTCAAAATCTTATTTTTAAAATTTCTTTTTTCGTAATAAGGTTTTTCCACATACCTTTAATATATTTTCCAATATATTTAAACGTTATTTTTATAAATCCAAATAATAATTTACCTTAATTAATTTAATTAAATTCGAAACTTTTAATATAATATTTTATTTTTTTTTATTTTGTTCGGCAACTTAATTACTAAATAATAAATGGGGTTTTTCGTTATAAAAAATATGTTCGTTAAAGTTATTCGTATAACGGAATAAGAATTCTTATTTTCATAATTAATTACTATATCGCAAAATTAAAAAAATTAAAAAAAAGATTAACGGCCGAAATATCTTTATTCGAAATTTTTACGCGTTTTTTTCATATACGTCGTTAACGTTAACATTATTAATTTTAAGGTACGAAATTTATTAATTATACCCTTGAATCCTTAAATAATTTTAACGACTTTATATAATTAAAATTAAAATTCGTAATCGAAACTTGAACCTTAAAAAAATAAACGTTATTAATTAAAATACGGTAAATTAAAAGTTTTCCTTTTCAGATTTCGTAAATTAAAATATTATTATTTCGGATAATTTCGCCATTATTAATAAAAGATTTTTAATAAACGTTAAACGTTAATAAAATTCTTGGCGGGTTCTTAAATATTTTCAAAATTTAAATATTTTTTCCATTTAATTAAATATTAGGTAAATCCGTTTTATTTTTATATATTTAATATTTTTTCCATTTTATATACTTATTTGTTTTTTATTTTCATATCTTTTTATATTGTATATACTTTAATTATATCTATTATTAATTCGAATAAAAAAACATAAGAAATTAAATAAAGTTTTTTAACGATGTTATATAAACCAATATATTTAAAATCGAATTTGTTATTAAGTCGTTTTATTTAAATATTTTTATAATAAGGAAAACCATTTTTTTCTTTTCAAAAATTAAATCTTTTAATCTTTTTTAATTATAATATTTATTGATTTAATTTTGTACGAATTTTAGTTTTATTTCTATTTTGTAATATAATTATTATTATTAATTTAACCTAAAAATTGTTTTAATATTAATTAGACCGTTATCGCGCGTTTTTTTATAAATCTTTAAAATAAAACCAAAATTTACATTCGCAAATATTATTTTAATACTTTAGTAATAATTGGTATTATAAGCTAATTAAATAATCGGTAATTTTTCAACTTAATTAATTTGTTTATAATTAATATAATATTATAAATAAATTTCCAAAATTTAATTTATTTATTTTATTTATTTATCCGCTTAAAATTTAAATATATTAAATAATTTATAATTTAAGGCGATTTATATTATAAATCTTTATTAAAATTTAAATACAAATATTAATCCTTTATTTAATATAATTTTTATTAATAATTCGTATATATTAAAAATATATTTTAAAAAAAATATATACCAATTATTTGACGTTTATATCTTTATAATATAATTAAAAAAAGAAAATTCGGTAAATTAATCGATAATTACGAAAATATTATCGTAATATATTCCGTTAATTAAATTTTTTAACATAAAAAATTTAATAATAAAATTTAATATAATTAAATATTATAATTATTTTACGATTAATAATAATTATAATTTTCCGTATAACTTATGTTACTAAGCTTTTGCTTTAATATAAATATTACATTACCGTATAATTTTCTGTACCGTTAATTTTATTTTTAAAAAAAATATATGTGTTAAAATTGCTATAAAATCTTATAGATTTCTAGATATTTATATAATTAAGATTCGTATATTTTTCGTACTAAATTCTTTTAATATTTTTTAATTTTTTTAAAAATTATTATTATATTATTAAATTTTCTAATACAAATTACCGGGTATTACCCGAATCGTCGTAATTTATTATAAACGTATATATCTTTTATAACAATATTTAAAATTATATAAATAATTTTAATTAATTTTGTTTCAAAATTTAATTACTTATTTAAAATGTCCGTTTTACCATTTTTAATTCTTTTTTATAAATAATAACGAAATCGAAATTCGCTAATTTTTCTGTATAACGAAATTATTATTTTGTAAATTCCCTAATTATAATAAATTAGGTAAAATTTTAATAATCTGTATAAACCTTAACCTGGTACAAATTTCTTTTTAAAAAATATCTAAATTTCCGAAATATTATAATAATAACTATAAAATTTTTATTTAAAATACCGTAATTAAGTTCGGCTCCCTTTAATTTATACGAAAAAAATATAATAAAATATTATTTAATTTAATTATTTTTCTATTTAATTATTACGTTTAACGCGTAATCCGAAATATCGGTTTTTAATTTAACGGGGCGGTTTAAATCGTACATAATTAATATTAATTTATTAATAATTATATTCTTAATATTTTAAAACATTTTTTCCGTATTTAATATTTATTTAAATTCTTTTTTTTTCGTAAAATTTATTAAAAATATAATTATCTTATTAAAATTTCGAATAAACCTTTTATAATAATTAGCAAATCTAAAAAATACCTATATTTTCTAACTTATTATTAGCGTTTATTATTTTATAATTATAATAATTTTCTTAAAGTTTATTTTGATATATTTTAAAATAATAATATATTTTAAATATTTTACTTTTTATATATAAAATTAATTTTTTTTGCGTTAATAAATAACTTTACGTTTTATAACGCTTAAAAACTTTATAAACGTATTTTACGTATATTTTTTTTATTTCCGAAAAAATAAAAATATTATCGAGATATTTTCGTAATACGTAATTAATTATTCGTTGGAAAATTACTAATACCTTCGTAAATCTTATTAATATAAATAAATATTCAAATAAGTCGTATTTCGTTTTAAAGGTTATTTTTTATTTATATGTTTTCTTAATTTTGATAAAGTTATATCTATTTTTAAAATCGAATGTTATAAATTATTTAATACCGTAAAATTCATTTTTTATTTCCGTAATTAAAAATAATAATATTCGATTTTTAATAATAATATGGTTTAATTACCGATAATTAATTATAAGTCGTAATTTTTTATTTTTTAATACGAAAAACATAAGGTATTTTATTAATAACTTCCAAAATTGAATTTATCTTTTTTATAACCGATTCTTTAGGTATTTTTTAAAAGTACATAATTTATATTTATTAAAATTATAAATAAGGTAAAACTTTATTAACAATTTTTCCTTAAAAATTATTTCGTAATTTTATTCGATATATTTCGGTAATATTATATTTAATTCCTTTTTAAAAAGTTACTTATATTTATAATATTATACTAACATATTAATTAAATCTTTTAATTTTTAGGGTTATTATTCTTATTATTGCAAATCGTTATTTAATTACGTTAATTTCGGTTTAATAATAATAATAATATATCGTAATTTTTTTAATACCCGTTTTGTTTTTCTTATATTTTATTTTTTTTAAATAATAAGGTATTTATTATATTTTTATATTTACATTTATTATTATTATCGATCAAATATTAAAATCTTAATTCTTTTTTTTCGTTTATTAATGAAAAATAAAATAAATTTTATTTAACCAATTTTTTCATTAATCCAAATTTCGTATTAACGTATTTATAATAATCCTAAATTTATACTGTAATTTTCGAATAAAATAATATCGAAATTAACCGTTTAATATCGTTTTTAAACAAAAATCTCGAAATAATTAATTTCGCATATAATTTTTCCGCTATTTTAAACAAATTTTTAACTTTTAGCATTTGTCGTTATATAAAGTTTTAATTAATATCTTTATAATAATTTAAATTTATTAATTATATCCGGTATAATATAATTCCCGCTTAAAACTTTATATTTTATTATTACGATAAATTAATATATTCCGATTTATATTTCCAAAGTGATAAGATTATTAACGTTTTCTATTGTCGTATTTAAAGCCTTTTTCGGGAATTCCTTTTAATTCTTTTAAGTTTCGTTATTTCGTAACTTTTTTATAAATAACCTTTTTTTAATTTTTATTCGAATTTATTAAACTTTATTTATATTTTTTCGTTTAATACGTTAAGTTGCTATATTTATCGTTATTATCGGTATATTTTTTCTTCGAACCGTATTAATTATTCTTAATGTTTTAGTAATTTTTTGTATCGAATAAATTGTTTTTTTATATTTATAATTATATCTTATTATATATCATTTTAGTTATTATTTTAAAGATGTCTTATAAACTAACGTATTTTTTCTTTAATAACTTTTTTTTCGTAAAAATTTATAATAAATATTAATTAAAAATAAAATTCCGTAATAACTTTTTAATAATACTTTTTACCGTACGCTAAATTAACTCTTTTTTCATTTAATAATTGAATTATTTATAATAATAAAAGGGGTTTTCCTATAGGTATTTCTTTTCGGATTAAATTCTTATTTCGGTTAATTATTAAATATTTCCTGGAATTATGGTTCAAAATTATTAATATTATTATTTATTATTTTTATTATATCTGGTACGGTTTAAAAAACTAAATCCCTTATAATATATACGGGTAATTTATATATAAATATATTACTTTTATTTCTTATAATCGGGATATTTTCGTTATCGATAATATATAACGTATATTTTACTGTATAGATCAAAGATTCCGGGATAAAGTTTTTTTTATTTAATTTTAGTATTTGCATAATCATCTTTATAACACTTTTTGCTATATTTATAATACTTATTATACAAGCTTTTTAATTTTTCGTATTTTTTGTCAAATTTTTTATCGTAATAATCCTAATTAAACTTTTTGTTATAAACTTAATATATATTTGGCATAAATTATATTAATATCTTTATTCTCGTTTTTTTAATTATTTTTAAGCTATTTTTCCGGTATAAAAATCTAATTATTTTATTATAATCTCTTAGGCTTTTTATATTTATAAATTTTATATCCCATTTTACTATAATTAGAACATTTAATCTGGTTTTAATTTTATTTATAAGTAACGCCGGATTTCATAAATCTTAATACCGTTTCGTAAAAAATAAAAAATACGTTTTATTTTTTCCCTTAATTAAACTTATATCCCGAACGTAAAACGTATTATTTTTTTATTGTTTTTCAAATTATCGGTTATTAATCTTAATTATTTTTACGATATACCGGTTTAACGCAATTAATTATTCGATTTAAATAATTTCATTTTTTATATTATTTTTTAATTCTTTATAAAATATATTAATAAAAATATCGGTTTTGTTATTTCTTGATCCGGCTTTAACCATACTATTTTTACAAATTACGGTATATTTAAATATAAATCCTTTTTATCGGAATTATAAAAATTATTAAACCTTTAATCGTTTTTTATACAAATTACCGAAATTAACGAATATTTTATTTTCGAAATTAATATAAATTAAAAAGATTTCGTTAATAAAATCTTTTTTGTTTATTTTTCTTATTTTTAAAAGATTTTTCATAATAGGTTTAAATTAATTAACTGCATTTTTTATTAAATATATTTTTATTACTAGGACGATATTCGTTAAGTCGTTAAAATTTAAAAAATAAAAATAAATTCGTATTTAAATTAAAAAAGTCTGAAAATTATTTTTTCTATTATAAAACTTTAACCTTTTTAGCTTTATACGGGCGAGAAAAAATTAAATAAATATAACCTTAAATTATTGAATTTCTTTTTTAATTGCCGAATTCGAACTTAAAATTATTAAATAAAATTTTTTTAATATCGGTTAATATTTTAATAATATTAAATATTACTTAAAGTTTAACGGTATTATTAAATAAAAATTTATAATATATAATAACTAAATAATTTAATTAATTATTAAATTTTAAATTAATAAATTTATATTAATAAAAATATCGTAAAAATCTAAATAATAAATATAATAATGTAATAGGTTTCGTAATATAAAAAATATCTTAAGTAATAAGGGTATATTATAAATTAAAATTATTTAAATTATAAAATTAATAAATGTATATATTTTTTTCCTTTAATTAGATTATTATTAATAAATTAATAATCCGGCTTACTGGCTTATTACTAATGAGTTGGTAATCCGGCTTATTGGCTTACGATTAGTAAGCTGGTGATCTATTACGTAACTTAATTTATATGGTTTTTGTGGCCTTTTCCGTTACGACCGTTTTTGGAGGCCGTAACTTGTTAGGTCGTAATAATAATAAAGGGGTAAATAAGGCGTTACCGTATAAATATTAATACCGGCGGTTTATAAAAATAATAATAAAAATATAAATAATACTTTTATTAAACGTTTAAGAAAAAAGTTGCGGGATAATAAAAATAAGCAGTAATAAGTAATAGCTGAAAAGTAATAAAAAAATAAAAAGCGGTAAAAAATTAAATTATTATTTATTATTACTTATTACCGCTATTTAATTTAAATTATATTAAATAAATACGGCGTTTATTGCGCCAAATTAAGGGAATTTGTTATAAAGTTTAATATAAATAACGTTATTTTATTATTTCTTTAATTGTTTTATTCGTTATTTTTATAATATTATAAATATCGAGTTATATATTATTACTTTTAATTTTTTTTATTATTATTTTTATTATTATTTTTTAAAATAAGTAACTATGTTTATAAATTAATTATAAAATAAATTTAATATATATTAATTCGTTTTTCTTAATAACGGCCAAAATAAGTTTCCGCATAATTGCGTTTTGCTTTTTATTTTTAAGAAATATAGTTATTATTTATTTTTTCTTTAAATTAAATAATAAAATTTAAGTTTTTTTTAGTTTTTCGAGTTATTTATTTATTTATTTATTTTTTATATTAATGTTTTTATTATTAATATTAATATTAAAACGGTTTGAAAAAGCGGGTTAATAATTTAGGTATATAATATATATAAATTTAATAATAATTGCAAAAAACGGGTAATTTTAATACGAAAATCTTCGTAATTAAGTTTTATAAAGCCGGGTATTACGAAAATGTTTAAAAAATTAATTGTAATATTTTTAAGTATACGGTAATAATATTAGTTTTAAACGTTAAAATTATAACCCGGGTTAATATTTGTAAAGTTAATAAAAATACCGGATACATTTTTATATTAAATATATATAATTGATTATTTAAAATTATTAATAATAATTATTACCGTTTATCGTTAATTATTTTGCATATTATTAAATTAACAAATTTTTTACGGTTAAAATGTTTTAATTATTTACAGAATTAATTTACGAAAATACGGGCGTTAGCGGCGTACGACCTAAACGTTAAACGGTTAAGGCGTTTACTAAATTTGGCGGAACGACCGTTATAAGCCAAGTTTTCAAAGTTACGTAAACTTGCGCCGGCTTTATAATTATAGGAAATATTACGGTTACGGTTACGGGTATTGGTATTATTACCGCTATAGCTATTATTACCGGTATTGTCGTTATTATTAGAATTGGTATTAACGTAATGGCGGTTTTTTACGTTTATTACGACTACGGATTTATTAATATTACCGTTATTATTGTTATTATTATAATTAACGTTGTTATCCAAATCGTTATAAAGAATAAGCCGTTTGCGGTTGTCGGAAACGGGGTTATTTTTGGTTTAAGTATTTAAACGTTCGGTATAGGGAATTTGCAAAATATACGATAAGATATGAAAAATAATATAATTACGGTTAACGGTATAAATAACGATACGGGTTTCGATATTAATAATAAAATAATTAATACTAATTTATATTATTATATATTAATTATTATTATTATTATAATATTTCTGAAATTACGTTTATAAAAAAATATAAAATTTATTATAATTTTTATTTATATTTCTAATAAATTGGTTTTGGATTTATTATTATTTAACGAAAATAACTTTTTAAAAAAAATAAAATATATTTGTAATTTTTTGATAATTATAAGGTTATATATAATAATATTATACGATATAAAGTTTAATATAATATAAAATATGTATTAAGTTATATTAGATTAAGGCGTTTACGGTACCGATAAAATACGGATCGATAAAGCCGAAATAATTTTAAAAATTATAAAAATAAATATATTATTATTATTATTAATATTTTGTACGATACCGGCAGCAATAAATTAATATTAATATTAATATTAATATTAATATTAATTTAAACGGAAAATAAAAAAATAATTTATTAAAATTATATTTATAATTTATAATAATATATTATATTTAGTTTAAATATTTATATATAAATAAATATATATATATATATATATTTACATATAATAATAATAATAATAATAGTAATATTATTATTATTATTTTGGCATAATTTTAATAAATTATTTCGGATAAATAAATAATAATAATTAATTTGGGGGAATAATAATAATTATTTTTACGTATATAATAATAAGTAAGTTTATTATAGGTAATAACCGATTTTTTTTACGGGGTAAAAATTATTTTATTATAAGGTATTTTTATATTTTAATATAATTAGCCGGTAAACATAATTAATAACGGTATTTAAATAATTACTTTAAAATAAATATACGTAATGTTAATAATAAATGGAAATAACGGTATTAAAATATTAATAATTACGGATAATATATTTATTTAGTTAATTTAATAAATATAATGTTAATAATATTTTAACGTATTAAAATTTAAATCGAAAATACATACGAATAACGGAAAACCGTATATAAATAATAGAAAAGGCCGTAAATACCGCATAAGTAATAAGTTGGTATATGAAATTAATATAAATAATGAAAAAGGTTATAAGTATAATATAAGTAATAAATACGTATTAAAAATATATATAAATAATAAAAAAGCCGTAAATATCGTATAGATATATATAAAAAATAAGTATAAAGTAAATATATATATATATAATAAAAATTATAAATATAGTAAAAATAATAAATTAATATATAAATAAATAAAAGTAATAAAACAATTATACATAAATAATACAAAAACTATAAATATGGTGAAAATAAAAGAATTAAAATATAATTATATATAAATGATAAATTAAAACCGTATATAAGATAAAAATAAGAATTTAATATATAAATATATATAATAATAAAATATATTCATATTATTAGTATTATAATAACGGCAGACTAAAGCTGTATATACGATAAAAATAAAGAATTAATATATAAATATATAATAATAAATATATTTTAATTATAAAGGTTATATAAGTATTATATTAAAATACTATATATATTAAAAATAATAAATAATACATATAAATATTATATTAATAACGGAGTAAAATGAAATATGTAATCAAAGCAAAAAATGGCATATATAAATAAATACCGGTAAATATATTTTAAATATAAATGTTATATTAATAACAGATTAAAGCAGTATATGCAGTAAAAATAAAAAATAATATTAAAAATAACATTAATAAGTATATTTTAATTATAAACTTTATATTAATAATAAATTAAAACGGTATATACGGTAAAAACAAAAAATAATATATATAAATATAATACTAATAAATATATTATATTTATAAATATTATATAAATAATAAATTAAACTAATATATAAAAGAAAAATAAAAAATAAGTTTTATAATATAATATTAATATTAATATTTTTTTATAAATATTATGATTAAAATTTAATTTTAATTTTATATATATATATAAAATATTTTTAAAATATATAATATTTAATAACGTAATTTATAAATAAAGGATGTATATAAATAACACGTTACTTTTAATATTTTATTATATATATATAAATTTTTAATAATTATATTATAATTAAATTAATTAAAATTAATTACAATAATATTTATTAAATATCTTTATTATTGTTTAAAAAATATATATATTATATTCGGATTTATTTTAAATATCATAACATTATTTTTTTAACCTTTTTATAACGATTAATTTCCGTTATTATTTTTTTTCGGCTTGGAAAATTGTTTTTTAAAAAAATAAGTAATTGTTTTTAAAAACATTTCATCTTTATTTTTAAATATTTATTAAAAATATTATTAATTTTATATAATAAATACTTTATATTATTAATTAAATAATTTATTATTTTAATTATAATTATTAAGAAATTATTTCAATAATTTATAATTTTATTTTTTAAATAATTAAATTACAAAATTATTTTTTTGAAAATTTTAAATATTTTATATTCGAAATAAAAACAATAAAAATAAAAACGAAATTATTAATATTATAAAAAGTTATTAAATTTTTAATTACGAAATGATATATTTAGGATTTAATAAAATAAACTTAGTATTAAGAAAACTGGTTTTAATACTTTTAAAAAATATAAATATTTTAAATATTTCGTAAAAACCGATAAAGAATTTTCTTTAATAATGTACGTATTATATTATTTTATAAAAATTTTAATATAATAATTATAAACTCGTTTTAATAAAAAATATATTATATTAAAAAGTTAAACATATAAAGAAATTATAAAATATATAAAATATAATAATCTTATATTTCTTATAATATTTTTTATTTTTTATTAAATAATAATCTTTATATTTATTAAAAATAAAACAATATTTAACTTAATTTAAATTTAAAACGTTTATTATTTAATTATTATTATTAATAATACTTTTTTACGTATATAATATAAAAATATTCTAATATTAATTAATAAAATAATTTTTATTTATTGTAATAATATATAAAAAAAATCAATTTTAGAAATTAATAATTTAAATAATTATAATTTATTTTTTTAATACTTATTTTAATTTATTTAAGTTTTTTATAATATTCGATATTTATAATTATTATATTTAATATTATTATTAATTATATTAAAAAGTTTATTTAATCAAAATTATATATATTTTTTTCTAAAATATTATATTTCGTAATTATATTACGTATAAATTTGAATTATTTATAAATTATTTTGAAATATTTATATATAATTTTTTTATTTAAACCTTTAATTTAAACGTATGTTTAATTTATTTTACCGTTTAACGAAATTCGATATTTTATTACTATTAATATATTCCATTTTATATTAATATAAAAATATATTAATTTTATTTTTAATATTTTTAAATTTAAATAAGTTTTTGTAAATTAAAATTAAAAATATATTTAATAATAATTTACTTTTCGGAATTAATTAATTTCTTTAAATTAAATAATATATTACGTTATATAAATTTACTTTAAATATATTTGCAAAATGCTTTTTAAAATAATATATATAATTATTAATTTTTAACAACTAATATAAAAATTATATTTTTTAAAGTCCAAATATATTATTGTATTATATATATATATATAAAATAAAAAATATACAAAATTAAGTTTAAAAAAATAATTTATTTATATAAACATTTCGTTTATAAATTACGTTAATTAAAATAATATAATAAAAAATATAATACATAATATATTTTAAATTAAAATTTTAATAATAATAATAATAATAATAATAATAATAATATATATATAATTTAAAAAATATTAAATCTATTTTTTTAATAAAACATAAAATATTAATATTTTAAAATAAATTTATATCGATATTTTTAAATTAAATCTTCAATATTTTATTATTAAATTATGGAAAAGTTATTTTATAAATTAATAAATTTTAAAAATTATATAAATAAAAATAAACTTAAAAACATTAAAAATTAAAAATAAACAAAATATAATAAAATTAAATATATATATATATATTATTTTAAAATTATACATAAAAATAAAAAATTAATTTAAAAGTAATTTGAATTATTAATAATACTATATTAATATTTATTAAAAGCGAAATTCTTTTATATAAATATTTATAATTCTTATTATTATTACTATTATCATTATTATCGTCGCTATATAGCGGCTAAACGGTTTAATTAATTATTTAACCTAAAATTAATAAGTTAATATTAACAAAAATATCGTAGAAATTTAAATAATAAATTTAATAACGTATTATATCTTATAATTCCCAAAATATTTTAAATAATAATATTATATTATTAATTAACGTTATTTAAATTATAAAAATAAAAAACGTTTATATTTTTATTTTAACTTAAAGCATTTATTATAAATTAATAGCATTTTTTTAATTAAATATTTTTAAGCCTTTTTAAGCCTTTTTTAATATTTAACCGGTTTAAACTTTTTTAAATAATTAATACCTTTTAATATTTTAAATTAATTACGTAAATTTTTACTTAAATCGGAATTTAACCTTATAAAATTCCGATAGTTTTCAAAAATTACAACTATGAAATAATAATATGCCGCCGTTATTAATAAATAAAATTATTTTTTTAATTTTATAAAAATTAAATATAATATTAATAAAAAGTTATAAAGTATTATTGCCCATATTATTTCAAAAATAAATATTGTAATAATAAGAATATTTTTAACAATAATTTTAATAATTTAATTAAAAAATGATAAAATTTTTATTAAAAAATATTAATTAAATTTTATATAAAATATTTTTTAAAATATATTTATAATTATATATTTTAATAATAATAATAATAATAATATTTTAATTTAATATAATAATTAATTTTTATTTATAATATTTTTTATATTATTAATAAAAATAAATATCGTATTAATATTTTTTTTTAATTTTATTTATTTTAATTACAATTAACACCGGCGAGCTTAAATTTAATATATATATAATTATAATTACAAAAACGCGTCTTTTTAAAATGGTATTTTTTTATAATTAAATATTTATTTATTTTAATATTTATTAAGTATAATAATAACGCAATAAAGCGCCTTTGCTTTAAAAGGTATTTCTTATAACTAAGCCTCATTTTTATTAGATTTATTTTTCGTAACCGCGTCCGCCTTAACTTAAAAAGGTATTTTTTATAATTAAGCTTTGCGTATTTGGTTGTAATTAAATGCACCGCCCGTATGCCCTGCTTTTATATAACGAGCTATAAGGTTTAACTAACTATTAAACCTTCAGTCGATAAGTTTATATTAACAAAAGTATTGTAAGAATTTAAATAATAAATATAATAACGTATTACGTTTCGTAATATCAAAAATACCTTAGGTAACGAAATATTATTATAAGTTAAAGTTATTTAAGTTATAGAAATAATAAGCGTATATATCTTTATTAATTAATTAAATTTTTATTAGATTTTAACATTATTATAAATCTAATATTATTAAATTCGATTAGTTTTGTATGGATTTATTTAGATTTTAATACTAAAAAAGATATAAATTACGTAACTTTTTTTGTGGGTTTAACCGTTTTCGTAGCCGATCTTAGGTTGGTTCGTAATATTTTAATTTCGAAAATGTAATTTTTATACCGGTAAATACTTTCTGCGCTCCTGTTATAATACCGAACCTTAAGTGCTTTTATAATAACGGAAAAATAAATTTATTTTTCGGGATTAT
Source organism: Monosporascus cannonballus (assembly GCA_004154925.1). Lineage (NCBI taxonomy): Eukaryota > Fungi > Ascomycota > Sordariomycetes > Xylariales > Monosporascus > Monosporascus cannonballus. The sequence goes on from QJNS01000227.1 coordinate 23,852, forward strand.
TTTTTTATATAAACCGGAAATATTATAATATTTTAAGTTAAATTATATTGTAAGCTTTAAAACATAACCGAAATAATTCGGCTTATAATTATACGGTTATAAGTTTCGAAAAAAATCATTTTAATTTAATCGTAACTTTAATATTTTAATATTTATCCGTAAATAAAATAAATAAAATTATATACTATTAAACTAAAAATATTCCAAAATAAAATAATTTAAAAAAAGTTCGATTATAAAAGTAATATATATAGCAATTAATATGTTTTTAATAAATTTCGAACATATTTTAACCGTTATATTTTATTTACAAAACTTTGTAATTCGTTAAACCGTACCTTTATATTGTTAAATATATCGAAAATTTCGATTTTAAAACCCTGTTTACGTTTCGGAATAAAAATAGTATTTTCGTTATTTTGGTTACTCTTTTTATTTTTATACTAATTCGGCGTTTTCGAAATTAATCGTTTAAAAGTATTAATATTTATTTGTTTATACGGCGATTTGTATACGGATTATAGTAGCGGCGTTATTTTCCGAATAAAAAAATTCTTTAAATAAAATAAAATAATAAGTTAATAACTAATATGAAAAATATAAATAACTTTTAAAATTTTAAATAATAATATTTTGTAAAAATCCGTTATTATTTTATATATTATTACTATATTAATTCTTTTGCATATTACGATAATTACAAAAGTAATTTGTAATTATTTTATTGTTATTTAAATCGTTAAAAAATTAATAAAATAATTTTTTATATTTATTTTTATATGTATAAAACCGGATTAATTTAAACGTATATTAAAGTAATTCTCGAATAACCTCTTGAATTACTTAAATATTATATTTTTTCGCCCTAATATAAAAAAGCTTAAATTAATGCTTTTTTTTAAATTCTTAAAAATTTCAAGTTGGTCGTTAATAAAACCTTAATTAGAAAAACCTTAAATAAATTTCGCTATTATTTTTAAAGCTATTTTTCGAAATAAGCCTTAAATATCTTTTGGTATCGGCTTTAAAGCTGCTTGTTAAAACCTTTAATATGCAGCTTAGGTTTAGCGTAAAATAGATATTAATTTATTTATATTAAAAAATAATAATTTGCAAAAATATAAAATAACGAATTATAATTCGTAATTAATAATTTTTTTAATTTATTTTCGAAATATAAGAAACATAAAACGGTAAAAGTTTTATAATACATAAATATAATTAATAAAGTTATCGCGCTAAAATTTTCTATAAACTTAAAAATCCCTAAAAATTAAATCCTTTAACGATTATATAAAGGCAGTTCGGGAACTATTAAAATTAACGGCTTATTTTAAATATTTTTAGGTTTTTTCGAAAATATATTATAAGACTTATACCCCAGATATTTTGAAATTTATTTATAAAGCAATCCCCACTTAATCGAAAATACGATTAATTAAAATTTATTATTTTTTTTAAATTTATTAAACGCCTAGATATAAATATTTAATTACGAAATGGATAATAAAAACATTATAGGTTAATAAATATATCATTTTAATTCGTCGAATCTTCCGACATTATATATTATTATTATCAAAAAGGTTAATTAGCAAATTATATTAAAGGTTTCCGACCTGCCTTATAATTTCCTAAAAAAATAATTAATTAAATGTATTCGAGATTTAAAATAATATATATAAAAAATTTATACTTAAATATTATTCGTTTATCTGTAAAAAAGTAAATATAAGATAATAAATAGCTATAAACTAAGATAAGATAATTTCTAACTAATCGTAAAACAAATTCTAAAAAATAAATATATTAAGTTATTTCCATTTTATGTTTGTTATTTATTGGCAAGTAATAGATTTATATTAATAAGTAAATTCGAAATAATAACTTATTCGTTTTAAATAAATAAGTAAACCTTTATTCGTTTTAAACGAACGAACTAAATTTATTAAAAAATAATAATTTATTCGTTCGAAACAAATTAACGGCACTGTACTCGTTTTAAACGAACGAACGGAATTAATAAAAAAATAATAGTTTATTCGTTCAGAACAAATAAATAAGGCTATATTCGTTTGAAATAAACGAACCGGATTAATAAAAAATTAATAATATATTTGTATTCAAAAATGAACTAAATTAATTAAAAGATAATAGCTTATTCGTCCGAAATAAATAAATGACTTTTTATTTGTTTTAAACGAACGAACGGGATTAATTAAAAAAATAATAATTTATTCGTTTAAATAAATAAATAAGGCGTTATTCGTTATAGACAAATCAATTAGATTAATAAAAAAATAATAATATATTCGTATTAAAAAAATAAACTAAATTAATTAAACAATAATAACTTATTTACTCAGAACAAATTAATAACATTTTATTCGTTTTAAACGAACGAACGGGATTAATTAAAAATAATAATTTATTCGTTTAAGATAAGTAAATAGGGGTTTATTCGTTCTAGATAAGCAAGTAAATCCTTATTTATCTAGGACGAACGAATTAAATTAAAGAAAAAATAATGCGATGGAAGATTTTCATTATTATTTCTAAGATTTCCGCCCGAGTAAGAAAAGTACCATATTATTAATTAATTAAAAAACTTATTTACTAAGGGATAAATCGTTAAATTTTATTAATAACATTTTATTAATTAATAACGGAAACGGGATATATTATTTATTTATATTAAGTTAAAAAATATTTACGCCCTAATTAGGCAATAAATTATAAATCGGCTATTAATTAAGGAATTATTAAAATATAATAAATTTATTATATATTTACCTGAAGATATTAATAATTTCTGAAAAAGGTTTTAATTTATACGTAATAATAAGATAAGAAATAATCTAATAATTTGTCCGTTAAAAAAATTTAAAATTTGTGCCAATATCAAAAAATAATATAATTACTTTTAAATTAAAAGTTTAAATTAATAATTAAAAAGCGAAATTAAGTAAATGTTATTTATATGAATAACCGATTCTTTATATATTTTATTTCCTTAAAGTGAGTATGTTATAAATCTATATAATCTATATAATCTGGTCTAAATTATTTAAATTACCTAGATTATTTAATAGGCCAAATTTCTTTATTCGGAGTTTAATTGTAACAGTTTTGCGCTAGGCCTTAAAGGTTAGTTTTTTAAAGATAGGAACCCTTGTTCCTGTAATAATAACTCCTTATATAATTATATATAAATATAATATAAAAACGGAACGATTTAAATTATTATTTAGCAAAATATTAAAAATTATTACGATTATCCCAAAAATAAAAATATTAATAATAAAAATCAAACCGATTTAAATTTATTTACAAAATAAATTGCAATTCCTTTAATAACGAATAACTTAGTATTATAATAATAAAAATTAAAGGACCAATTTTAACAAAAAAAAATAAGGTCTATTAATTACGCTAGAAATAAAACGTAATTTTGAATATCTTATAAATCAAAATGAAAAAACCCAGTAACAAGTTTAATTTTAAAAAATCTAGCCCGTCTAAAATTAAAGAAATTATTTCCGAAACCAATTATGGACTGTTATTACTTAAAAACATAAAGATATATCTTATTTTCTATATTTCCTTACTTAAACTAGCACCTAAGAACGCCCCGTTAAAAATAAATTTGGAATTTGAAAAGAATTTAGATAAATATGAAATCAAATGAATAATGGATTTTAAAATGCTTAAAAATAAAGTTTAATACCTAGTTAAATAGGAAGAATACTTATATAAAAAATATTTGGAACTATTTAACCATTTAACAAACGTAATGGACCTGGTTAAGACGTTTTACCGCTAAAATTTTAACCGACCGTTTTTAGCGCAGCTAAGATTGTAAGCAATAACGGTTTCCCGCTTAAGTTCAACCTTATAACGATTTAATCGAAAAAAATAAACGCTTCCAAAACGGCGTCTATTTCGAATACAAATCATATTTATTTCGCATTTATACGACGTTATTTTTCTTTTATCCTTTTTCGTTTTTCCAGCTAATTTAACTTTAAACTTTTTTTTAATAATTTTACCGCCTTTTTTTAAGGAAATTCTGTTAAAAACGTAACCGCCTTAATTTTCCGATAAACTCCAACGATTTTTCGTTCTGTTTCTGGTGTTTCTTTTTTATAAACTTTTAATGCGTTAAAATTTTATTTTTCAAAATACGTTATTTCTTTATAACGAACCTGTTATATGTCCACTTGGAAATATAAGCAGTATTCGAAAAATATCTTGATTTGCAGGTAATAATAAGGCGAGGAATAATTTTGTAATTTATTCGTAAAAATATTTAAAGGCTTTTTCTTTAATTAAAAAACTGTATAATTATTTTTAAACTAAAAGCTTAGATTGATAGTTAAAAGGTGAAATTAAGTAAGTGTTATTTATATAAAAAACCGATTTCTTATATATCCTATTTCCTTAAAGTGAGTATATCGTAGATTTATATTATTTATATAATCTGGTCTAAATTATTTAAATTATTTAGATTACTTAATAAGCTAAGCCTTTTTATTCGGAGTTTAGCCGTAACGAATCCGCGTTAGGCTTTAAAGGTTGGTTTTCTAGAAATAGAAACCCTTATTCCTGTAATATCCTTTTACAATTATTTTTGCGTTTCGTTTATTTTTTTGAAAAAATTTATAATTAAAACGTTATAAAAAGAACGTTAATGGCAAATGCAATAGTTGTAATACAATAATTCTAAGACGTAAAAACAATCGGTTTTACCGAACCGAACGTAATTAGAACAAAGAAAAGGCTTAATGCCAAATTCTTCAATTAAATCAGTACGAATATCGCGCGAATATAACGAGCTAAAGGTTCAACCAATTATTAAACCTTAGTCGTACGGGTTTATGTTAACAAAAATACCGTAAAACTCTAAGTAATAGATATAATAATCGTATTATATTTCGTAATACCAAAAATATTTTGGTTAATAATATTATATTACAAATTAAAGTTATTTAAATTGTAAAAGTAATAAACGTATATATTCTCGTTTTGGCTTAAGGTATTTAAACGGTTTAAACCCTTAAGTTTATTAAGCCTTTTACGCTTTTTTATCAACTTAAAAAACTTAAGATATTTGACATCTTAAAACCTTTAAGCCGGTTACGTAATTTCTTGGCGGTGGTCGGGCCTTGTTTTTCTCGTAGGCTCGATCGTTTGCAAAAAAGCCAAAACCGTTAAGCTATAATACGATTTCCTTTTTTCCAGGATTTTTATTTTTAAAAATCAAATTATTCGTTTATTGTTCCTAATATATAACCTTTTTTTATATATATTCGTTATATTAAGTCGCGTAAAAAAATCTCGTTTTCGGAAACGTATTAACGTTTTTATTCTTTTAAAACGTATTAAATATTTTGGTTTCAAAATATTTTCCTGTTTTCGTTATAAAAAGGAGAAAAAAAAATATAAAGTCGTTCGGCATTTTTTAAAATATGCGCGTTATATTTATTACGGCGGTCCTTGCGATAATTTTAATTTTTTAAAAATTAAATATTAAAATTTTTTAAACGAAAAAAATCGTTTAAAACGTAAAAAAGAGCAGGTTCGTAAAGCGTTCCAAATAGCTGCTTACAAATTAAATCGTTTGCAAAAATAAAGGCAGTTATTCCGTTATCGTAATATCGAAATATTTCGTCGAGATATTAAAGGTACGGAAGCTATGGAAAAATTCGAACGTTTCGAAAAAAAAAACAGGAATAATTAAACGCTGCCGTTGTAACTATTATATTAACGTAGGTCGCGGCCGATTAGCTCGACATCCCGGCTATTAACTGGTTAACCGTTAACTAGAACGCGCCCGTTATTGTTAGTAAAAATTCTTTAACAGATATTAGGCGCTAATAAGATTCTTGGCGGGTTTCCAGGTGTTTTCGGAATTTGGATACTTTTTTTACTTAATTAAATATTGGGTAAATCCGTTTTATTTTTATATATTAAACTTTTTTCCATTTTATATATTTATTTCTTTTTTATTTCCAGATCGTTTTGTACCGTATACGTTTTAATTCTATTTGCTATTAACTCGAATAAAAAAATATAAAAAATTAAATAAAATTTAACTTTTGGTAAACGCTTTAATTGGTAATTATTTTCTGAAATTTTTTGTCGTAATTGTATATAAACCGATATACTTAAAATCGAATTTTTTATTAGGTTATTTTATTTAAATATTTTTGGTAATGCAAAAATTTATTTACCTTTTTTTCAAAATTTATCCTTTTAACCTTTTCTAATTATAATATTTGCTGATTTAATTTCGTACAATTTTTATTTTTATTTTTATTTTTTAATATAATTATTGTAATTATTTTAATATAAATATTATTTTAACATTAATTAATCTATCGTCGTATATTTTTTCCTAAATTTTTAAAATAAAAGCAAAATTTACATGTATTAATATTATTTTAATATTTTCGTAATACTTAATATTAGAAGCTAATTATGAAATCGTTAATTTTTGAATTTAAATATTTTGTTCGTAATTAATATAATATTATAAATAAACTTTTTAAATTTAATTTATTTAATTAATTAATTTATTTTTTTATTTAAAATTTAAATACGTTAAATAACTTATAATTTTCATTTATTTATATTATTAAGTTTTATTACAATTTTGAAATAAATATTAATTCTTTATTTAAAGTAATTTTTATTAATAATTTATAAATATTAAAAATAGTTTTTAAAAAATATATATTATTTATTTAATATTTATATATTCGTAATATGGTAAACAAATAAAAGAACTTCGTAAATCGGTCGATAATTACGAAAATAATATCGTAATATATTTTTATAATTAAATATTTAAATATAATAGATTTAATAACATAATTAAATATAATTAAATATTCTAATCCCTTTATAATTAATAATAGCTGTAATTTTTCTTATAGCTTATATCGTGAAGATTTTGTTTTAATGCAAATATCATATTACTATGTAATTTTTTATACCGTTAATTTCATTTTAGGAAAAAAATATATATATTAAAATCGTTTTAAAAGTTTATAAATTTTTGGAAACTTACATAACTAATATTTATATATTTTTTATATTAAAAATTATTAATATTCTTTTAAAATATATATTTTATTCGAATTTTAATTTTTTAGAAAATTATTATTATATTATTAAATCTTTTAATGCGTATTGAAAAATATTATCCAAATTATTGTAATTTATTATAAACGTAAATATCTTTTTATAATAATATTAAAAATTATATAATTAATTTTATTTAATCTTTTAAAAACTTAAAATACTTATTTAAAGTATTTATTTTATTATTTTTTCAACCTTCTTTATAAATAATAACGAAATCGCAACTTATTAAATTTTTTATATATTATAGTTATTATTTTATAAATTTCTTAATTGTAACAAATTAAGTAAAATTTTAATAATTTATATAAATATTAATTTAATATAAATTTCCTTTTAAAAATATTTAAATTCCTAAAATACCATAATATTAGCTATAAATTCCTTATATGAAATATCGTAATTAAATTCGGCTTTTTTTAATTTATACGAAAAAATTATAATAAGGTATGATTTGTTTTAATTATTTTGATATTTAATTATTATATTTAATACGTAATCCGAAATATCGGTTTTTAACTTAATACGGCGGTTTAAATTATATATAATTAATATTAATTTATTAATAATTATATTCTTAATATTTTAAAACGGTTTTGTCGTATTTAACGTTTATTTAAATATTTTTTTTCTTTATAAAGTTCGTTAAAGATATAATTATTTTATTAAAATTTTGAACAAATTCTTTATAATAATTAACGAATTTAAAAAATATTTATATTTTTGTAATTATTATTAACGTATATTATTTTATAATTATAATAATTATTTACGATATATTTTAATATATTTTAAAATAATAATATATTTTAAATTTTTTATTTTTTATTTATAAACTTAGTTTTAATTTACGTTAATAAATAGTTTTATATCTTATAAAACTTAAAAAAAACTTATAAACATATTTTACGTATATTTTCTTTGTTTTTAAAAAAATAAAAATATCGTTAAAATAATATATAAAAAAATTATTAAAATATTTTCTTAATATATAATTTGTTATTCGTTAAAACGTTATTAATACGTTCATAAATCTTATTAACATAATTAAATCTTTAAATAATTTATATTTCGTTTTAAAGGTTATTTTCTATTTATATTCTTTTTTAATTTTAATAATATTATATATATTTTTAAAATTACGTATTATAAATTATTTATTTCCGTAAAATCCGTTTTTTATTTCCGTAATTAAAAGTAATAATATTTAATTTTTAATAATAATATTATGTAATTATCGAGAATTAATTATAAATCGTAATGTTCCTTTTTTTTCGATACGAAAAATATAATACATTTTATTAACAATTTTAAAAGTTAAATTTATTTTTTTGTAACCGATTTTCCTAATATCTTCTGAAAATATATGAATTGCTTTCGTTAAAATTATAAATAAGGTAAACTTTTGTCGAAAATGTTATTTTAAAATTTATTTTATAATTTTATTTGCTATATTTTAATAATTTCGTATCGAATTCCTTTTTAAAAAGCTATTTATATTTATAATATTATAATAATATATTAAATTAATGTTTTAATTTTCAAAGTTATTATTTTAATTATTTTAAAGAGTTATTTAATTATTTGAATTTCGCTTTAATAATAATAACAATATATATTACGACTTAATAAGTTTCGGCTTTAAAGAACGGTTAAATAAGGATTATATAAACCACCCCGTAAATTATATAATAATATTTATTATTAAGTTAATAATTAAAAATAATTAAAAGGGATTATAAATAATTATAATTATTATTAGCTATATAATTATAAGTAATTAAGTTAAAAAAGGAAAAAATATATACGTTTATTATTTTTATAATTTAAATAATTTTAATTTATAATGTTTATTAATATTGATTAATTATAATGTTATTTTTTAAATGTTTATAATACTTTTATTAATATAAACCAGTGCGATTAATATTTAATAATTGGTTAAACGGTTAAGCCTTTATATATTATAAGTTTTTGTTTAATAATATAGTTAAATTTAAATAATGTTTATTGTTATTAAAATATAAATTAACGTTTACAAAGTTTTTATTTAAACACTTTAGGCTTAAATTCGAAATATAAAAAAGAATTCGACAAATTTAAGTTATATTACTTGTTTAAACTTTTTTAAATTATATAAAAATTAAAAATCCGAAGGTTTATAATAAAAAGGATAATTTTTAAACTTTTTTAACTTAAGGATAAATTTATTTCTATTTTTTAAACTTTAATAATTTAATATATTAGGTTTTAATAATAAAGATATACCTAATAAGAAATATAATTAATTAATTTAAATCTATTATAAAAAGTTTTTTCAAAATAGGAAAATTGAATAAAAGAATTTATTAATAAAGTTTTTTTACTTTATATTAATTTTAAAACTAAAATACGTAATAATTTCGGTAATCCGAATAAATAATGATTTACGGTTTAATAAGTTTTATAATACCTATAAAAAAATTTACGTTTAAATACGTTATAACTTTTATAAATTTTGCGGTTAAGGCCGGATAAAAAAATAACAAAATTAATATCTTTATTAATAAATTTTATAAAAACTTTAAAAATAATACAAAAAATAAAATTATTCGTAATAAATAATTAATTACTTTAAACTGTTATATGGTAAAAACAATTAAAATCAATAATTAATAATTTGAAAAACCATTAAAAAAAGAAGAATATATTTTATATTTAAAATATAATGAGTTTAATTAAAGGAAAAAATAAAACGTACTTTTTATTTTTTATAAAATAACGTTAAAACTTATAAAACTTGGTATTATTTATAAATAAAACTAGAATTAAATTAAATTATTTAATTATAATAAAATAAAATATAAAGCATATAAATATAAGAAATTTAAAAACTTATAATAAAATAATTAAATCTTTGTACCGGAAAAATCTTTTAAGAATAATTAAAAAATATTAATAGAATTATTAATATAAATTAAATTAACTATATATTAGGTTTACGGCAAAAGGCCTAATAGATATTATTGTAATAAAAGGTTTAATAAAAGATATAAAAGTTAAAAAGTTAATTTAATAAATATTGTAAACATAATAGAAAATATTATAAACATAATTACGCAAATATTAAAATTGAACAGAAATAATTTGTTTCGAAATTCCTATTCGATATAATAAAATATATATTATATATTATTAATGACGAAAATATCTTAATTACGAAAAATAAACACAATATATTTACGAATAAATTACCTATATATATTATAAAGGATTTAATTTTTTAAATTATACTAAAAATAATAAGAATAATAAATAATATATCGATAATTTCGAGTTATAAGCTTAGGAAATATCCAATAACTGGCGGAAATAAAAGATTAACTTAAAAAAATAATATTTATAAAAAACCTTTTTTGGTAATTATAAATAATATAATTATAAAACGGAAAAAATTTAATTTAGCATATAATAAAAATATATTGCTAAAAATTTATTATGGATTTTATTTTTACTTAATAATTATTACGGATTTTTAAAATAGAAAAAGTATTAAAAAGTATATATTAATTTATAAAAGATTTACAAAACGATCATTAGGACGACATAAAATGGAATATAATCATAAATATAAAAAATGATTTATTTAACAAAAAGAAAAATTATAAACAAATTATAAATAATTTATACGATTTAAAAAAATATTATGTCGGTAATAACGATAAATATAATAACTTATTGCGTTAAATAAAAACAATATAAATAAAGTTGAATAAATTTAAACAAAAATTAAAAAATAACTTATAAAAAGGTTATAAAATAACGGAATTTAAAAAGGTTAAAAAAAAATTTTAAAAAGAGTTTAAACATAACGATAAGAAATATTAATAATTTTATTATTTTAAATATGCAAATCGGAATATATTAATATATCGTAATAATAAATTACGGATTTCTGGACAGAAATTATATTATGCCAAATATAGTTAATAAACATAAATTATTATAAAAATACAAATTAAAACTTTATATAATAACGAATAACAAAAATTAGGAATTTGTTAACGATAACGAAAATATTATATATAAAATTTATGATTTAGAAATATTTAACAGAAAATAATACTAAATAATTAATTTCGATATCGTTTTATTCGGGAATTACGATATAATTTTGAAATTATCATAAATATGTTAATACGGAATTTTAATTAACGTTAAAATTAGCCAAATAAAATTCGTTTTATTTTTTATTAATAAATTAACAAAAATCAAAATTTTAATATTTGATAAATAATAATAAATATGAATATAAAGATACGACAAATATTTTATTATTTAAAAAAATAAAATATAAAAAAAAGTATTAAAAAGAATACCATATATTCTTATCACTATTAAAACAAAATTGAACTAATTAAATAATAATTTAAGATAATAAGAATAATAAGTTAAAGAATTCAAAATGTAATTAATATATTATTATAATATTATATATATAAGTACTTTTTTAAAAGAAATTGATATAAAATTATTAAAATATAATAAATAAAATTATAAAATATTTTTAAGAAAAGGTTTTTAATAAATTTTACCTTATTTATAATTTTAATAAAAACGAATTGCGTATTTTCAAAAAAAAATACCTGGAAAATCGGTTATAAAAAAATAGATTTAATTTTCGAAATTACCGGCAAAATACCTTATATTTTTTACATACAAAAAAACGGAAAATTATAACTTATAATTAATTATTAATAATTAAATAATATTATTATTATATATTAAATATTATTATTTTTAATGATAAAAATAAAAATTTAAATTTACGAAATTAAGTAACTTATATTATTTAATTTTAAAAATAAATATAATTTTATTAAGATTAAAAAAGATAGAAGTAAAAAATATTTTTTAAAACTGAATACGGATTATTTAAATATTTGGTTATATTAATAAGTTTTACGACCCTGTTAATAATTTTTTAGCAAATAATTAATTACGTATTACGAAAATACCTTAATATATTGGTTACTTATTATTTTAATAATGTTTTTTATGTTTTAGAAAATGAAATAAACATATATAAAATACGTTAATAAGAATTTTCATATTATATAAAACGTAAAGTTATTTATTAATACAAAAGAAATTAATTTTATATATAAAAAATAAAATATTTAAAATATAATATTATTTTAAAATATATTGATATAAACTTTAAAAAAATTGTTATAATTTTAAAATAATAAAGGTTAACCATAATTAAAAAAGTATAAGTATGTTTTGGATTCGTTAATTATTATAAGAAACTTATTTGACATTTTAAGAAAATAATTATATTTTTAACGAATTTTATAAAAAAGAATTTAAATAATTATTAATAAATTAATATTAATTATGTATAATTTAAACCGCTCTCATAAATTAAAAACTGATATTTCGGATTATATATTAAATATAAAAATCGGATAACGAAATAATTAAAATAAATTATACTTTATTATATTTTTTTATATAAGTTAAAGAAAACCAAGTTTTATTACGATATTTTAACTAAGGAATATATGGCTATTATTATGGTATTTCGAAAACTTAAGCATTTTTTAAAAGGGAATTTATATTAAAATATAATTTATACGAATTATTAAAATTTTACCCGCTTTATTACGATTAAAAAATTTATAAAACGATAATTTCGTTATTATTTATAAAAAAGCTTTAAAAAATAATAAAATAAATATTTTAAATAAATAATTAAATTTTAAAACGAAATTAATTAATATTCGTTATATGATTTTCGATATTATTATAAAAGATTATTTACCCTGACGATAAATTACGATAAGTCGGGTAGCACTTTTAAATATATAGTAAGAATTTTAATAATATAATAATAATTTTTCAAAAAAAACAAAATACGAATAAAATATAACTTTTAAAAAACTATTGAGAAACTTTAATACGAAAAATATATAAATATTTAGTATATAAATATTTAAAAATTTATAAAACCTTAAAACGATCTTAATATATATATTTTTTTCATAAAATAAAATTAACGATATAAAATATTATACGGCAATATAATATTTATATTAAAATATATGTTCGATAATATAAAGTATACGGAAAATTATAATTATTATTAATTATAAAATAATTTTAAGATTTAATCATATTCGACTTTATTATTAAGTTTTTTTATATTAAAATATTTAAGTATTAAAAGATATTATAATAATATTTTCGTAATTATTAATTAATTTACAAAATTATCTTATTTTTAAAAAAATTATAACAATATAAATACCGAACAAATAATATATATCTTTTAAATATATTCTTAATATATATAAATTTCTATAAATATTATATTAAATAAAAAAATTAATATTTACCTTAACATTTTAACAAAATTTTATAATATAAATCGGCTTAAAATATAAGTTATTTAACCTATTTAAATTTTAAACAACTAAATTTTAAAACCTTATTTACGATATTATATTAATTATATATAAAATAATTAAGTTAAGAAATTATTAATTACATAATTAAATTATAATACCAATTATTATAAAAGTATTAAAATAATATTTACAAACGTAAATTTTAATTATATTGTAAAATTTATAAAAATATATATAATAACGGTCCAATTAATAATAAAATAATTTTTACGTTAAAATAATTACGATAATTATATTAAGAAATAAAAATAAAATTAGAATTCGTATAAAACCAAATAATTAAATATTATAATTAAAAAAGGTTAAAAAATAATTATTAAAAAGGGAGAAATAATTTTCTTTGCTATAAAAAATATTTAAATAAAATAACTTAACAAAAAATTTGATTTCAAATATATTGATTTATATAAAATCGTTATAAAGGTTTTAAAAAATAATTATTAAGTAAAACTTTTATTAAAAATTAAATTTTATCTAATTTTTTACGTTTTTTTATTTCAATTAACGGTAAATATAAATAAGGTATATAGGGCATAAAATGATATCAAGGTGAAAAACAAATAAATATATAAAATAAAAAACTTTTTCGATATATAAAAATAAAACGGATTTACCTAATACCTAATTAAATAAAAAAAGTACCCGAATTCCGAAAATACCTGGGAATTTGCCAAAAACCTTATTAAGGCCTAACGCTTATTAAAGAATTTTTACTAATAACCATAAACGCGTCCTAATTAATAACTAATTAATCGGTAACCGGGATATCGGGCCAATCGGCCGCAATATATACTAACGTAATAGCCGTAACGGCAGCTTCGAATTATTTTTATTCTTAACATTTTTATTCCTTTAATTCGTTTAACGATTAAAACCTATATTATATTATAATAACGTTTTTCGAACAAATTAGCGTTTTTTATTTACATAAACGAATAAAATTAAAAAAAAACTTTATTTATTTTTTTCCTAATATTTACGTTAAATTTCGAAAAAAAGCTGTTAAAACTTTAATAATTGTTTTTCGATAAATATTTTTTTTACGTTTTAAACGTTAATATTTACGACAAATATTTTGAAAGAAAAAAATAAGTACGTCGGTACTATTATAAAATCGACTTTAATTAATATATTCCTTATATCTTAAAACATTTTTTATTATTTTATACCTTATGTTTTTCGAAAACTTATAAAAATAAAATATAATTTCGTAATTAAATTCGTTAAAAGGTTTTACGAAATTAATACGATAAACGATAGAAAAACGAAAAATATAACCAATTTTGGAAATACGAAATGATATAATTAAAAGTAAAAGAAAAAATATTTATTAAACGAAAAAAAAGAAAAATCTTAAACATAAGATTTTAGGAAAAAGAAAATAGTATTACGACTTTATAAGCTCTGGCCTTATAAATAATTAAATAAGGATTATACGGATTATTCCGTAAATTACGTAACAGTAATTATTATTAAACTAGTAATTAAAAGTAACTAAAAAAGATTATAAACGATTATAATTATTCCCAGCTGTATAATTATAAATAATTCAGCCAAAAAGGAAAAAAATATATACGTTTATTATTTTTATAATTTAAATAATTTTAATTTATAATATTTATTAATATTAATCGGTTATAATATCGTTACTTAAGGCATTTTTGGTATTACGAGACGTAATACGTTACTGTATTTATTGTTTAGATTTTTATAATATTCCGGCCAATTTAAACCCGTACGACTAAGGTTTAATAATTGGTTAAACCGCCAAGCTGTCACACTATATCATATTTTTTAATGTTTATTATGTTTTATATTTTATTTTTATAAGTAATAAGGTTTTTATTATATTTTATGCCTATATTTGTTATTATTATCGATCAAATATTAAAATTTTAATTTTTTTTCGTTAATTAAAAAAAAATAAAATAAATTTTATTTAGCTAGTTTCTCCGTTAATCAAAACTTTATATTAATGTATTTATAGCAATCTTAAAATTATACCGTAATTTCTAAATAAAACGATATCGAAATTAAATATCTTGTATCGTTTTTAAACAAAAATTTCGAAGCGATTAATTTTGTATATAATTTTTCCGTTATTGTAAGTAAATTCTTAACTTTTGATATTTGTTATTATATAAGGTTTTAACTTATATCTTTATAATAATTTAAACTGATTAATTATATTTAACATTATATAATTTTCGCTTAAAGTTACGTAATTTATTATTACGATATATTAATATATTGTGATTCGTATTTCCAAAATAATAAAATTATTAACGTTTTTTATTATCGCATTTAAAGCCTTTTTCGGAAATTTTTTTTCATTTTTTTAAATTTTATTATTTTGCGGCTTTTTTATAAGTAATCTTTTTCTTTTAACTTTTATTCGAATTTATTAAGCTTTATTTATATATTTTCGTTTAATACGTTAAAGTATTATATTTATCGTTATTGCCGACGTATTTTTTTTCGAAGCGTATTAATTACTTTTAACTTTTTTATAAATTTCTTTTTTATCGAATAAATTATTCTTTTATATTTGCATATATATCTCATTATATATTATCTTAATTATTATTTTAAAAATCTCTTATAAATTAACGTATTTTTTCTTTAATAATTTTTTTATCTTAAAAATTTATAATAAAAATTAATTAAAAATAAAAATTCGTAATAATCTTTTAATAATGCTTTTTACTATACCTTAAATTAATTTTTTTCCGTTTAATAATTATATTATCCATAATAATAAAAGGGGTTTTCCTGCTAATAATAATTTTTTTCGGGCCAGCTTTTTACTTCGGCTAAGTATTAAATATTTTTTTAGGCTATAATTCAAAATTATTAATATTATTACTTATTATCCTTATTTCTTCCGGTACGGTTTAAAAAATCGCATTCTTTATAATATATACAGGTAATTAGTACATAAATATATTATTTTTATTTTTCATAATTAGGATATTTTCGTTATCAATAATGTATAACGTACATTTTGCCTTATCGATCGGGTATTCCGGATCAGATTTTTTTTGTCCAATTTTAATATTTATGTAATTATTTTCATAACGTTTTTTGTTATATTGGCAATATTTATTAAGTTAACTTTTTAATTTTTCGCATCTTTCGTTAAATTTTTTATTATAATAATCTTTATTAAATCTTTTGCTATAAAGAACCTAATCTATATTTAAATTAACTTATATTAATAAATTTATTTTCGTATTTTTAATTTTTTTTTTGGATTATCTCTTAAATATTAGTTTTTTATTATTTTAACGAGATTTCTTAGGTACTTTATATTATAATATTTTATGTCCCATTGTGTTATAATTATATCAATTAATCTGGCTGTAATTCGGTTTATAAATCACTTTTAATTCTATAAGTTCTAATTTTATACCGTAAGAAATGTTATTATGTCGAAAAACGTTAATATTAGCCATATATCAAGGTTTGTTATTATTTTTTCTTTTAATACCTTTAATACGTTATGCGTATTATCGATTAATAATCTTAATCACTATAACGATATAATTTGATAAATAATTAGGTCGATCGAATTTAAAAAGCTTTTTTTAAAGTTTTTTAAGCCGTCGAAAAATTTAATTATTAATACTTTTTACCTTTAATTTAACTTAGTTACTAATTAAATTAACATATTGCCGTAACTGGATATTAATTCTTTTAACGTAATTATTAAATTTATATTTCGACCTTTATTTTTTCATTTATTATTTCGAAAATTTTTATTAATATTTATTCGAATTATTCGTAATCGCTATAAACTTATATTACTTTCGGGTTTCGTTTTTCGATTAACAAGATAACGTATTTTCTTATAACGAATTCGAATTAAATGGCCGTATTCCCGGTAAATCGTTTATTTACAAATTCGATTCGTATAATAAACATAATAAGTCAAATAGAAAAATGCCTAAAATATGCTTAATACTAAATTAAAAACAATTATAATTTAATTAAGGTTCCGTCGAAAAGTTCCGGTTTAAAAACATTTAAAAACCTTTTTTAATTCCTTAATAAAATTTAATTAAATAACTTAACTTGCTTAAAAAGTTTTCCGGTTTTAGAAATTTTTCTTTTTTCCTTAAACTTTTTATAAGCGGCTTAAAAAGACGTTATAAGATTATTATTATTTCTTTTAAGCTGAAAAATACGTTCGTTTATAGCATTCAGTTGCCGAAAAACTTTTTCGTAAAAAAAAAAGCATTTTTTTTCCCTTTTCGGATTTTATTTTAATGTTCAGATAATCGGAGATTTGATAAGTAAGTTATTCGGGCCGCTTATTAATAAATATAACCATAATTAATATTACTGAGAATTTAACGGTATTTTTAAATAAAAACTTATAACGTATAACGAATTTAATGTTTAATTAATTATTAAACTTTAATTATACGGGTTTATATTAGTAAAAATGCTATAAAAATCTACGTAATAAATATAATAATTATATTATATCTTATAATATTAAAAATATTTTAAATAACCATATTATATTATAAATTAAAGCTATTTAAATTATAAAAGTAATAAGCATATATATTTTCGTTTTGGTTTAAAATATTCAAACGGCTTAAACCCTTAAGCCTATTAAGCTCTTTAAGTTTTCTTGCCGGCTTAAGGGGCTTAAGGCATTTGGCACCTTAAGACCTTTAAGCCGGTTACGTAATTTCTTGGCGGTGGTCGGGGCTTGTCTTTCTCGTGGGCCCGATCGTCTGCAAGGAAGCCAAGACCGTTAGGCTATAACAGCGAATCGCGTTAATTTAAACGAGGCTTTTTTTCGGGTACGGCCTATTATGGTAAAATCAGCTCGAATATTTTTAAAAAAAAACTTTTTTTAACGAAACAAAGTAGCCATTTACGGTTCTTATCTTTGGGACAAAGATCCTTGGAAAGGGGAAATAATATTACAGGAACAGGGATTCCTGTCCCGAAAAGACCAACCCTCAAGGCCTAGCGTAGATCTAACGCGGCAAAACCCCGGACAAAGAAGCTTGGCTCCTAATGCGATCTGGATAATCTGGATGATCTGGGACCAGATCATACAGATCTAACAGATCCATGACACCCTCATTTTGGGAATTAGGATATATAATAAAACGGACTTTTATATAAATAATATTTATTTAGTTTCGCTTCTTAGCTATCAATCTAAGCCTTTAATTCAAAAGCAACTGTACCGTTCTCTAATTAAGGGAAGAGTCTTTAAATCTTTTTAACGAATAAACCACTAAATAATTCCTCGCCCTATTGTTATCTGCAAATCAAGACCCTTTTCGGATACTGCTCATACCTCCAGGTGGATGTATGGCAGGTTCGTTACAGAAGCCAAGGAAGCATTCCGCGTTTTGAAGGACGTAATTACCAGTGGACCCGTAATGAGACTACCCAACGCTTATAAGACGAAACGACTGAAGACCGATGCCTCAGACTACGCCCTGGGCGCAGTTCTGGAGCAACAAGAAGACAATGGAAAATGGTACCCAGTGGCATACTACTCGAAAGCACTCCGAGATACAGAACTCAGATACCCGATTTACGACAAAGAGCTACTGGCGATTGTCAACACTTTTAAGGAGTGGGAACCCTTCCTTAGCGGAACCAGGGAACCCTTTAACATCTACTCCGATTACAAAAACCTCACTCGATTCATAAAAGCATAAGAGCTGAGCAAACGATACGAAATATGGATGATTTTTCTATTAAGGTTCAACTTCAAAATACACCATATTAAAGGAAAAGAGAATATCCAGACGGATATCCTTAGTCGCAGAGGAGATTACGATTCCAAAGTTCCCAAAAGAAGCATGTAGATGTTACAGTATAACAAGGATAGCACCGTGCAATGATATCGCTAGGAATCGGGGCACTGTTCGAATCCGTCCGTTCCGCACGTAGTTCTTATCTGATTAGCGGTTTGCCTACCACGACAGAAATCATACTTACCTTGGCGGGCGGCTAGGTAATCTGATCCGGTAAATATCACTATTTGTTAACTTGACAAAAAGTACGTATCATATTTCCCTGTGATGCTTAATTAAAGGATCGATAAGCCCTGCTAACAAAGTCGTGGCCCGAACGCATCCACTTTCCACACACTCGCAAAGATCCTCGGATCACAAGAGCGCCGTTAGCCAGTCGACTTGTCATTCATGCCGCCGAAGCGCTCTCTCGATGCAGAAATTCCCCACTCGAAAATACTTTTCGTCGGCGGGTACGGTCCGGCATCTGGACTCTGCAGCCGTTTTTCTCTCCCTTCGCGAGATTCAGCTCATCTCAACATATCGTAACAATAGCTCTCATGGCCTCTCAAGTCTGAACAACAGTTGCAACCCACGTCCGGAACTCACTGGCAACCCAGTCGTGAGCCAGGAGACGCAAGACATCGAGCAAGAGATAGGCTAAATTCAGATCGCTTGTGCCGCCAATTTCTAGGCCACCGCAGATGTCAATTCCGCCGTCGTGCTCGAAGCCGAAATGCAGTTCCCACTTGTCGCCGACGACGAGAAGCACTGGCATAAAGGGAAGTTTGATCGTCGTCGGCGGCGGTGACGAAAACATGGACACACGCTTGAACCATGCCGCGAGCCAGAGACCCAGCTGCGCCTTGCCTTCAGACCACCCGTTAGAGCTGTCGGCCTTGGTTTCGATGAAGAGGCCAGCGGGACAGAAGCACAAGGGCGGATAGCTGGTCTGGTTGAAAAAGCGGTGTTCTAGGCGGTCCACGAAGTGTCGGATGGGCACACTGTCGTCTATGAGCACCATGGCGTAGTCAATCATCTTGCCGCTCATTGACGGGCCTAGTTCGGCCGGGGCCTGTGGGAGGAATGTCCTCGCAATGTTGGCGCGTGTCACATTCTCATAGCCGACGTCGAGTTGCGGAAGCACAGCGAGCTTGAGCATGGGGCCGTGGATTTGCTCGTTCCAGGCGGCCTCGGCATGCGGTGTTGTTTTAAACGTGCTGGTGTGGTCAACGATCTGAACAAGGCTATCCAGTTCCTCTTCCAGAGGCTCTTGAACTCGTGCGAAATATTCCAGATCTTCGTTGGGTGCATTCCGCCGCAGCATGCGCCGGGCCCTAGCCATACGCTTTTCCAGTTCTGCCTGGCCAAGCGGTATCGGGCCGCGGTCGGCAAACTTGTCCGTGTCGTCGTCCGCCAGTCCAAGTTCATCTTGAAGGTGCTCCCGCAATTGCAAAGGTAAGTATCCCTTTCTCGACTGGACTTTCCGCAGGATCTTGTTGAAGAGCATTGCTGCTCCCGCATTATTGGTTCCTGCTATTTTCTTTCTGAGCTCAGATGCGCTGAGATAGGTCCAACGAACCGGCCTCTCAAGCTTGAGCAGGTCATCTGCTCTTTTCACAGGGCTCGTGGACCGTGCGCGACTAGACGTTGTGGAGGCGCTCGAGGCTGGAAGGCTGTACGATCTGAGACTGTCGGCATGGGCAAGCCGCTGCGAGTATTGCGACCGTGGTTGAGCGCGCGGCGCTCTTGGCGTGTTTTGCACATCTGGGTCCATGAAAACATCCTCCTCTCCTTCCATCACCACCATCTCCCCTTCAGTGTACTCCACAATAGTTTTGTTTTCCTGCCGTTGATCGGGACTCGCCCCGGCGCCTTTCTTGGTTGATGGTTGTCGATGCGCTTGCGTTTGCGGGCGTGTTCTCTCTAGCTTTCTGGGGCTCGTCCTCCGAGCGGCGCGCAGCGGGTTGGGATCCATCTCACCGAGTGGGATTCGTTGACGCTTCTTGGACGGAGGGGCTCCTGGAGCAGCATAAGCACGCTTTGTTGAGGCGACAAAAGGAGTAGGAGGCGCGGGGGGGCAGTTTCCGGCAATGTCAGCGAGCCAACCGCAGATGACGTCGGGCTCCATTTGGTTTCGCACTGGCAGCACGAGACAGTGGAAGCTGGATTGATGAGTTTGGGTGATTTCAAAGTCCCTCAGGTTACTATCAATCAATAGCA
This sequence comes from Monosporascus cannonballus, assembly GCA_004154925.1. NCBI lineage: Eukaryota > Fungi > Ascomycota > Sordariomycetes > Xylariales > Monosporascus > Monosporascus cannonballus. The sequence goes on from QJNS01000227.1 coordinate 45,447, forward strand.
GATAAACAAAGACCCCCACTTTGGTCTGTGGCGTAATATAGTGCCAACCATAGCGTACCTGGGGCTGTGCAGGCTAACGTTAACTAATTGTCATGGATATGGGGGTGACTCTATTCCTCCCCAACTAGCTTAACAGGGACCTCCCTGCACACGCTCCACTGAACGACACCACCACACCCAAATTGGCTAGGGAAGCTGTCCAACTTCGAAGTCACTTTTGGATCACGTAATTGCCTGTTTTGTCTGTAAATAGTTAATTGTTTGTTGATATGAAGCTATTCGCGACGCGTTAAATAAGAAAACTTAACGATAAGTTTAATTTTAAAAAAACTTAGTTTATTTAAAATTAATAAAGTTATTTCCAAAATTAATTACCGATTATTGTTACTTAAAAATATGTAAATATATCTTATTTTTCATATTTCTTTATTCGAATTAGTACTTAAGAACGCGCCGTTAAAGAAAGATATAATTAAAACGTTATAAGCGGGACGTTAATAACGAATATAATAATTATAATTCGGAATATTAAAAACGTAAAAATATTTATTTATTTAAGATTAAAAATAATATAGTTATATTATTTAGTAATTATACGGTCGAATATTTTTAAATTAAGTTTTTTTGTATCCGCGGATATTAAGATATATATTGGATAAGGATAAATATTTTGTTTTAAAAGATTAAATATTTGAAAATCTAGGGTATTTACCTTAGACCTTTAAGTATATTGTTCGTATTTAGCTAAATAAGAAAAAATACGTTTTGAAGTTTATTATAAGCGATATTAATTTTTATATATTATTATTTTAATTCGTAAAGTTATATTTGCCGATAAGAATAGGGTAAATAATTATGATATATATAAAATAAAGTTTTTAATTATTTTTTCGAATTAAAAATATTAATTTGATTTTAATTAAATCCAAACGTAGATAGGGAAATAAAGTTTTCAATTTTATTTTGATTTTTCGTAATTATAATTTAGGTGATATTAAATTAAAGCTATATCTATAAGGTTTTTTTAAATAATTTCTGAAACTTTATATAAAAATGTACAAAATAGGCCCGAAAAATTACAACTTTAATATTAGACCTTATTTTAAAGGTTTAATTGTTTTTGTGGATACGATTTTTAAGTTAAACGCGGTATTTAACGGGCGGTACGGAAAGCTAAAAGAAAATATTAATGCGATATAATAAATACAGTAAAAAATCCGAAAGATATATTTAAAATTATATTATAGCATAAATTATCGATCAAGTTTAGTGTTTTCCACTTATAATAAGAGATTCGTATAACGGCTATGCGGTTTAACTAACTATTAAACCATAAGTTAATGGGTTTATATTAGCAGAAATATTGTGGGAATTTAAGTAATAAATAATCGTATTATGTTTTTTAATACCTTATTATTACAAACGATTAATATTAATAAATGTTATAAGTTAAAGTTATTTAAATTATGGAAATAATAAGCATATATATCTTAATCTTTTTATTATTACTTATTTTTATTTAGTAAAACCCTATTAAATAATTGTTTAATGTTACTTAGTTGTATTTAGCTAAAACCCGTTAAGTATTAATTACGTAACCCCGAATTAACGTAGTTTTGTAATCTTGGCTGGATTGTTTTCGCAGGCCCAGCTGGCTTGGATTGTAATACGATTTTCCTTTTTCCCAAATTTTATTTTCAAGATTTTTCTTTTTTTTCTGGTAAACTTTTTCCCTTTAAGATATTAGCCTGCATTATTAAAAATTGTCGTCAGGTTTTTTTCGTTTATTACGTAATGTTAAAATTTGCTTTTTACTTTTAACGATTTTAATTTTAAAGTTATGTCGTATTTTTTGTACTTTTTTAAAGGCTGAAAATGCGAAATAATAGAAAACATTTTTAAATGCAAGGCATATGTTAAACGTAGTTATTTTTGCGATAATAACGGCATTTCTTTATTTTTTTTAAAAAAAAATATTTGTGCTAAAAATTAACGTTTAAAATGTAAGGAGGTATTAATGGAAAAGCGTTTTTTGGAATTACAAAAACGTTATTAATAAGAAATAAATAAAGTTATTATGCGGTTAATCCGTTTTCGAAAACAAAAAGCGTTTTTTTGTTCGAAAAGGGTTAAAATGGTATAGCAAGAATTGTAATCGTTAGAGAAATTAAAGAAGCAGGAGCGTTAGAAGCAGATTAACGCCGAGGTTTCTTTAACCGCCTTAGCTTTTTTTTTTTAAGTTGCTCGGCGTTGCCTGGCTGCTGGAAAACATTACTTAGGACATAATTATATCCGGTGGTTCCGTTATTGCTGGTAAAAAATTTTTAATAAGTATTAAGTATTAATAAGATTTTTAGCGAGTTTTTAAATGTTTTTGGCGTTTGGATGTTTTTTTTATTTAATTAGATATTGGGTAAATCCGTTTTGTTTTCGTATGTCGAAAATTTTCTTTATTTCGTATATTTGTTTATTTTTATTTTTATATTGTTTTATAGCGTATATACCTTAATCGTATTTGTTGTTAATTCGAATAAAAGAATATGAAAAATTAAATAGAATTTGACTTTTCGTAGATATTCTAATTAATAGTTATTTTCTGAGATTTTTTTGGTGATTTTATATAAACCGATATATTTAAAATTAAATATTTTGTTACGTTGTTTTATTTGAATATTTTTGTAACGAAAAAAACGAATATTCTTTTCGATAATTAATTGTTTTTAATTTTTTCTGGTTATAATACTTATTTATTTAATTCCGTACGAATTCTAGTTTTATCTTTATTTCTTAATATAATTATCGTAATTATTTTAACGTAAGGATTATTTTGATATTAATTGGACCGTTATCGTATTTTTTTTATAAATTTTTAAAATAAAATTAAAATTTGTGTTTATAAGTATTAGTTTGATGCTTTCGTAATAATTAACATTATAAGTTAATTATACGATCAATAATTACTTAATCTAATTATTTTATTCATAATTAATATAATATCGTAAATAAATTTCTAATATTTAATTTATTTAATTTATTTATTTATCCGTTTATAGTTTAAATACGTTAGATAACTTTTGGTTTAAGCCGATTTATGTTATAAGGCTTTACCAAAATTTAGATACAAAAGTTAATCTTTTATCGGATATAATTTTTATTAATAATCCGTATATGTTAAAAATATATTTAAAGAAAATATATGTTAATTATTCGGCGTTTGTATCCTTATAATATGGTAAAAAATAAGAAATTTTTGTAAATCGGTTAACGATTACGACAATATTATGGTAATATATTTCTGTAATTAAATTTTCTAATATAAGAAATTTGGTTATAAAGTTAAATGTAATTAAACATTATGGTTATTTTGCGACTGGTAATAGCTATAATTTTTCGTATAGTTTATATTATCGAACCTTTATTTTAACGCAAATATCGTATTACTGTATAACTTTCTATATTATTAATTTTATTTTAAGAAAAAAATATATATATCGAAATCGCTTTAAGATTTTATAAATCCTTAGATGTCCATGTAATTAATGTTCGTATATTTCGCGTACTAGCTTTTTCTGATATTCCTTTAATATTTACATTTTTTGCATTTTTTGATCTTTTAAAAAACTGTTATTATGTTATTAAATTTTCTGGTACGTATTGCAAGATATTGCCCGAATTGTTGTAATCTGTCGTAAGCGTAAATATCTTTTTATAATAATATCGAAAATTATATAATTAGCTTTAATTATTTTTTAAGGTCTGGTCGTTTATTTAAAATATTTACTTTATTATTTTTTAATCCTTTTTTGTAAATAATAACGAAATCGAAGTTCGCTAATTTTTTGGCGTATTTTAATTATTATCTTATAAATTTTTTAATTATAGTAAATCGGGTAAAATTTTGATAATCTATATAAACTTTAACCTGGTACAAATCTTTTTTTAGGAAATGCCTAAATTTTCGAAATATTATAATAATGGCTATAAATTCCTTATCTGGAATACCATGATTAAATTTAATTTCTTTTAACTTGTATAAAAAGAATATAATAAGGTGCAATTTACCTTAATTATTTCGTTATCCGATTATTACGTTTAATACGTAATCCGAAATATCGGCTTTTAACTTAACGGAGCGGTTTAGATCGTATATAATTAGTACTAATTTATTAGTAATCGTATTTTTGATATCCCGAAATGCGTTTTTCGTATTTAGCGTTTATTTAAATTTCTTTTTTTTTTCGTAAGATTTGTTAAAAGTATAGTTATTTTGCTAAAGTTTCGAATAAATTTTTTGTAGTAATTGGCAAATCCAAGAAATACCTGTACCTTTTTAACCGTTATTGGCGTTTGCCATTTTGTAATTACAGCGATTTTCTTAAAGTTTATTTTAACATGTCCTAAAATGATAATATGTCCCAGATATTTTACTTTCTATGTATAGAACTAACTTTTTTTGCGTTAATAAATAGTTTTACGTTTTGCAAAACTTGAAAAACTTTATAAACGTATTCTGCGTATGTTTTTTTTTGTTTTCGAAAAAATAAGAATATTGTCCAGGTAATAAACGACGAAAATATCGAGGTATTTTCGTAATACGTAATTAACTATTCGCTGGAAAGTTACTAATACGTTCGTAAATCCTATTAATATTACCAAATATTGAAATAATCCGTATTTCGTTTTAAAGGCTGTTTTTTTATTCGCATTCTTTTTTAATTCTAATAAGATTATATCTATTTTTAAGATCGAATTGTTACGGATCCCCGAATAGACCCGTTCTGGAGGCCCCAGGGCTGCAAAAAAGGGAAAAGCTTTACACTTTAAGTTACGTAATTTAAAGTGATTTAACTGATTTATTAAATTATATAGATCATTGTGATCTGGGTGATCTAATAGATTTAAGAAATTAATATTATATTAGTAAAATAGAAAAAGGTATAAGATTTTAAGTTTCCTATGTAAATAGCCACTTATTTAGTTCCGCTTTTTAATTATTAATCTAAATTTTTAGCCAAAGGTAACCGTATTATTCTTTAATTAAAAAAGGAATACCGTAAAATCTTTTTAACGAATATATTAAGTTATTCCTCGCCTTATTATTACCTACAAATTAAAACCTTTTTTAAATATTATTTATATTATTAGGTAATATATAACAGGTTCGTTATATTTTGATAATTCCTTAATTAATAGCCGACGAATAATTTAAAACTTAATTAAGTATAAGTTTTTGTGAATTTAATAAAAATAATATTATAAAACGATATTCAGAAAATAAATAATATATTTAATTCCCGTTTTTAGTTAATAAAGGATTAATAACCGGATTAAATAATTTATTATTTATTAAAGAAATTTTTTAATTAATCGATAATATGGTTTTATTTATTATTTAATTTTAAGGAAAATTATTTTCGCAGCTTAAATAATAATTTAATCCGGCCTTTAAGGATATTATTAAGGTTTAGGGAAAAAAGTCGGAAGAAAAAGTAATTAAGAAAGGAATTAAAAAAAAATATAAAGCCGAGATCTTAAAAAAAAAAAAAAACTTATTACGGAAGAAAGATTGGATTTTTTGGCCTAGAAGGTTTAAAGCCTGGAATAAGAAAATACCCGATTCGTTTAAGGAAAAAAACCGACTTTTTTTTTAGTTTAGCTCGGCCAGAAAACGAAGCCAAGGGGCTGGCTACCGACCACCTTTAGTGGACATAGGACGAATGTAAAAAAGAACTTCAACCTTATTATTGTTCGGCGCCAACCGGATACGGGAAAAAATTATTTTACCTTTTGGTTATTACGGAATGCCAGACGTTAAAGGTTATAAGCCAATTCCCCCTAAGCCTTATAATAGGTCGGAAAATCCTGATAAATTTTTGGTTCAGGCCAGGTTTTACCTTAAATTTTATAAAAGCTTTTTGACGAAAAATTATTAAAAAATAATAATTATTTCTTAGTTATTAACCGAACGAATCCGAAAATAATTCGAACTTATTTTAACGGATTATTTTAAAAAATATCCAAAAAAATTTTCGGATTTTATTAATTATATTTTTAGTAAGTATGAAAATTTTGAAAAAAAAATAAAAACTTTATTTGGAAATCCAGATAAAAAATAGGATATTATTAAATAATTTTATTTTTTTTATTAAATCAAATTAGCCGCTAAATATATAATTAAGTTTAACCGTTTAGCTGCCGTTTCGAATTTACCGGAAAACGTATTATTTTACCTTTATTATAATAACTTAAAGTTTTTAATTAAAGATAAAATATATAAAGTATTTAAGGTTAAATCCTTTATAAAATATACCGATAAGGTTATTATTACTGATAAATAAGTTTTCGACCGGTATTTCGAGAAAAAAAGAACCGGCAAACGAAATAATAATAAGGGCTTAAAAAGCTAGAATAAAAAGGATAAGGGTAAACTTTAAAAAAAAGTAAGTTCCGTTTCGAAAAAGCCCAAAAAAAATAAATTTAAAGTAAAATATTTTAATTATGGCAAAAAAGGGCATTTTAAAAGCGAATATCGTTTTTTTACCAAAAGAAATTCCAAAAAAAGAGAAATTCTTTAATTTTAAAAAAAATCAGGATAACAAAATAAAAAATAAATAATAAGGCAAAAAAAAAGGAAAAAAAAGTTAATTCGATTTCCTCCTAGTTAAAATTTATTATTACCATAATTACTTAAATTTAAAACGATATCCTAAAGTACGAAAATTATTTAATTTGCTAGGATTTTAAGATTAAAACTTATAAATATTACCCAGGATAAATGGTTTTTAAAATAATTATAAGGTTAAGATATTAATATTATCTTAATTTTTAAAAATGTGAAATGCATATAAAAAACGGTTAATTTCGACTAAATATTAATAACTATAAATAATTATTCCCGGAACTTTATAAATTCCTAAAATATATTATTTATTAAAAAACGCTATTAATAAATCCTTATAACTTATTATATTTTATCGCCTGTTATTAGAATAATTATTTCGTTTATTTCTGAGCTAAAAAGGATAATAATTTTTGGCCCGGATAAAATAATAAAACCTTTACCGAATCAAATAATAAATGCCGATATATAAAAACCTTATAATAGCTAAAATATTTAAGGTTTTATTATATGTACTTTAAATTAAAACGGAATTAAAAAGTTATATTGTAAAGATATTTATGTTATTTTCCGATATTTTACGTTTAATATAAGTTTTTAAATATAGGAATACTTCCTTTAAAAAATTACCTTTTTGCTTTTATAACCCAAAAGATATAAAACCAAAAAATAAATTAAAAAGAAAATCCAGTTTTAAAATCTTAATGTAAATACGGCAAGAAAATATAGTTCCGGTACAAAAACAATTAATATATTAAATATGCTATTAAAAAAGTTTGCGAATAAAAATTTACTTAAGCTGAACGGTATTAAAAATTAAAAAATTACCGAGGTTTTCGAAATTAAAGTATCGAAAAGCCCTAATTTATAAAACCTTATACGAAATAATTAAAAGATTATACGGCCAAATAAATTTTTTTTTTAATATAAAAACAGGACGTTTAAGGCCATAATTAATTTAGGAACCGAAAGAAATTTTATTTTTTTTTTAATAATAACAAAATATTAGATTCCCTGGAAGTATAAGTTAAAATCTTATAAATTACGTACAGTAAATAAAAACTTATTTACGTATAATAACGGACGAATTTTTCGAGAAATTGAAAAACTTCCGGTACAAATTTAAGGATATTAAAAATGGATTTTATTGGATATTGCCGATATTTCCGAATACGATATTATTTTGGGAATATTATAATTTAAATCCAATAATCCATATATCGATTAAAAAAGCCAAATACTTTTATGGGAATAGAAACGAAAGTTATCCGAAAAAGATAATTAGGAAATTTGCTATATTATTAAGGAAGTCCAGATTACAAATTAAATTTTTAAGGTATTATTTAAATATTAACGATTTAAAAAACTATTTAAGGATAAAAAAAATTACAAGTTATTATTATATAGTTAATAGGATTATAAAATACCTATTAAAAAAAGATATTATCTTAAATTCTATAAGATTTACTATATAAACCTTAATAAGTTAAAAGCCTTATGGAAAAATATTTAATTTAACCTAAAAAAAAGATATATTTAACTTTTTGATTTTTTTGTTAAATACCTTATCCTTATAATACCAAAAATTAAGGATGGAAAGTAAAAAATCGATAAAAACGGAAATTTGGTTTTCAGAAAAATAATTAATTATTAACAATTAAACGATATTATAATTAAAAACGGATACCCTTTAACTTTTATAAGTACGTTAAAAGAAAATACTAGCAAAACAAAATAATTTATTATATTTAATTTCCGAAATAAATATTATCGTATCAAAATAATTAAAGGAAAAAAATGGAAAACGATATTTAGAATAATATATGGACTTTACGAATATAAAATACTACTTATGGGATTTATTAATATTTCCGCCAGTTTTTAACGCCTAATAATAATTACATTTAAAAAATTTCTGGATAAATTTATTTTCGTTTATCTTGACGATATCCTTATTTATTTCGAGATTTTGGAAAAATATAAAAAATATATTGCTTAAGTACTTTAGACGTTAAATAAAGTAAATATCCGAATTAACCCGGCCAAAAGTATATGGCATACGCAGAAATTGGATTTTCTAAGATATATTCTTATTTTCGGCCAAATTCAGATTTAATATTTTAAAATAGAAATAATTAAAAATTAACTTATCCTTAATAAGGCGACCGTTATAAATATCCGACAGATTTTAGGATTTACGGGTTATGTACATAACTTAATTAAGAAATACGGAGATATTATTAAGTTATTAACGAAACTTATTATTAAGGAATACGTCGGAAAAAAATTTGAACTCCTAAAAGAAGTAAAAAAAGTATTCCGGAAATTAAAGAAAATAATTATTGATGGATTAATAATAAAAATGCTAAACCTAAATAAGAAAAAACGACTAAAAATAAATATTTTAGAATATGCCTTAGGTGCAATTTTAAAATAACAAAAAAATAACAGCAAATAATACTTAATGGCTTATTACTTAAAAATATTTCGAAATGCAAAACTTAAATATTAGATTTACGACAAAAAACTATTAATAATTATTAACGTTTTTAAGGAATAAGAATTTTTCCTTAACGGAACGAAAAAACCTTTCGATATTTATTTTAACCATAAAAACCTTATTCGATTTATAAAAATTTAAGAATTAAATAAAAAATATAAAAAATAAATAATTTTTTTATCCAGATTTAACTTTAGGATATATTATATTAAAGGAAAAAAAATATTTAAACGGATATTTTTAATCGTAAAAGAAATTACGATTCCAAAGTCCTTAAAAAAAGTATATAGATATTATAATATAATAAGGACGGTACCGTATAATTATGTAAAATAATAAAAATATTAACGCCCGAATTTTTGATATAGTTCCGAAATTTTTACGATACGGAAAAATAAAAAGAAATTTAATAATTAAAAGGATAACTAAAGGATTAGTTATTATATTATGGCAAAATTTATGTTCCCAAAGAATAATAAGAATAATTTATGAAAAAATTTTATAAAAATTTATTGTATAGATATTAAGGAATTTTCAAAATTATTAAACGATTACAAAAACGATATAATTTTCCAAAGTTATACTATATAATTAAAAAGGTAATTAAGGATTATAATATTTGTAATAAGGCCAAAGTAATATGCCATAAGCCTTACGGGTTATTATAACTTATTAATATTTTTAATAAGGTATAAAATACCATAATTTGTGATTTTATTATTAATTTATTACCATTTAAAAACCTAATTACCGGAATCGAATACGACGGAATATAAGTAATTATCGATAAACTTATTAAATATAAGTACTTTTTACTTTTTAAAGGAAATATAACGGCAAAATAATTGGTTTACGCCTTTATTAAATATTATTTCGATAAGTACGAAATATTAAAAAAAATTATTTCCGATAAAAATACGTTATTTATTTCGAAATTCGGCATTAATTTTTTTAAATAAATAAGTACTAAACTTAAGTTTTTAATAGCATATTATTTTTAGACGGATGGTTAAACCAAAAGATTAAATTAAATTTTAAAATAATATTTTCGGAATTATATTAATTATTAATAAAATAATTAGGTAAAGTTTTTATTATTAGCATAAATTGCTTATAATATTTCCGTTAACGGGGATATAGGCGTATTTTTTTATACGGTTATATACGGATACGATATAAAGGTAAAACGACTTAAATAACCGCTTAATAAAGTACCAAAAATTATTACGATTACCTTAAGAGCAAAGATATTAATAATAAAAATCAAAATAATTTAAGCTTATTTTTAAAATAAATTACGATTTCTTTAATAATAAATAATTTAATATTATAATAAAAAAAGAATTAAAAAATTAATTTTAACGAAAGGAAATAAAATTTACTTATTACGCCAAAAACAAAACGTAATTTCGAATATTTTACAGATTAAAATAAAAAGATTTAGCGATAAGTTCGATTTCAAAAAGCTTAATCCGTTTAAGGTTAAAGAAGTTATTTCCAGAATTAATTACCGATTATCGTTATTTAAAAACATAAAAATACACCTTATTTTCTATATTTTTTTGCTTAAATTAGCACCTAAAAACGTCTTATTAAAAATAGATTTAAAACTCGAAAAAGATTTAGACGAATACGAAATTAAACGAATACTGGATTCCAAAATAATTAAAAATAAAATCTAGTACCTAATTAAATAAAAAGGATATTTATATAAAAAAAATATGTAAAAATTATTTAATTATTTAACGAATGTAATAAACCTAATTAAGACGTTTTACCGCCAGAATCCTGACCGATTATTTCCAATATGGTTAAAGTCGTAAGCGATAACGGTTTTCCGTTTAAATCTAAACTTTTGGCGTTTTAATCGAAGGAAATAAACGTTTTTATTATGGCGTTTATTTTTAAAATAAGTTACGCTTATTCCGTTTCCATACGACGTTATTTCTTTTCTATCTTTTCCCGTTCCTTTAGTTAGTTCAGTTCGTAATTTTCGAAAAATAATTACAACCTTTTTTTTTTAAAATATTTTCTTAATAATATAAGTATTATAATTTATTTATTCTTTTCGATATTTCCTTTTGAAATTTTCGTTACAGTTTTACGAATTCATTTTTAATAATACGATGCTTTTTTTAAAGGCGGTTACGTTCGGAATTAATATTTTTTAATAAAAATATGGTAATTATTAATCCGTTATAATAACGTTAACGACAAGTACAATAATAACAGCTTGAAATATTTTTTATTATAAAGCATTTAAACTCCCCAGATAAAAAGTAATTAAAATAAGGCAATATCTTAAATCCAAATTTGAAAATATAAGCAAACCGGTTATCGCAAATCTGACATTAGTTCGTACGGAAAGGACGCGCCGGTTTTTCTGCTCAATCCGCCATAATAAGTTAATGGTAAGAAAAACAGTTTTTAATTAAAAGGGAAAAATGCTTACCTTTTTATCTTTAGGACAAAAATCTTAAAAAGAAAAAAATAATATTACGGATTCCCAAATAAACCCATTTTGGAGGCCTTAAGGCTACAGAAAAAAAAAGCTCCATATTTTAAGTTACGTAACTTAAAGTAATTTAATTAATTTATTAGATTATATAGATTATTATGATTTGGGTAATTTAACAGATCTAAGAAATTAATATCATACTAATAAAATGGAAGAAAATATAAGATTTTAAATTTTTTATGTAAATAGCCACTTATTTAGTTCCGCTTTTTAGCTATTAATCTAAGCTTTTAGCCAGAGGCAACCGTACCGTTCTCTGATTAAGAGAGGAATACCGTGAAATCTCCTTAACGAACACATTAAGTTATTCCTTGCCCTATTGTTATCTGCAAATCAAGACCCTTTTCGGATACTGCTCATACTACCAGGTGGTGTATGACAGGTTCGTTACACGAATACTGTAAATTATTTGGCTTTATAAAATCGGTTTTTTATTTCCGTAATTAGGGTTAATAATATTCGATCTTTAATTATAATATTATTTAATTATTAATAATTAACCACAAAATGTAATTTTCCATTCTATTTAAATACGAAAAACATAAGATATTTTGCTGGTAATTTCGAAAGTCGAATTTATTTTTTTGTAGCCGATTTTCCAAATATTTTTAAAAGTACGTAATTTATTTCCGTTAAGATTATAAATAAGGTAAAACTTCGTCGAAGACTTTTTCTTAAGGATTATCTTATGATCTTATTCATTATGCTTTAGTAATTTCGTATTTAATTTCTTTTTAAAAAGCTGTTCGTATTTATAGTATTATAGTGGCATATTAGTTAAAATTTTAACCTTTAGGGCTATTATTTTTCTAAATCGTTATTTAATTACTTTAATTTCGCTTTAATGGTAATAATAATGCGTCGTATTTTTCTTTAATACTCGTTCTTTTTTTATGTCTTGTTCTTTTAGATAGTAAAATATTTATCGTATCTTTATATCTATATTTATCGCCATTATTAATTAAGCATTAAGATCTTATTTTTTTCGTTTATTAATAAGGAATAAAACGAATTTTATTTAATTAATTTTTCCGTTAATCAAAATTCCGTATTGGCGTATTCATAATAATCCTAAAATCATATTATAATTTCCGAATAAAATGATATCGAAATCAAACGTTTAATATTATTTTTTAACAAAAATTTCGAAGTAATTAATTTTGTGTATAATTTTTCCGTTATTGTAAGCGAATTTCTAATTTTTGGCATTCGTCGTTATATAAGGTTCCAGCTTATATCTCCATGGTAATTTAAATTTATTAATTATATCCGGTACGATATAATTCTTATTCAAAGTTCCGCAATTTATTATTATAGTATACCAGTACGTTCCGATTCGTATGTTTAAAATAATAAGGTCGTTAACGTTTTTTATTATCGCGTTTAATGTCTTTTTTGAAAGTTCTTTTTAACTTTTTTAGGTTTCGTTATTTTGCGGCTTTTTTATAAGTAACCTTTTTTTTAATTTTTATTCGAATTTATTAAGCCTTATTTGTGTTTTTTCGTTTAAAGCGTTAAATTATTATATTTGTCGTTATTATCGGCGTACCGTTTTTTCGAACCGTATTAATTGCTTTTAATTTTCTTACAATTCCATTTTTTATCGAATAAAATATTTTTTTCTCTTTGCAACTATATCCCATTATACGTTATCCTAATTATCGTTCCAAAAATCTTTTATAAATTAACGTATTTCTTCATTAATAACCCTTTTTTAAGCGATCCGCAATACATGCTAATTGAAAATAAAAATCCGTAATAACTTTTTAATAATACTTTTTTACCGTACGCTAAATTAATTCTTTTTCCGTTTAGTAAATATATTATTTATAGTAACAAAAAAGGTTTTTTTACGAATATTACTTTTCTTTAAGTTAACTCTTTATTTCGGCTAACTGCTAAATATTTTCTGGGGTTATGGTTCGAAAATATCAATATTATTACTTATCGTTTTTATTATTTCCGATACGGTTTAAAAAATTAAATCCTTTATAGTACATACGGGTAATTTGTTCGTAAATATATTACTTTCATTTTTCGAAATCGAGATATTTTCGTTATTAATAATATACGGTATACATTTTGCTATATTAATTAAGGGTTCCGGAATAAACTTTTTTTGCTTAGTTTTAATACTTACGTAATTATTTTTATAATATTTCTTAAGCCAGCTTTTTAATTTTTTACATTTTTCGTCGGATTTTTTATCGTAATAATTCTTATTAGACTTTTTGTTATAAGCCTGATATATATTTGGCTTAAATTATATTAATAGCTTTATTATCGTTTCCTTAATTATTCTTAGATTATTTCTTCGGTATAAGAATCCAGTTATTTTATCGTAATTTCTTGGGTTTCTTGTATATATAGCCTTTATGTCCTATTTTGCTATAATTAAAGCATTTAATTTAACTTTAGTTTTATCAGTGGGTAATTCCGAATTCTATAGGTCCTAGCGCCGTTTCGTAAAAAGTAAAAAATGCATTTCGTTTTTTTCTTTAATTAAACTTATTATATTTTAAACGTAAAACATATTATCCTTTTTTTTCCTATTATTTTTCAAATTGTTAATTATTAATTTTAACTATTTTTGCGATATACCGGTTTAAAGTAACTAATCGTTTAATCCAAATAATCTGATTTTGTATATTATCTTTTAACCTTTTATAAAATATATCGATAAAGGCGTTAATTTCGTTATTTCCTTATCCGGTTTTAATCGCAAAACTTTTAAAAGTTGTAACGTATTTAAATACGGGTCCTTTTTATTGGAATTGCAAAAATTATTAGGCCGCAAATCGTTTTTTATCTGGATTACCCAAATTATTACGTATTTTATTTTCGAAATTAATATAAAGTAAAAAAATCTTATTAATAAAGTTCTTTTTATTCGGTTTTCTTATTTCTGGGAAATTTCTCATAATAAATTCAAATTAATTAGCCGTATTTTCCGTTAGATGTGTTCTTATTATTAGAACTATATTAGCTAAATCATAAAAATTTAAAAAAAAAATAAAGGTAAATTCGTGCCTAAGTTAAAAAGATTTAAGGATTACCCTTTTTATCGCAAGGTTCCGCTTTTTTTGGCTTTATGCGAGCGAAAAAGGTTTAGGTAAATAGCATAGCCTTAAGTTATCGAATTTCTTTTTTTAGTTCCCGAATTTAAGCTTAAAGCTGCTAAATAAAGATTTTTTAAATGCTGGTCGATATTTTGACAATATTAAATATTACTTAAAGTTTTAACGGTATCATTAAATAAAATCTTATAACATATAACGATTAAATGGTTTAACTAATTATTAAACCTTAAGTTAACGGGTTTATATTAATAAAAATATTGTAAAAATCTAAATAATAAATAATTGTATTATATTTCTTAATATGTTATTATTACAAACGATTAATATTAATAAGTATTATAAATTAAACTTATTTAAATTATAAAAATAATAAATATATATATTTTAATCTTTTTATTATTGCTTATTGTTATTTAGTAAAGTTCTATTAAATAATTGCTTAATGCTATTTAGTCGTACTTAGTTAAAACCTGCTAAGCACTAATTACGTAACCCCGAACTAACGTAGCTTTGTGATCTTGGCTGGACCGTTTTCGCAGGCCCAGCTAGCTTGGATTATAACAATTCGATATTCGAATTAGAGTTGGATAAAGCGAAAACGTTTCGGATAGCTAATTTTAAGCGAAATAATTTGGAAATAATATTTCTAATTTTTAGTTAATTCCGATTGTCGAATAGACTTTTGCTTTCGAATAGTGCATATTATTCAAAAAGGTAAAGCTTTATATTATCGGTATTAAAAGCAATTTTCCCGGGGTCGATAATTTTATAATGAAAATATTGAAAATATGTAGGTTTATAATTGAAGAATATTTAAAAGAATTGTTTTAAAAACGTTTATTAATTAATTATTACTCGAAAATATTTAAGATAGCCAACGTGGTTATAATTCTTAAACGAACTTTGACCTAAAAGCTTATAAGCCTATTTTATTATTATTATGTTTTAGCAAAGGTTTAGAAAATCGTATAGTTATCGATCTAGTAACGGCATTTATTTATAACGTAAAACAAACGTTTAATCAAGGTTTAGTTATTATAATAATTACGGCAGATATAAAAGGCGCTTTCGATACGATATTAATAGAACGTCTCGTAATTCGAATAAAAGAATAAAGATTAATTAGATTTCTTAATCAGATAAATCCAGTCGTTTATAACGAAATGTTCGGCCAGGATTAAGTTTAAAGGCGTTATTATCGAAACCTAAAATAAAATAATATTTTTACGTGTATATTAGCTGTTAAATAGGTAACCGAAAACTGGCGAAAAATACGGATAATTATAAGAACATTATAGCCTATAATTGCGGATAATAAAATATATAAGGCTGCTGAAAAGGAAACAAATAATTATAAAGATGTTATAATAAAAAAACGACCGATTAAAAGTATGTCGTTTGTCGATAACCTTATTCGAAATTTTATTAAAAAAACGACATTAATATTTATTTAGTTTTTAGTTATCGGTTTTCAGGTTTTTTATTTCGATACCTAGCTTTATAAAAAAAACGTAAACTGGATTAATATATTAACTCACATTTTACAAATCTTAAATTTTTATAATATCGAGTTTGAAAACCTTAATAAGATAAAGCAGAATATTCTAAGTAAATAAAGAAAGGAAATAATTAGGTTAATTACATAATTGCTTTAATTTAGAAATTTAAGGTTTAATGTTATAATTGTAAAAAGATATTTTGAAATTCCAAAAAAACTTAGTTTTATAATTTCGTTTTCTATATTATATTTACTTTTAAAACGGATTAAGTTTATTTATTATTTCAATACGTATTATTTTATTAATAGAATTAATATTAAATATTATTATAAATATTTTTTAACTTTTAATTTTAAGAATAACGTTAATATAGGATTTTTCTTTTTAAATAATTTGCTTATAAGCATATTGTTAACATAGTTACTGGTTGTACTTAATAAAAAAAAGAAAAAAAAGAAAAAAAGAAAGAGAAAAAGAAAAAGAGAAAAAATGTAACGGCTAAGCGGTTTAACCAACTATTAAACCTTAGTCATACGGGTTTTGTTAAAACCTAACGGGTTGCGGTCTCGGGAAACAATTACAACAAGAAAATAACTAAGCTATATAAGTCAAGTTAAGTAATAGCTCGACAGAATTAATTGTAAAGCCTATAAAGCCAGGCTTAATAAGATCGATCGTAAAATTTATAAAGTTAAATTTAACAAAATCGATCGTAAAACTTATAAAATTAAGTTCGATAAAATCGGAAATATTAAATATAAAACGTTTATTATTTTTATAAGTTAAATAATTTTAGTTTATAATAATACTTCATTATTTAAAGTACTTTTAATATTATAAAATATAATATGTTATTATATTTATTAATTAGATTTTTAGGATATTCTTATTAATATAAATCCGTACGATTAAGGTTTAATAATTGGTTAAACCTGTTTAATTATTATACGTTGCAAATTTTTATTTAATAATACTGTTAAATTTTAAGCAATATTTAATATTATTAAGATGTCGATTAGCGCCTAGGAAACCTTTATTTAATAGTGTAACGAGCTATAGGGTTTAACCAACTATTAAACCTTAAGTCGACGGGTTTATGTTAGCAGAAGTATCGTGGGAATCTGAGCAATGGATACAGTAATCGTATCACGTCTCGTAATGCCAAGGGTGCCTTGGGTAACGATGTTATATTGCAAGCTGAAGCTATCTAAACTATGGAATTAATGAACGTATATATCCTCGTTCTGGCTCAAACCACTCAACCGGCTCAAGCCCTTAAACCCCTTAAGCCCCTTGAGCCACCTGCTGGCTCAACTGACTCAAAGGCGCCAAGCCCTTGAGCCCTTTGAGCCAATCACGTGATCTTCTTGGCATGGTCGGGCTTGAGTGCCCAAGCTCTCCGACCGTTTTGGGGAAGCTAAGATCGTTAGGTCATAACAAATAGTTTTAAGTTCGAATTCGAGAATTAGAAAAAGAAATCCAATAAATTAAGGTTACGTTATTTGCTTAAATTTTTTTCGCCCGTATAAAACTTCGGAAGCCGGAGCTTTATAATAAAAAAGGTAACCCTTAAACTTTTTTAATTTAAATACAAATTTATTTTCGTTTTTTAAATCTTAATAATTTAACGGATAAGGTTTTAACAGTAAAAGCATATTTAATGGAAAATGCGGTTAATTGATTTGAATTTATTATAAAAAACTTTTTAAAAGTAGAACAATTAGATAAAAAGGAATTTATTAACGACATTTTTTTATTTTATACCAATTTCGAGAATAAGATGCGCGATAATTTTGGTAATTTAAATAAAAAATAATTTACTGCTTAATAATTTTTATAATTTCGATAAAAGAGGTTTGCGTTTAAATACGCCGTAACCTTTAAAAGACTTATAATTAAGGCCGGATAAAGAAACGATAAAGCCGATATTTTTATCGATTTATTGTTTAAAAGGTTAAAGAATAATATAAAGAATAAAATTATTCGGATCGAACGATTAATCTTTTAAAACCGATATATTATAAAAGTAATTAATATTATTAATTAACAGTTCGAAACATGATAAGAAAAAAAAGAATAATATATTTTACGATCGAGGTACAATAAGTTTAATTAGGGGAAAAAACGAAACGCGCCTTTTATTTCTTACGGAATAGCGTTAAAACTTATGAAATTCGGCGTTACATATAAATAAAATTAAAGCTAGATTAAGTGTTTTAATTATAGGAAAATAGAATATAAGGCTTATAAATGCAAGAAATGTAAGAAATTACGATAAGATAACTGGATACCTAGGCCGGAAAAATAATTTAAAAATAATTCAGAAAACGATAGTAAAATTATTAATATAATCCAAGCCAAGTACGTATTAGGCCTTTTATAGCAAAAGGTTTAATAGAGACTATTACGATAAAAGTTTCGACGAAAAATGCGCAAAGTTAAAAAGCTGGTTCGACAAGCGTTACGAATATAACAAAAAGCCTTATAAAAATAATTACGCGAATATTAGGATTAGATAGAAAGAGTTTATCCCGGAACCCTTAATCGATACGGCAAAATGTACGCCATATATTACAGACGACAAAAATGCCTTAATTATGAAAAATAAAAATTATATATTTACGGAAAAATTATTCTTATATATTATAAGGGATTCGATTTTCGGAACGGAACCGGAAATAACAATAATAACAAATAATAATATCGATATTTTCGATTTATAACCCCAGAAAAGGATATTCGCCAGTTTGCTAAAATAAAAAGCTAGCTTAAAAAATAATGTCTGTAAAAAGACCTTTTTTGTTATTATAATTAAAATAATTATTAAATAAAAAATTGATTTAACATATAATAACGAAATACTAGCAAACAGTTATTATAGATTTTTATTTTCAATTAATAGTTACTATAAATCCTTATAAAAAGAAAGGTATTAAAGAAAAAATACGTTAATTTATAAAAGAACTTTAAAATAATAATTAAAATAATATATAATGGGATATAGTCGTAAACATAAAAAAGCAGTTTATTCGATAGGGAAAGAAACTGTAATAAAATTAAGAATAATTAATACGATTTGAAAAAATAGTATGCCGATAATAATAATAAATATAGCAGCTTAATGCGTTAAACGAAAGAACATAAATAAAGCTTAACAAATTCGAAAAAGAGTTTAAAAAAAGATTACTTATAAGAAAGCCGTGAAATAACGAGATTTAAAGGAATTAAAAGGAATTTTTATAAAAAGTTTTAAACGTAACGATAAAAGTCGTTAATAATTTTATTACTTTAAATATACGAATGGGAATATATTAGTATATCGTAATGGTGGATTATAAAGCTTTAAGCAGGAATTATATTATATTAAATAGGGCTAATACTCTGAAATTATTATGGAAATATAAGTTAAAACCTTATATAGCGACGAATGCCGAAAGTGAGAAATCTATTTACGATAACGAAAAAAATTATATGAGAAATTAATTATTCCGAAAATTTTATTTAAAAACGATATTAAACGGTTAATTTCGATATTATTTTATTTAGAAATTACGACATAATTTTTGGTTTATTATAAATACGTTAATACGGAATTTTAATTAATAAAAAAATTCGCTAGGTAAGGTTCGTTTTATATCCTGTTAACAAAAAAAAGAAAGAATTAAGATATTAATATTCAATTAATAATAGTGACGAATGCAAGCATAAAGATACGACAGAAATTTTATTACCTAAAAGAACAAAATATAAAAAAAACGAGTATTAAAAAAGAATACGATATGTTATTATTATTATCAAAACAAAATTAAAGTAATTAAATAATGATTTAAAACAATAGCAGCCTTAAAAATCCGAAAGTCTAATTAATATATTACCATAATATTATAAATATTAGCAGTTTTTCAGAAAAAACTTATTATAAAATTATCCGAATATAGCAAATAAAATTATGAAATAGTTTTTAAAACAGGATTTTTAATAAAGTTTTACCTTATTTATAATTTTCGCGGAAACGAGTTACGTACTTTTAAAAAATATCTGGAAAATCGGTTATAAAAAATAGATTCGATTTTCGAAATTATTAGCAGGATATTCGATATTTTTTATATCTAAGAAAAATAGAAAATTATGACTTATAGTTAACTATTAGTAACTAAACGACGTCATAATTAAAAATGGAATACCATTATCTTTAATTATAGAAATAAAGGACTAATTTTGCAGAAATAAATATTTTATAATATTCGATCTTAAAAACGGATATAACTTTATTAAAATCAAAAAAATATAAATAAAAAACGGCTTATAGGACGAAATATGGATTATTTAAATATTTAATTATATTAATAAGATTTACAAACATACCAGCAACTTTTTAACGGATACTAAACCATATATTACGAAAATACCTTAATCTTTTCGTCGTTTACTATTTCGACGATATTCTTATTTTCTTACAAACGGAAAAAATATATATAAAATACGTTTATAAAATTGTTTAAATTTTATAGCATATAAAATTGCTAATTAACGTAAAAAAATTAGTTTTATAAATAAAAAAGAATATCTAGGATATACTATTATCTTAAAATATATTAGAATAAAGGTTAAGGAATTTGCTATAATTACAAAATGATAAACTTTAACCACGGTTAAGGAAATATAAGTATTCTTTGAATTCGCTAATTATTATAGGAAATTTATTCGAAATTTTAGGCAAATAATTATACCCTTAACGAATTTTACAGCAGAAAAAAAAGTTTAAATGGACGCCTAAAATAAAAAACGTTTTAAAATATTAAAAATGCAATTATTAACGAATTAATATTAATTATATACGATTTAAACCGTTTGTTAAACAAAAAACCGATATTTCGAATTACGTATTAAACGTAATAATCGGATAACAAAATAATTAAAGTAAATTGCACCTTATTATATTCTTTTTATATAAGTTAAAAGGAGCCGAATTTAATTATAGTATTTTAAATAAGGAATTTATGGCCATTATTATGGCATTTCGAAAGTTTAAGTATTTTCTAAAAGAAAATTTATACTAGGCTAAAATTTATACGGATTATTAAAATCTTACCCGATTTAATACGACTAAAAAATTTATAAAACGATAATTTCGTTACGCAAAGAAATTGGCGAATTTCGATTTCGTTATTATCTATAAGAAAGAAATAGAAAATAGTAAAATAAATACCTTAAGCAAACGACCAGATTTCGAAAAAAAATTGGTCAAAATTAACCATATAATTTTCGATATTACCATAAAAGGATATTTACGCTTATAACAGATTTCGACAATTTGGACAGTACTTTTAAATATATATCAGAAAATCCAGCAATATAATAACGGTTTCCCAAAAAACTAGAAAACAAATAAAATGTAAATTCTAAAAGAATACCAAAAGAATTTAATACGAAAAATACACGAATACCAGTTATACGGATATCCAGAGATTTATAAAACCTTAAAACGGCTTTAACGTATATATTCCATTTTTAAAATAAAATTAATAATAAGAAATTATGCGATAATGCGATATTAGCGCCAAAACGAAAAGTCGACGATATAAGCCATACGGAAAATTACAACTATTATTAATCGCAAAACGGCTACAATATTTATTTATATTTAATTTTATTATTAAATTTCTTATATTAAATATTCCAGTTACAAAAATATACTCTAATAGCATTTTCGTTATCGTCGATCGATTTACAAAGTCTTTTTTATTTCTTATTATATTATAAAGATATAAACGCTGAACAAATAATATTTACTTGTTTTAAATATATTTTTAACATATACAGATTATTTATAGAAATTATTTTAAATAAAGAATTAATATTTGCATTTAAATTTTAACAAATTCTTATAATATGAATCAATTTAAATTTCAAATTATCAAACTTATTTACGATATTGTATTAATTATGAACAAAATAATTAAATTAAAAAATTATTAATTATTACAAAAATATTAAAATAATATTTACGAATATATATTTTGGTTTTATTTCAAAAATATATAAAAAGGTACGTAATAACGATCCAATTAATATTAAACTAATTTTTACGTTAAAATAATTACGATAATCATATTAAAAAATAAAAATAAAACTAAAATTCGTACATAATTAAATAAATAAATTTTATAATTAAAAAGATTAAAATATTAAGTTTTAAAAAAGAAAAAATATTTTTTCTTATTACTAAAAATATATAAATACAACGACTTAATAAAAAGTTTGATTTTTAATATATCGGCCTATATAAAATAATTAAAAAAATCTCAAAAAACAATTATTAATTACAATTTTTATTAAAAGTTAAATTTTAATTACCTTTTTACGTTTTTTTAATCAAATTAAGAGTAAATATAATCAAAATATATACGGCATAAAACGATATAAAAATAAAAAACGAATAAGCATATAAAGTAAAAAAAAGTCCTTAATATACGAAAGTAAAATAAACTTATCCAGTATTTAATTAAATGGAAAAAGTACCCGAATTCCGAAAACACCTGGGAATCCGCCAAAAACCTTATCGGTACCCAACGCCTGCTAAAGAACTTTTATCAATAACGTCGAAAGCGGCAAAATCGAGGACTCCCTAATCAATAATCAACTAATTTGTGGACTTAATATTGGACTAATTAAGAGAAAGTACGGCCTTTGTCGACGTAGCCTTGGCGGCCTTCAGCTCGGCCTGTTTTTCTTAACGTTCTAACTTATCCAACTTTTTCAAAAATCGAAGCTCACGAAACAGCATACGTACCATCCGGTTAGCCCATAATTTTTTTTGTTTTCGAAAACGACGAACGTTGGCTTACGCCTATTTCGTTTCCTTTTTAACCTTTTTAAGTTCCGTTTTCACCTTAAAATGATTAGAAATAAGTTTTTCAAGTTAAAAAGTGGAAAAACCGTTAACGTTATAAATGTTTTAATTCCGTACTATATATTCCTTATACCGGAAGGAATTTAACAAAAAAGTACGATAAGATAATAACTCGTAACGAACATAATAAGAATATACAGGTATATTTAAAGCTCGAAAGATGATTAATATAAAAAGAATTATTTCGCTTTTTTATTTGTTTATTAATTAATTTTTTAATACGATCCGACATAATAACAAAAGGAGGACTTACAGAGGAAAAAGAATCGTATTAAAACTTGACGGGTTGCGGCCTTGAAAAACGATCGTAACAGAAAAATAACTAAGCTATATAAATCGAGTTACGTAATAGCTCAACAAAATCGATCATAAAGCCTATAAAGCCAGGTTCGATAAGATCGATCGTAAAACTTATAAAGCTAGATTCGACAGGATTAATAGTAAAGCTTATAAAATTAGGCTTAATAAAATCGAACAAATCAAATATAAAACGTTTATTATTTTCATAATTTAAATAATTTCAATTTGTAATAATAATTCATTACCTGAAATACTTTTAATATTATAAAACGTAATATATTATTATATTTATTACTTAGATTTTTACAATATTTCTGCTAACATAAACCCGTACAACTAAGGTTTAATAATTAATTAAACTCGTTTAGCCGTTACAGGTTTATGTTAGCAGAAGTATGGTTGGAATTTAAGCAATAAATATAATAACGTATTACGTTTCGTAATATTCAAAATGCTTTAAATAACGATATTATAAATAATTTATTATAAGCTAAAATTATGTAAATTATAGAAATAATAAGCGTTTTATATTTTGGTTTTTTTGTTTTATTAATCTTATTAAATATAATTCATTATCCGTTAGTTGGTGATCCGGCTTATTGGCTTATTATCAGTAAGTTAGTAATCCGTTACGTAACCCGGCTTCACCGCGTAATTATGGTTGGGTTATAACAGACCGTTTTTAGAAACCGTAACTCGTTAAGTTATAACACGATCTTCTCCTTTTATAAATCTTGCCTTTAAGATTTTTCTTTTTCTTTTAATAAGTTTTCCGTATCCATTTAACATATTTTCTAACGTAATTAAACGTTGTTTTCGTAAGTCCGAAAAGCGGCTTACTTTAATTAATTTAATTAAACTTAAAAACTTTAACGTAATACTTTTATTTTTTATTCCGCTCGATAATTTAATTATTAAATAAGTAACGGGGTTATTGGTTATAAAAAATATATTTGTCGAAATTATTCGTACAATAGAACAGAAGTCCCCGTTTTCATAATTAATTATTATATCGCGGTATCGAAACGATTAAAAAAGAATTAACGGCCGAAAAATCTGTATTTAAAATTTTAATGCATTTTTTAAAATACGTTATTAAAGTTAACATTATTAATTATAAGGTGCGAAACTTATAAATCGCATTTTTTAATCGTTAAATAAATTTCCCGAACTTATGTTATAAAAGGCAGAATTCGTTATAGCCGTTTAAGCTGCTAAAGGTATAAATATTATTAACCAGAACGCTATAAGTTCTCTAGATGATATAAATTAGGGTGCGATTATTTCCGGTAATTCCGTCATTACTAGTGAAAATTCTTTAATAGGCGTTAAGCATTATTAAGTTTTTTGGCAGGTTTTCAAGTATTTTCGAAATCTCGGTATTTTTTCCATTATATTAAATATTGGGTAAATCCATTTTATTTTCGTATATCGAAAATTTTTTCCACTTTATATATCGATTCGTTTTTTACATTTATGTCGTTTTATATTATATATACCTTAATTATATCTATTATTAACTTAAATAAAAAAACGTAAAAAATTAAATAAAGCTTAACTTTTAACGGAAACTTTAATTAATAATTGTTTTTTGAGATTTTCTTAATAAATCTATATGGACCGATATATTTAAAATCGAAATTTTTGTTAGGTCTTTTTATTTAAATAATTTTTGTAATTAGAAAAGATTTTTCCCCTTTTTCGAACCTTAATTTTTTTAAGTTTTTTTAATTATAATATTTATTTATTTAATTACGTACAAATTTCATCTTCATTTTTATTTCTTAATATAATTATCGTAATCATTTTAACGTAAAAATTACCTTAATATTAATCGAATTATCGTTACGTACTTTTTTATAAACTTTTGGAATAAAACCAAAGTTTAAGTTTGCAGGTATTTTTTTAATGTTTTCGTAATAACTGGTATTATAAACTAGTTGTACGATTAGTAACGTTTTAACTTAATTATTTTATTTGTAATTAATATAATATCGTAAATATGGTTTTAAAGTTTAATTTATTTGTTTCGTTTATTAATTCGTTTAAAGTTTAAATACATTAAATAATTTATAATTTAGACCGATTTCTATTATAAAGCTTTGCCAAAACTTAAATACGAATATTAATTCTTTATTTAAAATACTCTCAATTAATAATCCATATATATTAAAAATATATTTAAAAAATATATGTTATTTTTTCGGCATGTATATTCATATAATATGGTAAAAAACAGGAAACTTTGGTAAATCGATTAATAATAACGAAAATACTGTTATAATATATTTTTATAACGGGATCTTTTAATATGAAAAGTTTAATAATAAAATCGAATATAACTCAATACCATAGTCGCCTTACAGTTAGTAATAGTTATAATTTTCCGTATAGCTTATATCGTCGATTTTTCGTTTTAACGCAAATATCATATTATTGTATGATTTTTTATAACGTTAATTTCATTATAAAAAAGGAATATATATGTTAAAATCGTTTTAGAGTTTTATGGATCCCTGGATATCTATATAACTAGGATTTGTATATTTTTCGTACTGGATTCTTTTGGTATTTTTCTGGAACTTATATCTTATTCGTTTTCTGGTTTTCTGAAAAACTGTCATTATACTACTGAATTTTCTAATATATATCGAAAGGTATTACTCGAATTATCCCAATTAATCGTAAGCGTAAATATCCTTTTATAATAATATCAAAGATTATATAGCTAACTTTAACCAATTTCTTTTTAAAGTTTGGTCGCCTTTTCAAAGCGTTTATTTTGCTATTCTTTAAGCCTTTTCTATAAATCATAATAAAATCGAAGTTCGTTAACTTTTTTACGTATCGAAATTATCGTTTTATATGTTCTCTAGTTGTAATAAAACGGATAAAATTTTGATAATCCGTATAAACCTTAACCTAGTACAAATTGTCTTTTTAGAAAATATCTAAATTCCCGGAATACTATAACAATAGCCATAAATTCCATATTTAAAATACCATAACTAAATGCGGATTTTTTTTAATATATATGAAAAAAATATAATAAAGCACAGTTTGTCTTAATTATTTCGTTATCCGATTATTACGTCTAAGGCGTAATTCGAAATATCGGTTTTTAACTTAACGGGGCAGTTTAGATTATATATAATTAATACTAGTTCGTTAATAATTATATCCTTAATATCTTGAAACGCTTTTTTTATTTCAGGCGTTCTTTTGAACTTTTTTACCTTTTTCGTAAAGTTCGTTAAGGGTATAACTATTTTACTAAAGTTTCGAATAAACTTCTTATAGTAATTAACGAATTTAAGGAATATTTATATTTTTTAATTATATTTACCGTTTTTCATTTTATAATTATGGCAATTTCTTTAAAGTTTATGTTAATATATTCTGAGATAATAATATATTCCAGATATTTCACTTTGTATTTTTAAAAGTAACTTTTTTTTCCGCGTTAATAAACAGCTTTACGTTTTATAAAGCTTAAAACACCTTATAAATATATCCTATATATGCTTTTTCCGTTTTTAAAAAATATGAATATATCGTCGAAATAACAAATTACGAAAACGTTAAAATATTTTAATAATACGTAATTAATTATCCGTTAAAAGGTTACTGATACGTGTGTAAATCCTATTAATATAACCAAATACTTAAATAATCCGTATTTCGTTTTAAAGGTTATTTTTTATTCGTATTCTTTTTTAATTTTAATAAGATTATATCTGTTTTTGAGATTAAATATTATGAATTCTTTAGCTTTATAAAATCCGTTTTTTATTTTTATAATTAAGAGTAATAATATGCAATTCTTAATAGTAACGTGGTTTACTTATCAATAATTAAGTATAAGTCGTAATTTTCTATTTCTTTTAATACGGAAAATATCGAATATCTTATTTGTAACTTCGAAAATCGAATTTATTTTTTCCGTAATTGATTTTTCAGATATTCTGTAAAAATACGAAATTTATTTCCGTTAAGGTTATAAATAAGGTAAAACTTTATTAAAGATTCTTTTTTGAAAACTCTTCTATAGTTTTATTCGCTATGATTTAATAACTTCGTATTAAGCTTTTTTTTAAAAAAACCTATTCGTATTTATAATATTATAGCAATATATTAATTAAACTTGCTAACTTTTAAGGCTTTTATTTTAAATCGTTATTTAGTTACTTTAATTTCGCTTTAATAATAATAACGATACATCGTATTTTTTTAATATCCGTTTTTTTTCTTATATTTTGTCCCTTTGGATAATAAGTTTTCTGTTGTATCTTTATGCCTATATTCGTCGTTATTACCGATTAAGTATTAATATTTTAATTTCTTTTTTTGTTTATTAATAAGATATAAAACGAACTATACCTAATTAATCCCGCTATTAATTAAAATTCCGTATTGGCGTATTTATAGCAATCTTAAAATTATATCGTAATTCTTAAATAAAACGATATCGAAATTAATTATTTGGTATCATCCCTAAATAAAATTTGGAAATGATTAATTTCGCGTATAATTTTTTCGTTATCGTAAACGAATTCTTAACCTTCGACGTTTATCGTTATATAAGAATTTAACTTATATTTTCATAACAATTTAAACTTATTAATTATATTCGGTGTAATATAATTTTTATTTAAAATTCAGTAATTTATTATTATAATATATTAATACGTTCTAAATTATATTTCCAAAATAATTAAATTATTAACGGCTTTTGTCGTTGCGTTTAAAACTCTTTTTAACTTTTTTAGCTTTCGTTATTTTGCGGCGTTTTTATATATAATCTTTTTTTCCCTTTTTCTTCGAATTTATTAAACTTTATTTATATTTTTACGTTTAACGCGTTAAATTATTATATTTATCGTTATTGTCGGCAGATTATTCCGTCGAATTATATTAATTATTTTTGATTTTATTACAATTCTTTTCCGTATTAAATAAATTATTTTTTATATTTACGATTATATCTTATTATGCGTTATTTTTGTTATTATTTTAAAGGCTTTTTGTAAACTGATGTATGTTTTTCTTAATAATCTTTTTTTCGTAAAAGCTTATAATAACTTTCTGGCAATATTTCGTTATTATATATTGGATTAACTTAATTAATTTATAATACCAATTATTATGACAATATTGAAATAATAGATACAAACATAAATTTTAGTTTTATTTTAATGATTTATAAAAACATATGCGATAACGGCCGGATTAATATCAAAATAACTTTTACATTAAAGTTATTACGATAATTACATTAAAAAATAAAAACGGTATTAAAATTCGCACGGAATTAAATCAAAACAATTAAAATTAAAAAAGTTAAAAAAATTAATTTTCGAAAAAATGGTTTTTTAATTACCAAGAATATTTAATTAAAATAACATAATACAAAATTCGATTTTAGATATATCGGTTTATATAGAATTATTAAAAAAAACTTAAACATAATTATTAATTAACATTTCTATTAAAGATTAAATTTTATTTAATTTTTTACATTTTTTTCGAATTAAAAAGGGATATAATTAAGATATATATAATATAAAACGATACGAAAATAAAAAACAAATAAGTATATAAAATAGAAACGTTTTCAATATATTAAAATAAAACGGCCTTATTTAATATCTAATTAAATGGAAAAAGTACTCAAATTTCGAAAATATCTAAAAATTCCATAAAACCTTTATGAAAACCTAATACTTATTAAAGAACTTTTACGAATAACGACGGAACTACCGGAAATAATTACGCCTTAATCTATATTATTTAAATAGTTTACGGCCTTCTAATTAATAACATCTATACTTTTAATAGCTTAAACGGCCATAACGAATTTTATCTTTTATAATATAAGCTTAAAAAATTTATTTAATAACTAAAAAATACGATTTACAAATTTCGTACCTTATAACTAATAATATTAACGTTTACGATATATTTTAAAAAAAACATATTAGGGCTTCCGATAAGTGTTTTTCGGCCGTTAAATCTTCTTTTTTTAATCTTTTTAATTCCGTAATATAACGATTAATTATAAAAATAAGAATTTCCGTTCCGTTTTACGAACAGCTTTAACGAACATATTTTTTATAATGAAAAACCCGTCTTATTTTTTGATAATTAACTTATTAGGTAAAACAAACAAAATAAAATATTTTATTAAAACCTTTAAACTTAATTAAATTTGCCAAAATAAGCCGTTATTTAGATTTACGAAAACGTCGCTTAATCACGCCAAAAAACATATTGAATAAATGCGGAAAACTTATTAAAAAGAAAAGAAAAATCTTAAGAGCAAGATTTGTGGAAAAAGGAAATCGTATTATAACTTAACGGGCTACGGTTTTCAAAAACGGTCTGTTATAACCCAACCACGAATGCGCGGTAAGGCAGGTCACGTAACGGATCACCAACTTACTGGTGGTAAGCCAATAAGCCGGATCACTAACTTACTGGTGGTAAGCCAGTAAGCCGAATCACCAACCTGCTGGTGGTAAGCCAGTAAGTTAGTTCAAATATAAAATATTCGTTATTTCCATAGTTTAAATAGCTTCAGCTTGCAATAACAATTCGTTACCCAAGATACCCTTGGTATTACGAGACGTAACACGATTATAGTATTTATTGTTACAGAGTCCTACGATACTTCTGCCAACATAAACCCGTACGACTAAGGTTTAATAGTTAGTTAAACCCCTAGCCGTCACACCTTACGACGTTAACGTCCTTTCTACTTTTTAGCTTAAAAAACTCGTTTTTAATTACCTTAAAGTTAAAACGAAACTTAAAAAAGCTAAAAAAAAAACGGAACAGCCGTAGGCTAAAGTTCGCCGGCTTCGAAAACAAAAAAAAACTATAGGCCGATCGTATAGCACGCATATTATCTCGAGGTTTTTAATTCCTAGAGGAATTACATAAATTAGAACGTAAAAAGCGGACAAAGACCTTAAAAGCCACGTTAATACTGTCTGCTGCTTCTTTCGACTAGTTTACTATTAATCTCACGGATTGGTCAATTATTAACTAGGGGGGCCTTAATTTTGCCGCTTTTGACGTCCTTAATAAAATTTTTTTAACAGGCGTTAAGTACCTGTAAGATTTTTGGCGAGTTTCTAAGTATTTTCGAAATCTGGGTACTTTTTTTATTTAATTAGGTACTGAATAAATCCATGTTGTTTCTGTATATCGAAAATTTCTTCTATTTTATATATTTGTTCGTCTTTTACTTTTATATCGGTTTATGCCATATATATTTTAATTATATTTATTATTAATTCAAATAAGAAAAATAAAAAATTAAATAAAGTTTAACTTTTAGTAAAAGTATTCATAAATAATTATTTTCTAATATTTTTTGTCGATTTTATATAAATTAATATATTTAAAATCGAGTTTTTTGCTAGGTCGTTTTATTTAAATATGTTTAGTAACGAAACAAACTATTTTCCTTTTTTTAAAAGTTAATTGTTTTAACTTTTTTTGGTTATAATATTTATTTATTTACTTACGTACGAATTTTAATTCTATTGTTATATCTTAATATAAATATTTAAGTTATTTTAACATAAATATTGTTTTAATATTAATTAGGCTGTCATTATATACTTTTTTACAAATTTTTAAAATAAAATTAAACTTTACGTTTATTAAAATTATTTTGATATATTTGTAATAATCGGTATTATAAGTTAATTAAATAATAAATAACTTTTTAACCTAGTTATTTTTTTAATAATTAATGTAATATTGTATATAAGTTTTTAAAATTTAATTTACATATTTAATTTATTTATTTGTTTAAGATTTAAGTATATTAAATAAAGTATAATTTAACCCGATATATATTATTAGGTTTTATTAAACTTTAAATGCAAATAGCGATTCATTATTTGAAGTATTCTTTTTAGTAGTCCGTATATATTAAAAATATATTTTAAAAAAATATATGTTGTTTGTTTGGCGTTTATTACTTTGAAATATGATAGAAAATAACAAATTTTTGTAAATCGGTCGACGATAACGAAAATGCTATCGTAATGTACTTCTGTAACGAGATTTTTTAACATAAGGAGTTTGGCAATAAAGTCGAATATGATTAAATACTATGGTCGTTTTGTGATTAATAACGGTTATAATTTTCCGTATAGCTTATGTTATCGAGCTTTCGTTCTGGTAGAAATATTACATTACTATATAAATTTTTATATTATTTATATTATTTGAGAAAAGAAATATATGCGTTAAAGCCGTTTTGAAATTTTGTAAATCTCTGGATATCTATATAACTAATGCTTGTATATTTCCCGTATCAAATTCTCCTAATATTCTTTTGCAATTTATGTTTTGTCCGTTTTTTTAGTTTTCCAGAAAATTATCATTATATTATTGTATTTTCTAATATATATTAAAAGATACTGCTTAAATTGTCGCAATTTGTTGTAGATGTAAATATCCTGTTATAATGGTATCGAAAATTATATGGCTAATTTTAACCAATTTCTTTTCGAAGTTTGATCGTTTATTTAATGTAACGGCTGAGCGGTTTAACCAACTATTAAACCTTATTCGTACGGGTTTAGGTTAGCAGAAGTATCGTAGAAAACTGAGCAATACTGTAATTGTGTCACGTCTCGTAATACCAAGGGTGCCTTGGGTAACGAATTGTTATTGCAAGCTGAAGCTATTTAAACTATGGAAATAATGAGCGTCTTATACTTGGTCCTTTCTATTTTATTGACCCTATCAAACTTGGCTCATCATTAGTGAGTTGGTGATCCGTCACGTGACCCGGCCCCACCGCGCAATCGTGGTTGGGTCATAACATTTAAAGTATCGGCTTTGCCGTTTTCCGATTTTTCTTATGGATAATAACGAAATTAAAATTTGCCGGTTTTTCTGCGTATTTTAATTATCGTTTTATGAATTCCCTAGTTGTAGTAAAACGGATAAAAATTTAATAATCCGTATAAACATTAACCTAGTATAAGTTTCTTTTTAGCCAATATTTAAATTTTCGAAATGCCGTAATAATAACCATAAATTTCTTGTCTGGAAAACCACAATGAAGTTCCGCTTTGTTAATTTATATAAAAAATGTAATAAAATGTAACTTAATTTAATAATTTTGTTATCCGATTATTACGCCTAACGCGTAATCCGAAGTATCGGTTTTTAATTTAACGGGAAGGTTTAAATTATATATAATTAATACTGGTTCGCTAATAATCGTATTCTTAATATTTTGAAATGCTTTTTTTACTTCGAACGTTTATTTAAACTTTTTTGCTTTTTTTTAAAAGTTCGTTAAATTAATAATTATCCGATTAAAATTTCGAATAAATCTTTTATAATAATTAACGAATTTAAGGAATACTTATACCTTTTTAACCGTGATTAGCGTCTGCTATTTTATAACTGCAGCGATTTTCTTAATGTTTATTCTGATATATCCTAGGATAATAATATGTTCCAGATATTTTATATCTTATTTATAGAACTAACTTTTTTGCATTAATAAGTAGTTTTACGTTTTATAAAGTCTGAAAAACTTTATAAACGCATCCTGTATATGCTTTTTTCGTTTTTATAAAAATAAAAATATCGTCGAAATAACAAATAACGAAACAATCGAAGTATTTTCGTAATACGTAATTAATTATCCGTTGGAAAGTTATTAATACGTTCGTAAGTTCTATTAATATAACTATAGATTTAATTAATCCATTTTCGTTTTAAACGTTATTTTTTATTTATATTTTTTAATTTTAAGAAAGTTATATTTATCTTTAAAATCGAACCATATAAAGTATTTAGTTTTATAAAATCGGTTTTTTATTGCCGTAATTAAAGGTAATAATGTTCGACTTTTAATAGTAATATCGTTTAATTATTGGTAGTTAATTACAAATCGTAATTTTTTATTTTTTTTCGAGACGAAAAATATCGAATATTCTGCTGATAATTTCGAAGGTCGAATTTATTTTTTCTGTAACCGATTTTCTAAGTATTTTTTAAAAATACATAGTTCGTTTTTACTGAAGTTATAAATAGGATAAAACTTCGTCGAAGATCCTTCTTTAAGAATTATCTTATGATTATATTCGTTATGTTTTGGTAATTTCGTATTAAACTTTTTTTTAAAAAGCTGTTTATATTCATAGTATTATAATGGCATATTAGTTAGATTTTTTAAATTTTGGACCTGCTCTTTTAAATCGTTATTTAATTGCTTTAATTTCGCTTTAATAATAAGAACAATATGTCTTATTTTTCTTCAATGTCTATTTTCTTTTTTTTATTTTGTCCTTTTGGGTAATAAGGTATTTATTATATTCTTATGCCTATATTTGTTATTAATTCGGATTTAATATTAAAATTTTAATTTCTTTTTTTCATTTATTAATAAAATATAAGATAAACTTTACTTAATTCATCTTTTTATTACTTAAAATTTCGTACTAACGTATTTATAGTAATCCTAAGATTATATCGTAATTCCTATATAGAATAATATTAAAATTAACTATTTAATATTATTCTTAAATGAAAATTTTAAAGTAATTAATTTCCGGTATAAATTTTCCGTTATTATAAGCGAATTCCTAATTTTCGGTATTTATTATTATTTAAGGGTCTAATTTGTATCTTTATAATAATCTAAGCTTATTTCCCATATCCGGTATAATATAATTTTTGTCTAAAGTTTTACGATTTATTATTACGGTATACTAGTACGTTTTAAGTTGTATTTTCAATGTAATAAGGTTATTAATAGTTTTTATTGTTATATTTAAAGCCTTTTTAAGAGTTTTCTTAATTCCTTTAGGTTTTGTTATTTTGCGACTTGTTTATAAATATTTTTTTTCTTTTAATTTCTTTTCGAATTGTCGAATTTCGTTTACGTTTTTTCGTTTAACGTATTAAGTTATTATATTTATTGTTATTATCGGCCTATTATGTTTTCGAATTGTATTAATTATTTTAAATTTTATTATAAATCTTTCCTTTATTAAAAAATTATTTTTATAGTTTTAATTATATTTTATTGTACGTTATATTAATTATTATTTTAAAATGTTCCTCTAAATTAATATATTCTTTTAATAATTCTCTTTTAATAAGAATTTATAATATATATTAATTAAAAATAAAGATTTATAATAACTCTTGAATAATGATTTTTTATTATAAGTTAAATTAGTTTTGTTTATTTGGTAGTTATATTAGTTCTAACATTATAAAAGGTTTTTTTACAGGTATTATTTTTTTTCGGACTAGCTTTTTATTTTTAACAAATTGGCAAATGTTATTTCCCGAAGTTATGGATCGAAAATATCGATATTATTATTTATCGATTTTGTTATTTCCGGTTCGGTTTAAAAATTAAAACTTTTATAATATATGTAAATAGTCTTTTCGTAAATATATTATTTTTATTTTTCATAATTAGGATATTTTTAGCGTTAATAATATATGGCATATATTCTGCCGTATCGATTAAGGGTTCCGCGGCAGATTTTTTCTATCCAACCCTAATATTTTTATAATTATCTTTGTAATGCTTTTTATTATATTTGCGATATTTGTTAAGCCAGTTTTCTAGTTTCGCGTATTTTTTGTCGGATGTTTTATCGTAATAGTTCTTATTAAACCTTTCGCCATAGGGAACCTGGTGCTTACTTAAGCCGGATCATATTAATAGATTTACTTTCGTTTTTGGATTTTTTTGAATTATCCCTTTGGTATAGGTTTCCAGTTATCCTAACGGGGTTTCTTAAACGCCTTATACTATGCCGCCTTATATCTCATCTTGTTATAATTAAAGCATTTGGTTTGGCTCCAGTTTTTTTATAAGTAACTCTTAATTCTATAGGTTCTGGTTCTATGCTATAAAAAGTGTTACTGCGTTAAAAAACGTTAACATTAACCATATGTCAAAATTTATTATCGTTTTTCTCTTTAATACTTTTAATACGTTAAACGTATTATTGATCGTTAATTTTAATTATTATGACGATATAAGTCGATAAATAATTATATTAATTATGTTGAAAAAAGTCTTATATTTTCTTTTTTAAATTATCGAAAGGTTTACTTATTAATATTTTTGGTTTATAATTTAATTTAGATCGTAATTAAACAAATATATTACCGTATTTAAATATTACTTTTTTGTCGTAATTATTAAATTTATATTTCGGTTTTTAATTTTAATTTATTATTTCGAAAACGTTTATTAAAATTTATTCGAATTATTTATACTTGTTTTATATTCGTATTATTTCCGGGTTTCGTTTTTTATTAATATAATAACGTATTTTCTTATAACTGGCTTAAATTAAATAACCGTATTTTCGATAAATTATTTAATTACGAATTCGATTCGTATAATAAACGTAATTAATCGAATAAGAAAATACCCGAAATATATGTAGTATTAAATTAAAAATAATTATAACTTAGTTAAATTTTTATCGAAAAACTTTAACTTAGAAAACTTAAAAACTTTTTGAAGTTTTTTGGTAAAATTTAGCTAAATAATTTGGTTCGTTCGAAAAGGCTTTCCGGTTTCGAAAATTTTCTTTTTTTTTTAAATTTCTTATAAACGACTTAAAGAGATATCGTAAAGTTATTATTATTTTTCTTTGTAACGTAGCTGAAGTCTTGTTGCATGCGCTTTTATAAGGTGGATTTGGGTACTCAAATCTCAATTGGGGATTTGGAATTGTTAACTTTTTAGTCTTGTAGTTAGCGTCGCACCCTCGCTTATCTTACACTCTTAAACTAAAAATACGTTTATTTATAGCATCTAGGTGTCGAAGAACTTTTTCGCAGGAAAAACGAGGCTGGTCCTTTTTTTTCTCGAATTCCATTTTAGTGTCCGAGTTATTACAGATTTAGTAAGCGGGTTGTTCGGGCTGCTTGCTAGTAGATATAGTATCGGCGATATTGCTTAAAATCTAATCGTATTATTAAACAAAAGTTTATAACGTATAACGGTTAACAGTTTAATTAATTATTATATCTTAATCGTACGGATTTATATTAATAAAAGTATAGTAAGACTTTATAATAATAAAATAACTTAATTGCATTTCTTTATATTAAAAATATAAAAATCGTATTGGAAATAATTAGTATTAATATGTTTTTTATTAAAAATTAATATTATTTAAATTATGAAAATAATAAACGTATATATATTTGGTTTTTTTTGTTCCGTTAATCTTATTATTCCTGGCTTTACGGGCTTTACAGTAAATTCTGTCGAGTTTGGCTTTACGGGCTCTACGATAGATCCTGTCGAGCCATCACGTGACTTGACCCACATGGCTTACTAACTTCTCTTTCACGACTGTTTCCGAGGCCGCAGCCCGTTAGGTTGTAATAATTTAAATATTAATTAATACTTGAATTAAAGAAATAATGCTTTAAATTTTACTATATTATTAAATAAAGGTTTATAAGCGATAACGGCTTAAAATTTAATTAATTGTTAAATTTTAATTATACAGATATATATTAAGAAAAATATCGTAAAAATTCAAGTAATACATATAATAACGTATTATATATTATAATATTAAATATATTTTAAATAACGATATATTATTATAAACTTTTAATATTATTAAATATTATAATTTAATATTATCTAAATTATGAAAATAATATATATATATATTCTTTTTCAGATTTAAAGTACTTAAACGGCTTAAATTCTTAAGTCCGTTAAGCTTTTTAAGCTTTTTTCGCTAGCTTAAGAGGTTTAAGGTATTTGGCACCTTGAGACCTTTAAGCCGATTATATGACGTCTTGGTTAAAATCGGGTTTTATTTTCTTCGTAAATCCGACCGTTTATAAAAAACTCAAAACCGTTAAGTTATAACAATAAAGTACGTATTAATTATTACGGCAATTATTTACAATGTAACATAACCTACATATTGATAACGGGGAATTATCGGCAAATATACGTAACCAGATCTGCGAAATGCGATATATTAAATTAAGAACAATATTATTAAGAATTAATAGTTTAAAAAAAGTAATTGTTACGGGCCAAAAGGCTTTAATGGAGGGATTAGCGTAGCGCTAATCCCGTAGCTCCTATATATATAGCTAGCTGCTCTTACGTATTTTTTTAGTTGTTTTCTAGATTTCTTAATAAACTTATTATGGCCTATATCCTTAGTTACTATATATACAGCCCCTTACATATTAAGAAATCTCTTTTTTTGCAAACGGTCCGTCGCCGTAAGAAATACGCTAACGTTACGTACCCGTTATTTGTACGTAACTTATTTACTATGGACACCAAGGAAC
Source organism: Monosporascus cannonballus (assembly GCA_004154925.1). Taxonomy (NCBI): domain Eukaryota; kingdom Fungi; phylum Ascomycota; class Sordariomycetes; order Xylariales; genus Monosporascus; species Monosporascus cannonballus. Next base: position 83,225 of record QJNS01000227.1, read on the forward strand.
CGTGTTATTAGATTTTACGAACCGTTTACGAACTATAAGGCCGTAAGGACCATAACGCCTAGAAGCTCGAAATGGATAAGAAATTATTCGTTAACGGAAAGGCGATCGGCGATAATCGTACGTAGCTTTTTTATATTTGGAAAACTTTTAGCCGTTAATTTCAAAAATTAACGTTTCTGCTATATATATAAAAAGCCTTAAAAAAAGTAAATTTTTAAATTTTTTAAAATTATATTGCTATTACTTTAAAAAATTTTAATAAAAAAATAAAAAACTAATTAACGTTTAACCAAATTATATTAACGTAATATTTAAACGGTATCCGAATATGTTTTTATATTCGAAAATATTTTTTATTAGGCCGGAAAAAACAAATAACCGGATAAAACCAAAGTTTTTCTTTTAATTTTAAACTTTAACGCCGAACTAAGAAAATAATTAAATTACGAAAAGTAACCTAATATTTAAAAAAGGTTCGCGTAATCTTTTTACTATTTAAAAATATCGTTTTTAATAGCCCTTATTCCGGTACGTTTACGTATAATAATTTTTTAATCGGAAAATAATATTATAAAAAATATAAAAATTAATACGTTAGCCGTTAATTATTAACGTAAATGCCGTTGGCGAACGGAAAGGCATTATTTAAAATATAACAAAACGGGGCATTTTCGAAAAAATTATCTTAAAGGAAAAAAGTCGCCGTTCGATATATTGGCATTAATAAGGCCCCAAAAGTTCCGTTATTACTTAAACGATAAAAAATAACCGCGAAAGCGTTTAATAAAATCTAAAAAAGCTTAAATAAGTTCGACGTTTACGAAACGTTAAAAAAATTAACAAAAAAAGCCTTAGAGAAAATAACGTAAAAATACAGAGCTAATAATGCGTAATACGCTAAAAACGTACGGACGTAAAGTACGTAACGTAATTTCCCCATAACCGTTAAAGGACCCCTCGGATTAAGATTTGCGAATATCGCCGCCTTAAAGTAGGTCCCTAAAAAAGTACTACAAATAAACGTTTGCCGCGTAACGGGAAAAAACGAGGATTAAATTTAAAAAGGGGGGTTATGTCACGGGCCAAGGGCCTTAGTGGAAGAATTAACGTAACGTTAATCTCGTAGCTTCTGTATATATAACTAGCTGTTCCCACGCATCTTCTTAGCTGTTCCCTAAATTTCTTAATAAACCTGTTGTGGCCCATATCCTTAGCTACTGCGTATGCAGACCCTTACAGTAATAATTATGAAAATATAGTCTTTATAAGGATAAAGCTGATAGCCGACCAGTTACCGATCAGCCACCGACCTACTTACTAATATAAATCCACTATCTGGTAGCTAATAAGAAATGCTAGATAGAAGTACCCTAATACATTCACTTTTTGGAATACGTTCTGTGATTAGTCGGAGATTATCTTACCCAAGCTCACAGCTGTCCATTATCTTACATCTAGCGAGCTCTATATATGAATTCGCGATGTTATTTTCGGCTGATAACCGTTTTCGAAGAAGTATAAAAATAAAAAAAATACGTATTACGCGTTACGCAACTGGCTGCTAGCGAATACGGGGCTGGAGGCGTCCCGGCTTTCGGTTAACGAAAAAATAATAATTTTCTTTTATATTATAGCTTCAGGTTCTTCCATTCGGGTCGTTTCGGATCGCTTTATAAGAAATAATAATACTGTTTATCGTGCGTTTTAAAAAGTCCTAGACGTTCTTATAATATTAGTATGCGTTATTATTAGGCCCGTTAATATTTGTCCTTATTCAAAATTGTAAATAACGAGAAGTTTTTCCTATGGTTTAAAAACGTAATAGGAATGCTTAATAGCTTTTACTCTAAGGCTAAAATTGAAGGCAATCCCTTTAAGCGAAAGATATAAAAAAACCGCAAAGGAGAATTTGTTAATAAATATGTTAGCCGTTTATGATTTCGATAAGAGGTTTATTTACGTATTAGCTGGCTAAAAAAGGTCTGCGAATAATAGCAAAATATTTAATAGCGCTATCGATCGTAATAATCTCGTTATCCCTAAGAATAATTACCTGATCGGCGATACTGCATACGTTAGCAGCAGGCGAATCCTTATTCCGTATTGCAAAGTGAGATATTACCTTCGAAAATAAACGTAAGCTAAAGTAAGGCTACGTACGCCGAAAAAGCTGTACAATTTGAAGTATACTTAGTTGCAGAACGAAATCGAAAAAGCTTTCGACAGATGGAAAAACATTTTCAAGATCTTCAAAAAGAACCTTTATACGCTTATTGACACGATAATAAAGGCGATTTACATTACGGCTGGCCTTTGCAATTTTCTATAAAAATATGGCGAAATCGATTCTAACGAGCCGTAAAATTAGATAAAAAAGTTCATATTAACGATAAAGACGAAACGAATGATTTTACGCGCGCAGAAAGACAGGCCGCGTATTTTTAACTACTGCAAAATATCGAGATAATATTATAAAAAAATATAAAATACGTATTAAAAGTTCAAAAGAAATTAAAGGCGAAACAATTAAAAAAGGTGTTATTATTAATCGAAAGAAAAACTTAATTTAGGTGTAATAAGTTGTTAAGTTTATTTGTTATAACAACTTGAAAATTGTTAAATAAATTACAGATTTTAATTAAATTTATTTTTTATAAAAAGTTAACAGTTTTAAAACTTAACTATATTAAAAACTTATATGTGCCATATTATTACGAAACATCTTAATTCAAAAATCCTTATTTTTGAAAAAAAAAAATATCCTTTTTATGTTACTGTAAGATAATGGACAGCTATGAGCTAGAGTGAGGTGATCTCCGACCAATTGCAAAGCGTATTCCAAGAAGTGAATGTATTAGGTTACTTACCTCAGCTAGTTCAGGCCTCCCTGGCTCGTTTTCCCAGTTTCTTCAAAGTCACTCAAGTACCGCTCTATAACGTTAAATATTAATTAATTAAATCCCAAATCCCCGTAACGAGCCAGCAAGGCCTGAGTTGTAATTGCATAAAAATGGCTTTATTTAGTATATTTGCCTTTTTAAAAAAACGAAAATTTGTAATAACTTAATAATAAAACATTTTTTAATAAATATATATATATATACCGTTATTTCTGCCATAGCTTATTATTAATATCATTTTGGTTTTAATTAGAACTTATTTGTTATTCCTAAACCTTAACGCATATAATAATTATAACCCGAACTTGTTACGTTATTATTTCCTTTTTTAAAATATAATAAATCCGAATTTTCTTAGTTTTACTGGGTTACGCCTTTAAAATAATATATATATATATGTATTTTAAATTTCTAGCAATAATATAAAAAAAATTAATATAACGTATAAAAATTTTATTTATAATTAGGTTTTTTGTAACGATTTAGGTTAAGTTATTAGTTCGACCATTCGGATTAACCGATTAATTAACGTTTTAAATAAAAAACGAATACGCGAAAAGCTATTAATATACGGAAATTAATAGGAATTTTTGATTTCGGTTAATTAGGACCCCGTTATATATAAATATTATGATATATTATACAGGGAATTTATAGTTTTTATAAAAAGGCCTAAATTCCGTTATTTGTTAAAAAAAGTATCATTCGAAATTAAAATGATTTATATTATTTTAAATAAAAGTTAATATTTTATAAAAATATTTGCTTTTAATTGGTTTAACTTTTTGAATTAAGTAATTATATAATACGAAACGAAAAACGAAACGGTTTCGTAATAATAATGATCCGGATATTTTTATATATATTTTTTATAATTTTAATTATTATAACTAAGATAATGTCCAAACTTAACAGCAGTTATTTACCTTATTTATTAAGTAAGCTTTTTTTATTTTCTGATTTATTACGGGGTAAAATTAATATATTAAAAAAATTAAGTATTTACGAAAATTATTATACGTTAAATAAAAGTATAATTTGTGTAATGGAAAAGGTTAAATTAATTATATTAATTCCTTTACAATTATATAGTTTAAGTTAAGATAAATTACGTTTTATAATTAAATATAATAAGGTAATATCGTATTTTAATATAATAATTTTAATATTTAAAATTATGTTCGTAATATAATGTTTTAATATGGTACCGTTATACGAAGTATTATTTTTATTTTTATTTATTATTATAGCCGTATTTTTTAAAAAAAAATATTAAAACAATTTATATTCCGGCTTAATTAATATTATAAAATAAAATAATTTTATAAAACATTATAATAATATTTGGTATTATTTGATATTTTTATTAATTCGTAATTATTATTATTTAGATTTTGTTTTTTATTTTTATTAATATATTTTATATACCTAATAAATAAAAATTTCCTGGTTTTCTTAAATTAAAACGTATTCCGTATAATAAATGTTGTTTAATTTTGTTAAATGCAATTTACGAAAATAAAGGCATTATCGATAATACTTATAGCGTTTATTAAAAATGGTTTTAAGGGATATGTAAATTTAAAAAGAATTTATCGGTTTCCGGAATATTTTTATCTTATTTATAGAAATTAGAAAATAATTAATTATATTTGGAAAATACAGGCTAATTAAACCGAAATAACCGATTTATATAATAAAAAACGACAATTCTTTTTATTCTTATTTTATTTCATATATAAATAAACTGTTTGCTTATATTTATATATATTTATTGACCTAATAATATAATTGAAATATATAAAATATATATAATTTTAAAAGTAAATTATTAATTTTTAAATAAAATAATATAATAATATTAAAAATTGTCGAAATTTTACTTTTTCGAACTTTTTATTTTTTATATATATAATATTTATATTTTCGGATTATTTTTGTAAAACTTATGTATCCGATACGAATTACTTATAATAAAAACATTTAACGTATATAAAATGTTCCGAAATACCTTAATTAAAAAAGGTTCTTCGAAAACCGAATTTACCGAATTTATAAAATATATATATTTCCGGTTAACCGTGGCCGAATTTAAATTTATTATATATAAAATAATTTTTAAGTATCTTAGTTATACCGGATAAATAAGGGAAATATTGTAAGATTTTAATTAAAATACGTTAATAAATAAAGCCTTTTCCGACGAAAATTTATTAGTATTATTTATTAATAATATAATACTTAATAATATAAATAATATAGCGGATAATTTATAAATATTTTATTTTTTAATTTAAGAATATAGCTTATTTATATTGTTTTTTAAGTAACGTAATTTTAATTAAAATATATTAAATAAAACTTTTTTATCGGATAATTACGGAATCGGAAATATTTTTCATATGGCTAATATTTTATAAGGCAATAATTTTTTAACCTTATTAAAAATAATAACCAATTATTAATCGATCCCGTTTTTATTAATAAAAAATTTCGAAATTATTACCGTTTTTTTAAAAAAAATCCAAATTTATTTATATTTTTCTCATATTATCCGATATAACGACGTTAATTATATTAAATAATTATTACCAATATTATTATTTCTTTTTATAAGGTTGATTAATTGAATTATAACCAAAAATATTTTATTTTAATTGGATATTATATTTTATAATATTAAATTAAATGCTTATTAATTTGATCTTAATATTAAGTTTAATTCCGACAAAATCTAGGAACAAAATATAAAAAGTATTTAATCGAAAAGGCGAATATTATAATCTGTAATTTGCTGGCGAACTCCGCCGGTTAAAAAATAATATATATAACATTAATATTATTTTTTTCCAAGATTTGTTTTTAATTAGATATTATATATTTTTATAATATAAATTTTATGCCCGTTATACTTTTTCGTAACATAAATATTATATTATTCGGGATTTTCGTAATAAAATCCTTAAACGCGCTTATTTTCGGTTTCGGAATTTCTAGTTTATTAAAAGATATCCATTTTAGATTTAAAAAAAGGGCTAAAATTCCGAAAATATTTTGGCCGTAAGCCGTAAAACTTTAAAAATTAAATTTATCAATTTTAATAATGCCGTACTTATCATTAACGATATAAGTAAACTTAATTAACTAAATACGGCAAAACATAAATATTAATTTATAAATAACTTTAATATAATTATTTTAAAAAAAATTTAATACCGAATTTATTAAAAATCCTTTAATTCCAGATAACCGTAATATTTTATATACGGAAAAAAATTAAAATTTTATAATACCAATTATCGATAACTTAATTAATAATCTTAATTAAGGCGGTTTATTATTATTATTATTATTATCGGATAAATAAAATAAGGATTTATTTGACGAAAACGAACCGTTATTATAATCTTTTACCTTTTTATAATTTTATACCTTTTTATAAATAATATAATATTTATATTATAATTTTAATATTAATATAATTTTATTATTTACATAATTTTAATTAGTTAATTTCGGGATCGTTTAATATATTACCGTAATCATTTAATTATTATATTAATATAACTTATTTATTTTTAATAATAAAACTGCAAATACAAAAGTAATATTGTACGATACGATACGTAATATAATTATTAACGAAATTAATATAAATATTTAGGTTTATAATTTATATAATTTTAATTAATTATATTCCGTTTAAACATTTTATTTTTTGTAAAGTTATATAAAAATATTGAATTATTTATAACTAAATATAACGCATAATTTCGAATTAATACGTATACCTTATTTATAACTAATTTATTAATTAACGTTTTTAAATATTTTTTAAAATTGTTTTTTCCGTTTTATCATTTTTGGCGCGTTATTATAACTTATGTATTAATAATATTTTTGCGTTTTTACATTTTAAAATTTTATGTGTTTTACATATAATATTTATATTTAAATCGTTTTAAAAAATTTTATTTGGATTATATAATAATGCCGAATATTTGGGAATCGTATATAAATATTTTTCGCCGCGTTTTTATACGTAATTTATATATTTATTACTTATACAATTTTGTAAATTATAATATCTAAAGAGATAATTATATAATATATATTTCTTAATTAAATAGCCCGGTCCATACAATTATAAACCTTTTTTCGTATTATTTATATAATATTTAGTTTATCTAATTTTTTCGCTAAATTACGAAAATTATAATTAATTAAAAATCTATAATTAGCTTGATAATTTAAGAATTTATCAGGCCGGCATAATTCGCTATATCGTAAATTTTGTTTTATTAGTTATTGTTACGGAAAACTATTTCGAATTATATTATTAATATTTAATATTTATATAAGTATTATTTTTTCTGTAATAAAAAATTTTATTTATAATAAAAGCTTTTCATAATATTACCGAACATATAAATTTTTAATAATTATAAAAGTTTCTTAATTAATATATATCCGTATTAATATTACAAATGTAAAATATTTATTTTTTTCTAACTTTCCGCCATATTTATATAATTTTATAATATATATATAATATTTATAATCGGTTATGTATAATATGTATTTTGCATAAGGAATATCTTATATTTTAGGATAATTAAATATTATTTAATTAATACAAAAATACTTTAATTGGGATTACGTTGTTGGTTTTGTTTTATCGCAGGTTATTTTGGTATCGATTCCGGTTATTTTTTGGTTAAAAATCTTGTTACCCGTTTTTAAGGTTATTTCTTAAAGGTAGATTATTTTTATTTTGGTACTTATTCCGGCTCTTTTTTGCTTCGAAATTTTATTATTTATTTTTAATGTTATTTCTTAGGAGCAAGTTATATTTCGGAGATATTATTAGCAAATCTAATTCTTTTAATCGAGCGAATAAGGCTTTTCAAGTTTATTCGGAATATATTATTGGAAACCATAACGAAAATTACCTTTATTATATCGGCAAATAAATTTATTTACGTTTTGTAATATCGTAAAATATATAAAGATATATATTATAATATAAATTTGGGTATTAATTAAAAAAACTAATTAATAATTATTATATCGTAAATAACGTGATTTTATATATTAAAATATAACAAATATTTAAAGTTATAAAAAATTATAATTAAATAAATAATATTAATTATATATTAAATAATCAAAATAATTAAATGCAATATATATTTAATTAAAGTTATTTTATAAATTATATTAAAACATTTATAACACAATATAAATTTAAAATAATTTATATATAGTTATTAAGTTTTTCTTATATATTGTACTTCGTTATAAAAAAGTAATATTAATTTCTTTATTTATATTTAATAATTTATATATTTATAATTATATAATTTTAAAATTTATATATATTTTTATTTTAATTGTATATATTATTTTAATATATTTGTATAACTTATTAATTATATATAAATTTTATTCGTATATTATAAATTTTCATATATTTCTTATTTATAATAATAATATATTCGGTAATTATTTAATATATAAATCTTACTATATTTATTATATTTTTTTATTTTTTATATATATTTCTAATTTTAATTAAATCGAATTTATATCAGTAAATGTATAATATTATTAAATCTTTTAATTATAATTACTTATTTATATATATTTAATATTATGTTATTATTATAATAATATTATTGCTAGTTAATAAAACAAAATATAGTAATTATATTCGGAAAATATATAATAATTTAATAAAAAATTAAAATATATATAAAGATTATCACGGCGTTAAGTTAATTTTCGATACGAATTATATTAATTACGGCATTATTTTCGGTATTTTAATTTTTATTATATATATTATTTTTTTAAATTTTACTCTAACTTATAAAATAAAGTTGCCTTAAGTCAAACGATTATTCGATAAAATTCTAATATTATAAAGTTTTTATAAAGTAATTTCTATTATTATATATTAAAAAATATAAATTATTTATTATTATATATATATTAATATATATTTTAATAATTTTTAAATTTCGTCTTTACTAAATTCCAAAATAAATATTAAATAATATATAATATTATATATTTTTTTCTTATATTAAAATATAATAGAAAAATTATTAATAGGAATAATACGGATTATTAAATAATAAATTTTTAAAACCGTAAAATAAACGTTTTTTATATTACACATTTAATTAGAGTATATTTTTTAAAAACCCGTATAATTCGGGCCGTTAATTATTTTCGGAAATTTATAATTTATAATAATTTACATAATATGGATAATATTTGGAATATAATAATTTTATAGTTCCAATTAAAAAAAATATAAAACCGTAATATATTTTATAAAATATATTATATAAATATTATTTTTATAATATTAAACGAAAAGAAAATTTATAATTTTACGTAATTAATTATAAAGTAAATAATTTTATATAAAAATTGTATTTTTAAATACCGCAATATATTCGGTATTAATACTAAGGATTTCGGCAATTACCCGGCATATCAAATTATTCTTATATTTATATAAAACGTTAATACAAAGGAATTACTAAAACCAACCGAAAAAAAATAAAAGAATCTTTAAAATTAGCCAGAAACCCAATTACGCTAATAAAAAAACGTAATAAAGGGAACAAATTAAATCCGGCCGTAAATTTTTATTAAAAGAACTAAAAAGTCTTAATTCCAAAAACAAATAATTAATAAACTCTTTAACAAAATAATAATAAAATATATAAGCGGTTCTAAAAAATATTAATTAAAACCGTATACCGATAAATATTAATTTTAATTACAAAAAAATAAGATTATAAAACGTTATTAATAAGAATTTATTACAAACTCGGAATTTTAAAGATTTCGAATTAATATTTTTGAAAAAAACATCAAAATAATGATATTAATAACGAAAAAATGATTTTTTTAATATTAACGAAAAATATTTATATTACTTATTCTAATTATTTAATTTAAATCAAAATACCTTAAAAATTAAAAAGATTAAAAATATTTCAGAAATTAATGTAATAAATTCGAAAGAAAACCCGGAAAATAAAATTTAAAAATATTTAATTTAATGTTATAAATTAAAAACTAAAAATTAAAAAATAATTTATTAATAATTCCGATAAATTATAATTCGAATGATATAATATAAAGTTTTGTTAATTTTCCTAATTAAAAAAATTATTATGTATTTATTAAAATATATAATTAATCCGGACTAAAATAAATTAATATTCCGTATAAAGCTAAACGAATTAAAAATTAATAAAAATAATAAATTTAATAAATAAATAATATATTAATAATTTTAATTAATATTATATAAATATTTATAATTATCGTATTTTACGATTATAACGTTACGCCGAAACCGAACGCATTTTTTGTTATCGGCTTTAATTAAAACCGGCGGAATTTTGTTTTTTATTTTTTAACTTAATATTATAATTTTTTTTAATTTATTATCAATATTATTTGTTTTTAACGTATAATTTCTTAATTTTAAAAAAAATTATTATTTCAACTTTTTTTAATATATTATTTATAATATCGGATTACAAATTGTTACGTTTAGGCAACGCCGGCAATTCCAATAATAATATAAAAATAAACAAATTATATAAATATAAATATAATAATAAGAATAAATTAAAAAAATTAAAAATTTTTAAAAATAATAAGTTTTATACCAATATTATAAATAAAAAAATAAAATAAACTTTAAATTAAAATTATTGAGTACGTTATAAATTATACATATAAATACAGACGTTAATATAACCGTAATTATAACTTTAAATTGCAAAAATATATAAATTATATGCCGGTTTAATATTTAAATTATTAAAGTTATTGTAAAACCATTACTTATTAATTTAAACCGAATAACCATATATAATATATTTTAATTAAAACAGGATATAACTTAAAACGGTTTTATAATGTTTCCCGATATTTATTAAATTTATAACGCAATAATAATCCGTAACGTATATAAATTGACTTACGGCATAAAAATATAATAGTATTATTTCTGATTAAACGAATTCCGTTATTTACAAAAAATTACTTCTATTTTTTATAAAATCGAAAATATAACTTTTTTATAAATTATATATAATGCAAAAAATAGACGGTTTGTAAAATTATTTTAATATTATTATTTATTAAAACCGAAAACCGCCTTAATTAATTTAATTATATTTTAAATTAAAAATAACCGTATAATTTTATTTAATTTATTTGGGAATTTATTAAATAAAGAGTTTTTAAATTTAAAAAAAATAAATATTTATTTTATTTTTTATTACTAAATAAAAATAATTACATAAAAATATTTCGTTTGCTTATTATTTATATTAAAAATTTATTATTTTTTAAACAATTATCTTTATTAAACCAGCTTTTAATTATTTTTACGAAAGTAGTTTCGCATTTAAAAATTTAAATAAATAAAAGGAATTAAATATATATATATTATAATAAAATCCAGCCGGAATTAAATTATTATCGTTTTTTTTCAGTATAATAATTTTATTTTTTTAATATATTAAAATTATTTTATATATATATTTGCTATTAAATAATACGTATTATTAAGGCCCTATTTTTATCTGGTACCGTAAATTAAAATTACTTTATTCCGGAAATTTACGGATAATATTTTAATTAGCCAAAAATTAAAATTAAAATATAATAATTATTTTGTTTTAATTAAAATTATTCGTAATAAATTACGTATTAATTTTTTATTATTTAAATTTAATATATTACTTTTTATTATAAACTTTATATTCTTATAAATAATACAGTTTTTAATTTATTAAACTTAAGTCATTTTCGTTATTTTAGTTTTTTAAAAATAAATAATTTAATTTTATATTTATTAAATATTTAATAAAGTATAAATAATATAATTTATTATTAATTAATTATACTTAATTATTTATAATTATAAATTGTTTAATTAAAATATTATTATAAATTATAAATTAAAGGGTTTTATAATATATTTTATTATATTATTTAATTAACATTTAAAATATTTATATTTAATTTAAAAATAATAGTAAATATAATAATATAAATACAATTATTTAATTATTTGAAATTATTATATACGTAAATTTAATATCCGTAAAATATTTTGGCATTATAAAATTTAATAATTGTAATAATTTTTAATAAATATTTTTAATTTATTATAATTTTAATTAAGTAATTATAAACGTTTATAATATTCGCTTTATTATTAATATAAATAATAATGTTAATAATAAAACGTAAATTATTAAATTAAATCAAAAAATTATTACTTAGTAATTTAAATATATTAATTATTAAAAAATCTAAATACCTTTAATTTTAACGTTAATTTTTAAATATAAAAAAATATAATAATAATTTCTGAATAATTAATATTAATACGCCCGATTTCCGCCTTATAGCCATATTTAATTAAGCCATTAATTTAACGAAAACTGTTATATTTCGTAATTTCTTTTTATAATATTACTAATAATTATTATTTATATAAATTAATATATATAAATAAAGAAAATAAAACGCAAATTATTAATATTAATATATTAAAGTTAAAAGCTTTTTTTAATAATAAATATATTTTGTCGATAAAATTTTCATTATATTATTATTTAACATTATAATTTAATATAATAATTTGAAGTTAATTATTTAATATTTATTTAAAATTAAAAATAATATAATTATATTATTCGGCAGTTCTATAATTAAATATTTTTAAATTAAGTTTTTTTGTATTCGCAAATATTAAAATAAAAACAAAATATAAAATTGCTAATATAAAAAGTTATTCTTTTTTATTAATTTAATTAATAATACGATTTAAATAATTAAAAATTTGTTAAAATTTATTTTAATAACGAAAAAAATATTAAGTTTCCGAAGATTAAATTATATATTATATTAATTTATTTTTTCGTAAAATACGGCTTTATCCATTAAATATAATATTTAATATAAGCTAAATAAATTAACGGTACAAAACTTCTATAAGGTTATCGACCATATACATAATATTGGTATATAAGTTAATTACTTTATATTAGGAAAAAACCGGTAAAAATATTAAATAAAAATAAATGTATTATTTTAAAAAATTGATTATTCGAAAATTTAAAATATTTATTTTAAATCTTTAAATATATTATTCGTATTTAATTAGTTTAAAAGAATATTTCTGGATTTATTACGGAAGACTTTAAATATTATATATTATTATTTTCATTTATTAAGTTATATTATTATCATATTAACTTAAAAATGGTAACAAATTATAATATATATTAATTGAGATTTTAAGTTATATTTTTATTATAATAATTTTTATTTCGTATTAATTAAAATCATTATTATGTTAAAAAATCAAGATTTTAATTTTACATTAAATTATATAAATTAAAATATGGAAAACTTTATAATTAAAATATATTGTTTAAATTAATATTAATAAGTTTTATAAATTTATATAAGAGCGTATCATATAAAACGAAAAAAGTATAATTTGTTATTAAGCCTTATTTTGGAAGTTTTTTTATTTTTGTAAGTACTATTTTTAAAGGAATTTAACTGATATATTGGACCCCTAACAGATATTTCTTAATCAAAAGCTATAGCTATGGCTACGGCTGCTGCGCCGCAGGCGCAGCCACAACCTCCAAAATGGGGTCCTGATATAACGGCTATGCGGTTTAACCGACTATTAAACCTTAAGTCGACGGGTTTATATTGGCAGAAATATCGTAGAAATCTGAACAATAGATATAGTAACGTATTACGTTTCGTAATACCAAAGGTACCTTAAGTAACGATATTATATTATAAGCTGGTGTTATTTAAATTATAGAAATAATAAATATATATATCTTAATCTTTTTATTATTGTTTATTTTTGCTTAGCAAAACCTTGTTAAATAATTATTTAATATTATTTAATCGTGCTTAATTATATTTAGTTAAAACCTTTAAGTATTAATTACGTAATTCTGAATTAGCGTAACTTTGTGATTTTGGCTGGACCGTTTTCGCAGGCCCAGCTGGCTTGGGTTTATAATATGATTTCCCCTTTTCTTAAATTTTACCTTTAAAATTTTTTTTGGTAAGCCTTTTCTTTTAAGATGTCGACTCGCGTTACTAAAAACCGTTATCAGGTTCCTTCGTCCACCATACGACGTTAAAATTTACTTTTTATTTTTGACGATTTTAGTGTTAAAGTTATAACATATTCCCTATACTTTTTCAAGAGCTGAAAGTACGAAATAATGGAGAACGTTTTTAAATATAAGGCGTATATTAAACATAATGATCTCTGCGATAGTAACGGCGTTCCCTTATTTTCTTTAAAAAATATACGTGCCGAAAATTAACGTTTAGAACCTAAGGAGGTATTTGCGGAAAAGCGTTTTTTGGAACTGCAAAAACGTTATTAGCGGGAAATGAACAAAATTATTGCGTAATTAATCCGTTTTCGAAAATAGAAGGCGTTTTTTCGTTCGAAAAAGATTAAAATAATATAACAAGAATTGCAATTATTGGAGGAGTTGGAGAAATAAAAGCGTTAAGAGCAAGAACAGTTGGAGGCCGCCGTTATAGCTGTTACGTTAACGTAGGCCGCAATTAAGTAGCCTAATATTCCGGCTATTAATTGATCGACTATTGATTAAGATGTGCCCGTCGTTGTTAGTAAAAGTACTTTAATAGGCGTTGGGCGCTAATAAGATTTTTGGCGGGTTCCTAAATGTTTTCGAAATTTGGGTACTTTTTTTATTTAATGAGGTACTAAATAAGTCTGTTTTATTTTCGTATATCGAAAATTTTTTCCACCTTATATACTTATTTGTTTTTTACTTTCATATCGTTTTATGCCGTATATATTTTGATTATATTTGCAATTAATTTGAATAAGGAAATATAAAAAATTAAATAAAGTTTGATTTTTGGTAGCACTTTTAATTGGTAATTATTTTCTGATTTTTTTGGGGGATTTTATATAAACCGATATATTTGAAATCTAGTTTTTTGCTGGGTCGTTTTATTTAAATGTTTTTTATAATAAGAAAAACTATTTTCCCCTTTTTAAAAATTATTTTTTTAAAATTCTTTTGGTTATATTATTTATTTATCTAATTTTATACGAATTCCAGTTTTATTTTTATTTTTTGATATAATTGTTATAATTATTTTAACATAAAGATTATTTTGATATTAATTAGATTATCGTTACGTATTTTTTGGAAAACTTTTAAAATAAAATTAAAGTTTGTATTTATAAATATTATTTTAATGCTTTTGTAATAATTAATATTATAGGTTAGCTATATAATTAATAATTTCTTAATTTAATTATTTTATTCGTAATTAATATAATATCGTAAATAAGTTTTCAAGGTTTCATTTATTCGTTTTATTTATTTATTTATTTAAAATTAAATTGTATTAAATAATTTATAATTTAGGCCGATTTATGCTATTAGGCCTTGTCAAAATTTAAATGCGAATATCGATCCTTTGTTTAATATAATTTTATTGATAATCCGTATATGTTAAAAATGTGTTTAAAAAAATGTATAATATTTGTTCGGCCTTTGTATTTTTATAATATAGTAGAAAATAAGAAAATTTCGTAAATCGATCAACGATTACGAAAATGCTGTCGTAATATATTTTCATAGTTAAATCCTTTAATATAGGCAGTTTAGTAATAAAGTCGAATATAATTAAATATTATTGTTATTTTGCGATTAAAAATGGTTATAATTTTCCGTATGGTTTGTGTTATCGAACCTTTGCTTTAGCGCAAATATCGTATTGTCGTATAATTTTTTGAACCGTTAATTTTATTTTAGGAAAAAAATATATGCGTTAAAGTCGCTTTAGGGTTTTGTGGATCCCTGGATATCTATGTAATTAATATTTGTATATTTCTCGTATTAAATCCTTTTGGTATTTTTCTGGAATTTGTATTTTATTCGTTTTTTGTTTTTTTGAAAAATTGTTATTATACTGTTAAATTTTCTAATATATATTAAAAAGTACTGCCCGAATTATTGTAATTTGTTATGGGCGTAAATATCTTTTTATAATAGTATCGAAAATTATATAATTAATTTTAATTAATTTTTTAAAAAGTTTAGTTATTTATTTAAGGCATATATTTTACCGTTTTCGGATTTTTTCTTATAGATAATAACGAAGTTAAAGTTTGCCAATTCTTTCGCATATTTTAATTATCGTTCTATAAATTCTCTGGTTGTAGTAAATCGGTTAAGATTTTAATAATTTATGTAAACTTTAACCTGGTATAAATTTCTTTTTAAGAAATGCTTAATCTTTTTAAATGTTATAATAATAACTATAAATTCCTTATTTAGAATACCGTAATTAAATTCGGCTCCTTTTAATTTGTACGAAAAAAATATAATAAGGTACAGTTTGCCTTCATTATTTCGTTATTTAATTATTACGTTTAATGCGTAATTCGAAATATCGGTTTTTAATTTAACAAAGCGGTTTAAATCGTATATAATTAGTACTAGCTTACTGGTAATTATATTCTTAATATTTCGAAATATTTTTTCCGTATTTGGCGTTTATTTAATTTTTTTTCCGTAAAATTTATTAAGGATATACTTATTTTGTTAAAGTTCCGAATAAACTTCCTGTAATAGTTGGCGAATCCAAAAAATACCTGTACCTTTTTAATTGTCGTTAGCGTTTGTTATTTTGTAATTGCAGCGATTTTCTTAAAGTTTATTTTAAAATATCTTAAGGTAATAATATATTCCAGATATTTTATTTTTTATATATGGAATTAATTTTTTTCTGCGTTAATAAGTAATCTTGCGTTTTGTAAAACTTAAAGAACCTTATAAACCCATTTTGCGTATGTTTTTTTTTTGTTTTTAAAAAGATAAAAATGTTATTAAAATAGCAAACGACGAAAATATCGAAATATTTTCGTAATATGTAATTAATTATTCGTTAGAAAATTATTGGTACATTCGTAAATCCTATTAATGTAAACAAATATTTAAATAATTCGTATTTCGTTTTAAAAATTATTTTCTATTCGTATTTTTTTTAAATTGTAATAAGGTTATATTTATTTTTAAAATCGAACGCTATAAATTATTTAGTTCGGTAAAATTGGTTTTTTATTTCCGTAATTAAGGGTAATAATATTCGATCTTTAATAATAATATCGTTTAATTATTAATAATTAATTATAAGTCGCAATTTTCCTTTTTTTTTTTGATACGAAAAATATTAGATATTTTGCCGGTAATTTCGAAAGTCGAATTTATTTTTTTTGCAGCCGATTTTCCAGGTATTTTTTAAAAGTACGTAATTCGTTTTTATTAAGGTTATAAATAAGGTAAAACTTTATTAAAAATCCTTCCTTAAGGATTATTTCATAATTCCATTTATTATATTCTAATAATTTCGTATTAAGCTCCTTTGTGAAGAACTACTTATATTTGTAATATTGTAATAATATATTAGTTAAATTATTTAACTTTTAGGGCTGTTATTTTTGTTATTTTAAATCGTTATTTAAATGCTTTAATTTCACTCTAATAGTAATAACGATACGTTATTTTTTTAGGTAATAAGGTATTTGTTATATTTTTATGCCTATATTTGTTATTATTATCGATCAAATATTAAGATTTTAATGTTTTTTCGTTTATTAATAAGAAATAAAATAAATTTTACTTGGCTAATTTTTCCGGTAATTAAAATTCCGTACTGGCGTATTTATGGTAATCTTAAGATCATATCGTAATTCCCGAATAAAACGATATCGAAATTAATTATTTGGTATCGTCCTTTAATGAAAATCTCGAAATAATTAATTTCGCAAATAATTTTTCCATTATCGTAAGCGAATTTTTAACTCTTGGTATTTGTTATTATGTAAGGTTTTAATTTATATCTTTATAATAATTTAAGCTTATTAACCATATCCGGTATAATATAATTTCGGCTTAAAGTTTTGTAATTCATTATTACGGTATATTAGTACGTTCCGATTCGTATGTCCAAAGTAATAAGGTCGTTAACGTTTTTTATCGTTACGTTTAAAGCCTTTTTTAAAAATCTTTTTAATTTTTTGGGTTTCGTTATTTTGAGGCTTTTTTATAAATAATATTTTTCTTTTAATTTTTATTCGAATTTATTAAAATTTATTTATATTTTTTCGTTTAACGCATTAAGTTATTATATTTGTCGTTATTGCCGGTATATTATTTCTTTAAGTTATATAAGTTATTTTTAATTCTTTTGCAATTTTTCTCCTTATTAAATAAATTGTTTTTTATGTTTACGATTACATCTTATTACACGTTATTTTAGTTATCGTTTTAAAGTTCTTTTGTAAATTAACGTATTCTTTTTCTTAATAACCTTTTTTTAAGGATTTGTAATAAATACTAACTGAAAATAAAAGTCCGTAATAATTTTTAATAGTACTTTTTTACCGTACGTTAAATTAACTTTTTTTTATTTGGTGGTTATATTATTTATAATAATAAAAAGGGTTTTTTTGCGGATATTGTTTTTTAAGCTAATTTTCCATTTCGGCTAATTATTAGATATTTCCTGAAGCTATAATTCGAAAATGTCGATATTACTGCTTATTATCCTTATTATTTCTGGTACGATTTAAAAATTCGAATCTCTTATAATAAATACAGGTAATTTATTCGTAAATATTTTATTTTCATTTTTAGTAATTAGGATATTTTCGTCGTTAATAATATATGGCGTATATTTTGCCATATTAATTAAGAATTTTAGGATAGATTTTTTTCTGTTTAATTTTAATATTTGCGTAATTATCCATATAATATTTTTTATTATGTCCGCGATATTTATTAAGTTAACTTTCTAGCTTTTCGTATTTTTCGTTAAATGTTTTATTATAATAATCCTGATTAAACTTTTATTGTAAGCTTAATGCGTATTTGGCTTATATTATATTAATAGCTTTATTATCGTTTTTTTATTATTCCTGGATTATTTTTTCGATATAAGGATTTAATTATTTTGTCGTAACTTTTTGGGTTTCCTGTATTTATAAGCTTTATGTCGCATTTTACCATAATTAAAGTATTTAATCTGGTTTTAATTTTGCTTATAAGTAACGCCAAGTTTCATAAATTCTGGCGCCGTTCCGTAAAAAATAAAAAATACCTTTCGTTTTTTCTCCTAATTAAACTTATTATATTCCGAATATAAAATATATTATTTTTTCTTTTTCTGTTATTCTTCAAATTATTAATTATTAATTTTAATTACCTTTATAATATACCGGTTTAAGATAATTAATTATTCGATCCGAATAATTTTATTTTTTATATTATCTTTTAATCTTTTATAAAATATATCGATAAAAATATTAATTTCGTTATTTCCTTGTCCGGCTTTAATTATAAAACTTTTGAAAATTACGGCGTATTTGGATACGGGTTTTTATTGGAGTTATAAAAGTTATTAGGTCGTAAATCGTTTTTTATCCGGATTACTGAAATTATCGTATATTTTATTTTCGTAATTAATATTAAGGAAAAAAATTTCATAAATAAAATTTTTTTATTTAATTGTCTTATTTTCAAAAAAATTTCTTATAATAAGTTTAAATTAATTAATCGTATTTTTTATTAAATATATTTTTATTATTAAAATTATATCCGTTAAATTATTAACGTTTAAGAAATAAAAATAAATTTATGTTTAAATTAAAAAGATTTAAAGGTTACTTTTTTTATTATAAGGTTCCGGCTTTTTGGGCTTTATATAGGTGTTACGACCTGATAAGCCACGGCCTCTAGGAACGGTCGTAACGGAAAAGGCCAAGAAAACCATGTAAATCAGGTCACGTAATAAATCACCAGCTTATTGATGGTAAGCCAATAAGCCGGATTATTAACTCACTGGTAATAAGCCAGTAAGCCGGATTACTAACTTATTGGTAATAATCCAATTAAAGGAAAAATATATATATATTTATTAATTCCATAATTTAAATAATTTTAATTTGTAATATAACCTTATTATTTAAAGTAGTTTTAGTATTACGAAACGTAATATATTATTATATTTATTATTTAAATTCTTACGATACTTTTATTAATATAAATCCGTTAACTTAAGGTTTAATAATTAGTTACATTATTTAGCCGTTATACGTTACAAACTTTTATTTAATAATATTATTAAATTTTGAATAATATTTAATACTGTTAAAATGTCGACCATTATTTAAAAAACATTTATTTAATAATTTTAAGTTCGAATTCGAAAATTTAAAAAAATTAATAATTTAAGGTTATGCTTATTTAATCTTTTTGTCCGTATAAAGCCAAAAAAATTAAAACCTTACGATAGAAAAAGTAATCCTTAGATTTTTTTAATTTAAGTACGAATTTATTTTTATTTTTTAAACTTTAATAATTTAACGGATACAGTTTTAATAATGGGAATATGCCTAATAAGAAATACGATTAATTAATTTAAGCCCATTATAAGAAATTTTTTAAAAGTTGAAGAAATAAATAAGGAAAATTTTATTAACGAAATTTTTTAATTTATATTAATTTCGAAAATAAAATGCGCGATAATTTTGGTAATCCGGATAAAAAACGATTAACGGCTTAATAACTTTTATAATTCCGATAAAAAGAATTTGTATTTAAATATGCCGAAACTTTTAAAAGCTTTGCGGTTAAGGCCGGATAAGGAAATAACGAAATTAACGTATTTATTAATATATTTTATAAAGGGTTAAAGGATAATATAAAAGATGAAATTATTTGAATCGAACGATTAATTACTTTAAATTAATATATCGTAAAGATAATTAAGATTAATAACCGATAATTTAAAAAACGATAAAAAAAGAATAATATGTTTTATGTTTAAGATATAAGTTTAATTAAGGAAAAAAATAAAACGTATTTTTATTTCTTATAAAATAACGTTAGGATTTATGGAACTCGGCGTTACTTATAAATAAAATTAAAATTAAATTAAATACTTTAATTATGGTAAAATATGATATAAAGTTTATAAATACAAAAAATTTAAGATATTACGATAAAATAATTAAATTCTTGTATTGGAAAAATAACTTAGGAATAACTAAGGAAATAATAATAAAGTTATTAATATAATTTAAGTTAAATATATATTAGGTTTACGATAAAAGGTTTAACCGGAATTATTATAGTAAGAAATTTAACGAAAAATACGAAAAATTAAAAAATTAACTTAATAAGTATCGTAAATATAGTAAAAAGTGTTATAAGGATAATTATGCGAATACCAAAATTAGATAAAAAAAGTTTATGCCGGAATACTTAATCGATATTATAAAATATATGTTATATATTGTCGATAACGAGAATATCCCGATTACGAAAAATAAAAGCAATATGTTTATATACAAATTACCTATATGTATTATAAAGGATTTAATTTTTTAAACCGTATTAAGCATAATAAAAACATCGAATAATAATATCGACAGTTTCGAACTATAACCTTAGGAGATATTTAACAGTTAATCGAAACGGAAAATTAGCCCGAAAAAAAATAATGCCCGTAAGAAAACCTTTTTTGTTATTATAAATAATATAATTATTAAACGGAAAAGGAATTGGTTTAGCGTATAGTAAAAAAGTATTATTAAAAAGTTATTACGAACTTTTATTTTTAATTAGTATTTATTATAAATTTTTACGAAAAAAATGTTATTAAGAAAAAAATATGTTAATTTATAAGAAATTTTTAAAATAATAATTAAGATAAGATATAATGGAATATAGTTGTAAATATAAAAAACAATTTATTTAATAAGGAAAGGAATTACAAAAAAATTAAAAATAATTAATACGGTTTAAAGGAATAATACGCCGATAATAACGATAAATATAATAATTTAATGCGTTAAATAAAGAAATATAAGTAAAATTGAATAAATTTTAATAAAAGTTAAAAGAAAAAGGTTATTTGTAAAAAAGTTGCAAAATAATAAAACTTAAAAAAATTAAAAAGAATTTCCGAAAAAGACTTTAAACATAATAATAAAAAACGTCGATAACCTTATTATTTTAGAAATATAAATCGGAACATATTGGTATACCGTAACGGTAGATTATAAAGCTTTAGGTAGGAATTATATTGTACCGGATATAATTAATAAGCTTAAATTGTTATGGAAATATAAATTAGAACTTTATATAGCGATAAATATTAAAGGTTAGGAATTTGTTTACGATAACGGAAAGATTATATGCGAAATTAATTATTTCGAGATTTTTATTTAAGGACGATATTAAATAGTTAATTTCGATATCGTTTCGTTCGGAAATTACGATATAATCTTCGGATTATTATGGATATGCCAGTACGGAATTTTAATTAACGGAAAAATTAATTAGGTAAAGTTCGTTTTATTCCTTATTAATAAGCGAAAAAAGAAATTAAGATTTTAATATTTCATCGATAATGGGGATAAATATAAATATAAAAATATAATAAATATTTTATTACTTAAAAAATAAGATATAAAAAACGGATATTAAAGAAAAATATAACGTATCGTTATTATTATTAAAGCAAAATTGGAATAATTGAATAATAATTTGGAATAATAAAAATAATAACTTTAGGAATTAGAAAATTTAATTAATATATTATTATAATATTACAAATATAAGTAATTTTTTAAAAAAAAAATTAAATACGAAATTACCGAAATATAGCGAATAAAATTACGAAATAATTTTTAAGGAAAGATTTTTAATAAAGTTTTATCCTATTTATAATTTTAATGGAAACGAATTACGTATTTTTAAAGAATACCTAGAAAATCGGCTATAAAAAAGATAGATTTAACTTTCGAAGTTATTAATAAGATATCTTATATTTTTCGTATTAAAAAAAATAGAAAATTACTATTTATAATTAATTATTAGTAATTAAATAATATTATTATTAAGAATTAAATATTATTACCTTTAATTACGGAAATAAAAAATTGATTTTACGGAATTAAATAATTTATAATATTTAATTTTAAAGATAAATATAATTTTATTAGGATTAAGAAAGAATACGAATAAAAAATAGTTTTTAGAATAAAATACGGACTGTTTAAATATTTGGTTATATTAATGGGATTTACGAACGTATTAACAATTTTTTAACGAATGATTAATTACGTATTACGAAAATATTTTGATATTTTTATCGTATGTTATTTCGACGATATTTTTATTTTTTCGGAAATAAAAAAGCATATATAAAATACGTTTATAAAGTTTTTTAAGTTTTATAAAACGTAAAGTTACTTATTAATACGGGAAAAAATCAGTTTTATATATAGGAAATAAAATATCTGGGACATATTATTACTTTAAAGTATATTAAAATAAATTTTAAGAAAATCGCTGTAGTTACAAAATGGCAAACGTTAACGATAGTTAAGGAGGTACAGATATTCCTTAGATTCGCCAATTATTACAGAAAATTTATTTAAAACTTTAGTAAAATAGGTATATCTTTAATAAATTTTATAAAGAAAAAAAAATTTAAATAAACGCCAGATACGGAAAAGGTATTTCAAAATATTAAGAATACGATTATTAGCGAACTAGTATTAATTATATATGATTTAAACCATCCCGTTAAATTAAAAACCGATATTTTGGATTACGTATTAAGCGTAATAATCGGATAATGAAATAATTAAAGCAAATTATATTTTATTATATTCTTTTCGTACAAATTAAAAGAAGCCGAATTTAATTACGGTATTTCAAATAAGGAATTTATGGTTATTGTTATGGTATTTCGGGAGTTTAAATACTTTTTAAAAGGAAATTTGTACTAGATTAAAATTTATACGGATTATCAAAATTTTACCCGATTTATTACGATTAGGGAATTTATAGAATAATAATTAAAATACGTAAAAGAATTAGCAAATTTCGATTTCGTTATTATTTATTAAAAAAATTAAAAAATAATAAACTAAATATTTTAAATAAACGATTAAATTTCGAAAAAAACATTAGTTAAAATTAGCTATATAATTTTCGACATTATTATAAAAAAATATTTACGCTTACGATATATTGCGATAATTCTGGCAGTACTTTTTGATATATATTAAAGAATTTAACAATATAACGATAATTTTTTAGAAAATTAAAAAATAAATAAAATACAAACTTTAGAAAAATATTAAAAGAATTTAGTACAAAAAATATACGAATATTAATTATGTAAATATCTAGGGATTTACAAAATTTTAAAGCGATTTTAATACATATATTTTTTTTAAAATGAAATTAACGGTATAGAAAATTATACGGCAATATAATATTTGCGCCAAAATAAAGATTTAACGATATAAACTATATAAAAAATTATAATTATTATTAATCGTAAAACAATTATAATATTTAGTTATATTTGATTTTATTATTAAATTTCTTATATTAAAAAACCCAATTACCGGAATATATTATGACAATATTTTTGTAATCGTCGATCGATTTACAAATTCTTTTTATTTTTTACCATATTATAAAAATATAAATATTAAATAATTAACATATATTTTTTATATATATTTTTAATATCTACGGATTATTAATAAAATTACATTAAATAAAGAATTAATATTTGTATTTATATTGTAATAAAGCCTTATAATATAAATTAACTTAAATTATAAATTTTTTAATATATTTAAATTTTAAACGGATAAATAAATAAAACGAATAAACCAAATTTTAAAACTTTACTTACAATATTATATTAATCATAAATAAAGTAATTAAGTTAAAAAATTACCGATTATTTAATTAACTTATAATATTAATTATTACGAAAATATTAAGATAATATTTGCAAACGTAAATTTTGATTTTATTTTAAAAATTTATAAAGAAACGCGCAATAACGATCTAATTAATATTAAAATAATTCTTACGTTAAAATAATCATAATAGCTATATTAAGAAATAAAACTAAAATTAAAATTTGTACGAAATTAAATAAATAAATATTATAATTAAAAAAGGTTAAAGAGATTAATTTTCGAAAAAAGAAAAATGGTTTTTCTCGTTATAAAAAATATTTAAATAAAACGACTTAACAAAAAACTCGATTTTAAATATATCGGTTCATATAAAATTATTAAAAAAATCTTAAAAAATAATTATTAATTAAAATTTCCATTAAAAGTTAAATTTTATTTAATTTTTTATATTTTCTTACTTAAATTAATAATAAATATAATTAAAATATATACGGTATAAAACGGGGTAAAAATAAAAAATAAATTAATATACGAAATGGAAAAAATATTTAATATACGAAAATAAAACGGATTTACTTAGTACTTAATTAAATAAAAAAAATTTCCAAATTTCGAAAATATCTAAAAACCCGCCAAAAATCTTATTAGCGCCTAACATCTATTAAAAAACTTTTATTAATAACGGCGGAATTACCCGAAATAATAACATGTTAGTCCACGAAATTTAAAAAGGGAAATCCTTAATTTACCGTATTTTAATTAATAACGTTTATTTTTCTTAAAGTTTAAATCTTAATTCCGGATTCCGATTTTGATTACGTAAAGTTATTAAAATTATTTAAAAATTAAAAAATATTATTAATAAATTTCGTACTTTAAAATTAATAATATTAACGTTAATAACGTATGTAAAAAAAATGCGTAAAAATTTCGGACAAAGATTTTTTGGCCGTTAGTTTTTTTTTAATTTTTTTGATTTTATAATATGATAATTAATTATGGAAATAAGAATTTTTATTCCGTTATACGAACGACCTCAACGGATATATTTCTTATAATAAAAAACCTTATTTATTATTTATCAATTAAGCTGTCGAACAAAACAAAAAAATGAGATATTACGTTAAAACTTTCGAATTTAATTAAATTAATTAAGGTAAATTGTTATTCGGATTTGTAAAAATAACGTTTAAATATACCGGAAGATATGTTAAAAATATGTAGAAAAAGTTTACCAGGAAAAAAAAATTTAAGGATAAGATTTTGAAAAAGGGAAAATCGTATTATAACTTAATAAATTACGGCCTTTAAAAACGGTCGTAACGGAAAAGGCCAAAAAAACCATGTAAATCAGGTTACGTAATGGATCATTAGCTTATTGATGGTGAGCCAGTGAGTCGGATCACCAATTTACTGGTAATGAGCTAATAAGCCGGATTATTAACTTATTGGTGGTAAGCTAGTGAACCGGATTACTAACTTACTGGTAATAATTTAGCTAAAGAAGAAAAATATATATACTTATTAATTCTATAATTTAAATAACTTTAGTTTATAATATAACCTTATTACCTAAGGTACCTTTGGCATTACGAGACGTAATACGTTATTATATTTATTGCTCAGATTTTTACGATATTTCTGCTAACATAAACCCGTCGACTTAAGGTTTAATAATTGGTTAAACCGCCTAGCCGTTACAACAGGCAAAAGAGATTTAAGTAAATAATTGTTACGGATCCCCGAATAAACCCGTTCTGGAGGCCCCAGGGCTGCAGAAAAAGGAAAGATTCCATACTTTAAATCACATAACTTAAAGTAATTTAACTGATTTATTAAATCATATAGATTACTATGATCTGGGTGATTTAATAGATCCAAAAGATCAATATTACACTAGTAAAATAGAAAGAAATATAAAACTTTAAGTTTCTTATATAAATAATTATTTATTTAGTTTTTCGTTTTTTAGCTATTAATCTAAGTTTTTAATACAAAGGTAACTGTACCGTTTTTTAATTAAGGGAAAAGTTTTTAAATCTCTTTAACGAATAAATTATTAAATTATTTTTTGCCTTATTATTACTTGCAAATCAAGACCTTATTTCGGATATTGCTTATACCTCTAGGTAAATGTATAATAGGTTCGTTATATTTTAATAATTTCTTAATTAATAGCTGACGAATGATTTACCGCCTAGTTGGGGCATAAACTTTCCTGAATTTAATGCAAATAATAATATAGGACGACGTTTAGAAAATAAATAATATATATGATTTCCGTTATTGGCTAGTAAAGTGTTATTAATAAAATTTTATAATTTACCCCTTATTAAAAAAGTTTTCTAATTAATTAATAATATGGCACCCCTGATAACCCGATTTTAAGCAAGACTTTTTTCCCAGTCTTAATAACAACCTTCCCCGATTCCTTAGGATACGATTAAAGCCCTGGGAGAAAAACCGGAGCAGGAGGAGGTTAAAAAAAAATATGGGGCAGGAAGCCAGAAAAAAGAACTTACTGCGAAAAAAAAGCTAAATGCCCTAATGGCAAAAGTTCAAACTTTAAAAGAAGAAAATGCTCGGCTTACTAAGGGAAAGAAACCGGCTTTCCCCTAATTTGGCTCGGCTAGAGGGCGAAGCCAAGGGGCTGGTTACCGACCCCCTTCGACGGATCCCGGACGAAAAGCGTCGACCCTACCATTGTTCGGTACGAACCAGACCCGGGAAGGGATTATTCCATTTCCTGGCTACTATAGAATGCTAAACGTTAAGGGTTATAAGCCGATTTTACCTAAACCTTATAACGGATTAAAGGACCTTAATGGATTTTTGATTTAGGCCAGATTTTACCTTAAGTTTTATGAGAACTTTCTGCCGGAGGAATACCAGAAAGTAATAATTATTTCGTAATTATTTATTGGAAGAATTCGTAATTAATTCGAACCCATTTTAACGAATTACCTTAAAAAATATCTAAAGGAATCCTTAGATTTTATTAATTATATCTTTAGCGATTACGAGAATTTTGAAAAAAAATACGCGCCTTATTCGGAAACCCTAATAAAGAATAAAACGCGATTAAATAGTTTTATTTTCTTTATTAAATTAAGTTAGCCGCCGAATATATGACTGAATTTAACCGTTTAATTATTATTTCGAATTTGCCAGAAAGTACGTTATTTTATTTTTATTATAACGGCTTAAAGCCTTTGGTTAAAGACGAAATGTATAAGGAACTAAAAGTTGGATCTTTTGCCGAATATATAGATAAGGTTATTATCGCCGACCGACGTATTTTTGGTTAGTACTTTAAGAAAAAAAAACCGGCAGACGAAGTAACGATAAGGGCTTAAAAAGCCAGAATAAGAAGGATAAGGGCAAGCTTTAAAAGGAAATAAGTTTTGTTTCGAAAAAGCTTAAGAAAGATAAATCCAAAGTGGAATGTTTTAATTGTGGCAAAAAGGAGCATTTTAAGAGTAAATGTTATTTCTCCGTTAAGAGGAACTTTAAGAAAGGAGGAATTCCTTAACCCTAAAAAAAAGTTAGAACGGCTGAATAAGAAATCGATAGTAAGGTAAAAAAGAAAAAGAAAGAAATTAGCTCGATTTCCTTTTAGTTAGAATTTATTATTGTTATTATTATTCAAATTTAAAGCGATAATTTAAAGTACGAAAATTGTTTTATTTGCCAGGATTTTAAGGTTAAAGCCTGCAAGTATTATTTAGGATAAACGGTTTCCAGGATAGCTATAAAGTTAGGATGCTAGTATTACCTTAATTCCCAGAAATATGAAATGTATATAAAGGACGGTCAATTTCGACCAGATGTTAGTAATTATAAATAGTTGTTTTCGGAGTTTTGCGAACTTTCAGAATGTATTATTTACTAGAAAATATTATTAGCGAATCCTTACGATTTATTATATTTTACTGCCTGTTACCAGGACGAATGCTTCGTTTATTTTAAAGCTAAAAAAGATAATAATTTTTGGCCCGGATGGAATAATGAGATTTTTACTGAACCAAATAATGAATATTA
Organism: Monosporascus cannonballus; assembly: GCA_004154925.1. NCBI lineage: Eukaryota > Fungi > Ascomycota > Sordariomycetes > Xylariales > Monosporascus > Monosporascus cannonballus. The sequence goes on from QJNS01000227.1 coordinate 112,049, forward strand.
ATGTACTGAAATTCCCCGATGGCTAAAGTACCTTAGGTTTTGTTATTTGTATCCCGAATTAAAACGGAGTTAAAAAGCTATATCGCAGGGATGTATGTATTATTTTCCGATATTTTGTATTTAATACGAGCTCTTAGATATGGGAATACCTCCCCCGGAGATCCACCTTTTTGATCCCATAATTTGGAGGATATAAGAATAGAAGAAAAGCTAAGAAAAAAGATTTTAGTGTAGATATGGTAAGAAAACATGGTTCCGGTATAAAAACGATTAATATATTAAATACGTGGTTAAAAAGGTTCGCGAATAAAGGTTTATTTAAGACGGAAAGTATCCGAAATCAAAAAATCATAAAGGCTTTGGAAATTAAGGTACCGAAGAGCCCCAATTTACAAAATTTTATGTGAAGTGATAAAAAGAATATGTAATTAGGTCGAGATCTTTTTTTAATATAAAAATAAAACGTTTAAAGTAATAATTAATTTTGGAGCAGAAAGTAATTTTATTTTTTTCGCAGTAGCAGAAAAATATCAGATTCCTTAAAAATATAAATTAAAATCTTACAAATTACGTACGGTAAATGGAAGCCTGTTTACGTACGAAAATGAACGAGTTTTTCGAAAAATTAAGGAATTTTTAGTACAAATTTAAGGATATTAAGAATGTATTTCGCTGGATATTACCGATATTTCCGAATACGATATTATCTTAGGAATACCTTGGTTTTATTTCAGTAATTTACGGATTAATTGGAGAAAACGAACATTTTCCTGGGAAAATAAAACGGAGATATTAAAAAAAGATAACCGAAAAATTTGTTATGTTATTAAAAAAATACGGATCCCTAATTAAACTTTTACGGTACTACCGGAGTATCAAGGATTTAAGCGATTATTTAAAGATAAAAAGGATTACGAATTACCGTTATATAGTTAATGGGATTATCGGATATTTATTAAGAAAGGATATTATCCGAAACTTTATAAGATTTACCATATAAATTTAGAAAAATTAAAAGTTTTATGGGAAAGCATATAATTAGATTTAAAGAAAAAATATATCCAGTTTTTTAACTTTCCGGCTAGATACCTTATCCTTATGGTATTAAAAATTAAGGACGGTAAGTAAAAGATTGATAAAAACAGAAATTTTATTTACCGAAAAGTAATCGACTATAAATAATTAAATAATATTATAATTAAGAATAAATACTTTTTAACATTTATGAATACCTTAAAAGAAAATGCTAATAAAGTTAAATAGTTTACGGCACTTAATTTTTGTAATAATTATTACCGCATCCAAATAGCTAAAGGAGAAAAATGAAAAACGGCATTTAGAACAATATATGGATTTTATAAGTACCGAGTAATGCCTATAGGACTTACTAATGCCCCCGCCAGCTTCCAGAGCTTGGTTATAATTATTTTTAAACGATTTTTGGATAAATTTGTGTTTGTTTACCTCGACGATATCCTTATCTATTCCGAAACTTTAAAAGAACATAAGAAGCATGTTATTTAAATATTTAGAACTTTGGACGAAGCCAATATTCGAATTAACTTAACTAAAAGCATATGGTATATTTAGAAACTGGATTTTCTGGGATTTACTTTTATTTTCGGACAAATTTAGATTTAACGTTTTAAGTTGGAAGCAATTAAAAACTGGCTTATTCCTAATAAGGCGACCGTTATAAATATCCGATAGATTTTAGGATTTACGGGTTATGTACGTAACCTAATCGAGAAGTACGGAGATATCGTTAGACCGTTAACGAAACTTATTATTAAGGAGTACGTCGGAAAAGAATTTAAGCTTTTTAAGGAAGTAAAAAAAGTATTCCGGAAATTGAAAAAGGTAATTACTAGCGGATTAATAGTAAAAATGCCAAATCTAGATAAAAAAACGCTTAAAGACAGATATTTTAAAGTACGCCTTAAGTGTAATTTTAAAATAATAAGAAAATAACGGTAAATAGTACTTAGTGGCATATTACTTAAAAATATTCCGAAATGCAGAATTTAGATATTAGATTTACGATAAAAAGTTATTAGCCATTATTTACGTTTTTAAAGAATAAGAACTTTTTTTTAATGGAACGAAAAAACTTTTTAATATTTATTTTAATTATAAAAACTTTACGCGATTTATAAAAGCTTAAGAATTAAATAAACGATATAAAAGATGGATAATTTTTTTATCAAAATTTAACTTTAGGATATATTATATTAAAGGAAAAAAAACATCTAGGCAGATATTCTTAGTCGTAGAGAAAATTATGACTTTAAGGTCCCCAAAAAAATATGTAAATGTTACAGTATAATAAAGATGGTATTGTATAACTATGCGAAATAATGAAAAAACCGACGCCAGAATTTTTAATATGGTTCCGGAATTTTTACGATATAAAGGAACAAAAAAAGGTTTAGCAGTTAAAAAAATAATTAAAAAACTAGCTATTATACCATGATAAACTTTATGTTCCTAAGGATTAATAAGAACAATTTGTGAAAGAATTTTACGAAAACCTATTATATGGATATTAAGGAATTTTTAAAACTATTAGACGACTTTAAAAGAAATATAACTTTCCAGAGTTACGCCGTATGGTCAAAAAGGTAATTAAGAATTGCAACATTTGTAATAAGGTTAAAGTAATATGCCATAAGCCCTATGGGCTATTATAACTTACTGATATTCCTAATAAGGCATGGAATATCATAACTTAGGACTTTATTATTAGTTTATTTCCATTTAAAAACCCAGTTATTAAAGTTAAATATAACGGAATGTAAGTAATTATCGATAGATTTATTAAGTACGGGTATTTTTTACCTTTTAAAAGAAATGCAATAACAAAATAATTAATTTACGTTTTTATCAGATATTATTTCGATAAATATGGGATACCAGAAAAGATTATTTCCGATAAAAATACGTTATTTATTTCAAAATTTGGTACCAGCTTTTTTAAATAAATCGATATTAAGCTTAAATTCTTAACCGCGTATTACTTTTAATCGGATAAATAAATAAAATGATTTAATTAGACTTTGGAATAATATTTTTAAAATTATGTTAATTATTAATAAAATAATTAGGTAAAGTTTTTATTATTAGTATAGATCGTTTATAATACTTTTGTTAACGAAAATATAAGCGTATTTTTTTATACGGCTATGTACGGGCACGATATAAAGATAAAACGACCCAAATAACTATTTAATAAGATACCAAAAATTGCTATAATTGCCCTAAAAGCAAAAATATTAATAATAAAAATCAAAACGATTTAAGTCCGTTTCCAAAATAAATTGCAATTCCTTTAATAACGGATAACCTAATATTATAACAAAAAAATTAAGGGACCAATTTTAAAAAAAGAAAATAAAGCTTATTTGTTACCCCAAAAATAAAACGCAACTTTAAATATTTTATAAATTAAAATAAAAAAACTTAATAACAAGTTCGATTTCAAAAAGCTTAAACCGTTCAAAATTAAAAAAGTTATTTCCAAAATTAATTACCGATTATTATTATTTAAAAATATGAAAATACACCTTGTTTTTTACGTTTCTTTACTTAAACCAGTACTTAAAAATGTCTCGTTAAAAACAAACTTAAAATTTGAAAAAGATTTTGACAAATACAAAATCGAACGAATATTAAATTCTAAAATAGTTAAAAATAAAATTCAGTACCTAATTAAATAAAAAGGATACTTATATAAAGAAAATATATGGGAATTATTTAACTATTTGATAAATGCGATAAACCTAGTTAAGATGTTTTACCGCCAAAATCCTAATTAATTTTTTTTAATACGGCTAAGGTTATAGGTAATAACGGTTCCCCGTTTAAATCCAAACCTTCGGCGTTCTAATCGAAAAAAGTAAACGCCTTTATTATGGCGTTTATTTTTAAAGCAAATTACGCTTATTCCGTTTCCATACGACGTCGTTTTTCTTTTATCCTTTCCCGTTCCTTTAATTAGTCCAATTCGTAACCTTCGAAAAACAGTTATAACCCTTTTTTTTTCAAAATATTTTCCTAATAACGCAAATATTATAACTTATTTATTTTTTTTAATATCTTCTTTTGAAATTTTTGCTGTAATTTTACAAATTCGTTTTTAATAATATAATGCTTCCTTTAAAGGCGGTCGCATTCAGAATTAATATTTTTAACGAAAATATAATAATCGTTAATCCGTTATAATAACGTTAACGACGGGTATAATAATAATAGCTTAGAATGTTTTTTATCATAAAACATTTAGATTTTCCGAATAAAAGGCAGCTGGAATAAGGCAATACCTTAAACCCAAATTTGAAAATATAAGCAAACCGGTTATCGCAAATCTGGCGCTAATTCGTACGGGATTAACGCGTCGATTTTTTTACTCGACCCGTCATGGTAAATTAACGATAAAAAGGATAATTTTCAATTAGAAGGAAGGAATACTTACCTTTTTATCTTTGGGACAAAAATCTTGAAAAAAGAAAAATGGTATTACGGATCTCCGAGTAAACCCGTTCTGAAGGCCCTAGGGCTGCAGAAAAAGAAAAAACTCCACATTTTAAGTTACGTAACTTAAAGTAATTTAACTAATTTATTAAATTATACAGATTATTATAATCTAAATAATTTAACAGATTTAAAAGATTAATATCATACCAGTAAAATGGAAGGAGGTATAAAACTTTAGGTTTCTTATATAAATAACCACCTACTTAGTTTTTCGTCCTTTAGCTATCAATCTAAGCTCTTAATACAAAAGCAACTGCACCGTTCTCTAATTAAGGGAAAAGTCTTTAAATCTCTTTAACGAACAGACCACTAAATCATTCCTCGCCCTATTATTACCTGCAAATCAAGACCCCATTTCGGATACTGCTCATACCTCCAGGTGGATGTATGACAGGTTCGTTACAATAATATAACTTTAAATTATCGAACTTTTTTTTAATTCTTAAATTCGAACTTAAAGCTGTTAAATAAAAGTTTTTTAAACGTTAATTAATATTTTAACAATATTAAATATTATTTAAAGTTTGACGGTATTATTAAATAAAAATTTATAACATATAACGGTTATACGGTTTAACTAATTATTAAACCTTAAGTTGACGGGTTTATATTAATAGGAATATCGTAAAAATCTAAGTAATAAATATAATAACGTATTACGTTTTACAATATTAAAAGTACTTTAGGTAACGATATTATATTACAAGCTGGTACTATTTAAATTATGGAAATAATAAACGTATATATCTTAATCTTTTTATTATTGCTTATCTTTGCTTAGCAAAGCCCTGCTAAGCAGTTGCTTAATGTTACTTAGTCGTGCTTAGTCGTGCTCAATTAAGACCCGCTGAGCACTAATCACGTGACCCTGAACTAGCGTAGCTTTGTGATCTTGGCTGGACCGTTTTCGCAGGCCCAGCTGGCTTGGGTTTGTAACACCTGATCACAATGAGGCAATAGGTTACTTCTATCTAGCATTTCCCACTAGCTGCCAGATAGTGGATTTATACTAGTAAGTGGGTCGGTGGCTGATCGGTGGCTGGTTGGCTACCAGCCTCATCCTCATAGGGGCTGTATTCTCACATAGATGCATTACCATCGAGATGAGTCCTGTACAATTCTCTTCGAGCAAAATGTCGGCTGCACCCAATTCCCTCCTGACGATATCCGCCGAAATTTAACTGGAAATCTTCTCGTACCTCGACGGGGATGATCTTCAGTCGGCACTCTACCGATCGCGCTCGCTGTATGTTACAGCCAGAACCTGCTTGGTCCAGAAGAACGCTCAGCACAGGCCTGCTTCAACGGAGACCTCCCTCTGGCGACTAAGATGCTTTTTGTTTGGTGCCTGGGCCAATGCGAATGCGATTCGTAATAGCGCTAGGGCTATCAATCCCGGCCTCCTTCTGCAGACTCCGTTGGTGCACGCCAGTGCTTGTTGTCACCCGGCTGTGGTTGAGCTTCTGGTCTTTTACGGAGCAAATTTTAACGCTGACCTTACCGATCCTGTATACTCGGCCAGGGGTAGTTGGTACCCTATTTACTGGCCCGCTGGTTACACAGTGCTTCAGGGAGAAGTGGAATCAACGGAGTCGAGGAAAAAATTATCGACTCCCTACTAAAGAACGGCGCAAGTGTTAGGCAGCGCAACAGGGATATTGTGCGTAGGGATGCCCATAAACTCTCACTCTTGGTTGCCTTTGGTTATCCAGAGATCAAACTTGGTCGCATACATATTGGAACAAGGAGCGTCTGCTGTCGAGCCCCTCTCGGCTTCGGCACCCTTGGAGTACTTTGTCCAGAGCTGGAGATACAACTAGCACAAGCCGATGACCAAAGGTCGCAGAACTGCCGTGCGCGAAACGCGAAGAAACTCGAGTTCCCTCTACTTAACAATGCTGTCCATCTGCCAAATGCTGATGTCGAATCGATTTTTTCCATTACATTCAGCAGGTCACAGGAGATGTGGAGATTGAGATGCTCAGATGGCTCCTAAGCATCGGCTTAACGTAGATACGCTCGACAAGCAGGGGTAACGCTCCTTACAGTCGCAGTGAGCTGCCTACGGAACTGGAGCCTGGGAGGGAAGCAGCAAAAAGACACGGCCACCCTAAACAGGGTATTATCTACCGCTCGGTCGTTATAGTTAGAGCTTCTCCTCGACACGGCGCCAACCTAAACTTCCGGGACATCAACTCCATCGCCTCCGCCAGCAGCAATCCTCCCCTTTCGTGGTGCTCTTCTTATGCAGATCCACCCTGTGTGCCGAGTTCCCCCTCCTCCTCCGGTTCTTCCTGGACCGTGGAGCCTCACCTCTCGCCACAGACGGAAACACTCTAACGCCTCTGCACATTGCATTCTTGTACAATCAAGCCGAGTGCATCACGGAACTTCTCGTCAGGGGTACGTCTGCCAATGTGAACATGCCCGACTATAAGGGAGGGACATCCCTAACCTTAGCTTGCGGGGCGAGATACGACGCCGCGTTAAAATGTAAGAGATCTGGTGTCTATCGCACGCCGAGTTGACACAATGAAGCTCGTCGTCCACTCCGGGGCCGACGTAGGTGCGAAGGACATCTGCGGACACGATGCTCTGGATTGGGCGGTGCATTCGGGATTGGCAGAGGTTGAGGATTGCCTACTCTCCTTTGGCGCCCAGGCCAATTCCCGTCAGTAAGGACGCCCAGCAGGAGGCGAAGGGCGGACCTTGGTGTTGAGCGAGCGGGAGTTGGAGAAAATCAGGGGTATGGACTACCCGACCGCAGCATTGGTTGGCGGGGAAATGAATGGCTTACCAGCCAGCGGATTCCAGGTTCGCGACAAAGAGGAAACCTTGCCAATTTCTCAGCTTCGCTAATGTACCCTTTCCGCCACCTTATCAGTAGTTACTATTGCCTATGACGGTGAATTTTAGTCTTTGGCAGACTCGGGAAGATCACTGCTGTGAGACATAAATGAGCAGCAATAGTAAAGATAGGTACCAACCATAAGATGAGTACAACTCGTGAAGCCCAGCGAAGGTTTATTGGCAGACATAATGCAGTCTCAGGTTTTAGCGACGATAAAGTGCCACCCCCCTTTCCCACCCCTTAAGCATCGATCGACCTCCGACGCAAAGTCTCACAGTATGAACGGCTCATCCCCGACCTCCGTAATTACCAAGGTAGCTGTCATCACTGGATCTAGGCAATCGACCGGCGTTGGAGAATGTCCACGTAAAAAAGCGACGTTCCTTACTGGAACAGATAAGTTCTAAGAGCGTCACGTCCTCATTTATAGGGGCGACACTGAAGGAGACAGGAAGTTCCATGATGAGAGAACGCGCCGCCGTAGAGAAGAGTCCCGAGATATATCATCATCGTCATCGCCAGGGAGATTCGGGGCAACTTCTTAGATGTACCTAAATGGAATACAGGCGCGCAAGGTTACGACAACCACGCCCGCGCCATATAGCTATCCTCCATAACATAACCTTGCGAGCGGATATCCGTTCCGACAATCGTGACGTCGGAGGAGGCGCGCGTGTACGAACGAACGCGGTGTCCATCTTCGTGCAGGCAGACGAGCGGTGAGCGGGACGTCCCAGGCTGGGAGATCATCCAGTGCCGCGAAAGCGAACCCTTCTTGATTAAAGAGAGAAATTAGGTACTTAATCGCGTTCCGGTAATCCTAAAAGTTGAGCGGGAATTCTATTACATCCTTGACAAATCGTATTGGAGCTTGGATACATAACCGTTAAACTAGATAGATACGCGCGTAATTGAAGGTAAAGTAGTGTAGAAGACATTACTACTCTCATGCACAAAGCTGGGAATAAGTATTTTCGAGACCCTAGCCAACCCTATGGCCGGGTTGCACACCACAACACTCATATGTGAACTATTTCCAACATAACAAGGGACACATTCGCATGTCAATGTAGCCATGCCTCAACTGAACCGTACCACGGTGCCCTAGGCCCAGTGTCATCAGTAAGTAATGGTGCATCAACCTGAACAAGCTAGGGTGATAAATTCCATGATCAACGCTACGAATACACCGAGCCTGTCCTCCCGTCTCGCAGGCGCCCCTCCTGCAGATAGACAACCCCACGACGTGCCGATTAACCCACTTGCTTGAGTTCCTGAGCGACGAGCTTCAGGATCTCCTCGACGCCCTTGCGGGCGTTGCGGGGGTCCTTGGCGACGGCCTGCCAGACCTCGCCGTGGCGGGGTTCGACGGAGACGCACTTGGCGACGACCTCTTCGCGCTTCTCGGGAGTGCCGTGCTCGAGCAGGAAACGGTAGTACCAGGCCCACGAGTCGCCGCGATCGGCGTCGCGCACGAGGGCCCTCTCGAACCAGGCCTGGGCCTTGTCGAGGCGGCGCTCGCCCCAGAAGATGCGCGCCACGGCTACTAATAACGCAGGGTCGTTGTCTACCTCCTTGATGGCCTCGAGCGCGCGCGGCTTGCGTTGCGGGCGCGCTGTCAGGTGCCATATCTTCTCGCTCCACAGCGCGCCCTGCTGTGGTTTCGGCACGTCGCGCAGCGCCCGCTCCATCAGCGTCTCCGCCTGTTTTGTGTTCTGCGCCCGCCGCTCCACGCGCACCGACTCGCACCAGAGCTCCGCCGACTTGGGCACGGCGAGTCGCGCGCGGTCGAGCACCGAGCGCGCCTTGGGCAGCTGGCCCAGCTTCTCCTCGAGCCGCGCGTACAGCAGCCACAGCGGGACCGACGACGGCACGGCCTTCACGCCCGTGCTGTATGCCTCGCGTGCCTGCAGCGGCTTGTCTAGGTCTTCGTAGATCTGGCCTTTCATCATCCACAGCTTGGGGCTCGCGGGGAACAGGTTCAGCGCTTGCTGGACGAGGTCCAGCGCGGTGTCTAAATCATTCTGCTGCCGTTCGAAGGCCACGCTCTTCATCCACACGCGGTCGGTCGGTGCTTCTTGGCGGGCCGTCTTCAACAGCTCGCGCGCTTGGTCGACTTGGTCGTTCTCGGCCTCGAGCTTGACGGCGGCAAGCCAGATGTCTTCGTTGTTCGGATTCTGTTGGAAGGCCCTCGCGAGGACGCGGCGCGCGTTGTCGATCTCTCCTGCCTGCCACTTTTCCTTCGCGAGCATCATCCACAGAATCTCACTGCGAGGGCAAGCATTGACCGCCTTCTCGAGCACCGCCCAGAGCTCCTCCTTGGAACCGTGATTCCTTTCCAGGTCTGCAGCTGCCAGCCATATCGTCTTGCTCGTAGGGAATACTCGCAATGCGTACGCATATATCGCCCGAGCGGTTTCATACCTGCCCCTGTTGATACTTGCACGCGCGTCATCTAACCAGGTGTCCTTGCGATCATCGTCTTCGTCGAGACCCCACCCCAGTGTTTCCCGGATGATGGCGCCGCAAGTGATTATAGCACCTTCTTGCTCACATTTCTCTGCCTCAGCTATCCATTCCTCCCGTTTAGGCATAGCCGATTCCTTCGCTAAGACCTGGACAGCACGCTTCATTACGTTAACCCTCTCCCCCGAGCCGAGCTGTTCTTGTAACCTCGCAGCGGCTATCCAGATCTCGTGTGATGTCGGAACGTGCTTACGAGCTTTGTTGAGCACCTTCTGGGCATTCTCCGGGGTCTCAAGACGAGCCAGTGCAAGCCATAGGTCCACTGAAAGGGGAATCAGCTCCGTAGCTTTCGCAAGCAGTAACCTGGCGTCTTCTGGGTCTTCTTCCAAATTGACAGCTTCCTTCCATAGCGCCTCCGACTCGGGTATATGGTCTAAGGCATGTCGAATCACGCGTTTCTTGGACCTTATGTCTTCTTCCAGCTTCATAGCTTCCACCCATAGACGCACCGAGCGATTGTTCTTTTGGATGGCCTGCGCCGCGATGATTTTGGCATTGCGACCCTCATTTAACCGAATATTCTCAAGCCAGACATCCTCGTTCTTGGGGCAATGCTGACATCCACGCGCTATTACGCCACGGGCTGCCACTATCTTGCCAGCGAGTTCCTCGATACGCGCTGCGGCTATCCAACCCGGACCGTTGGTAGGGTTGGTCTTGATGACGGACTCGAGGAGCTCTCTAACTCGGTTAATGTCGCTGACTTGGGGGGCACCCTCGGTGAGTGACGACTTCGCTAGGCTTGTGAGGTAGCCTTTGGGGTCGACGCTCGTGGCACTCCCCGCCACGCTCGTGCTGGTTCCATTTTGCGAGGCCTGATCAAGCCTAACCTGAAGAACCTTGTCTCTGGCTTGTCCAATCTTGGCGAAATTGGTCATGGTCCCATCTTGGCTACTGGAAGTAGTTGAAGCAGCCCCGTCGTCATTCACAGTAGCCCCGAGTTCGCCGGTGGTGCTTGCGGCGGCTAAGACACTGTCGGGGACGGCGTAGAAGCGTTGGTGTCTCGCCTGTCGAGCCCTCCTGGCTTTCCCCGTCAAATCTCCGACTTCTGGTAGGCTTGCCCACTCTTCCTCGGTGATGCTTTCGAGACCACGTTTTAGGTCGGCAAACTGGTGGGATATCTTCGGGTTCTGTCGCTCGTATTCTTCTCGTTCGGCTTTTTCGCGGGCTTCCCTATTCGTGACACAATAATCGTCGGTAATCTGTTCCGCTACTTTGGGATAAACGGTGAACTAACTGAAGGGTATTAGGGGCCAGTAATAGGTGTAAACTAACCTTCTTGCTCTGCGACGTCTGTCCATCTTCTCGTCTATCTCCCGGTAGATACGATCGGCCTCATCATCGTCTTTGTCGTATATTCCTCCGGCGAAGAGGCCGACCTCGTTATCGGGATCCTGATAGCGCTCGTCATTGTCATCATCATCATCGCCTTTCTTAGCGCCAGCAGCGTCGCCGAAGCCTAACTGCGCGGCTCTCTTGGCGAGTGCTTCCTTGATCTGATCCTCGGATGGACCTTCTCTAGCAGGTCCTAGATCGGATCGCGTGGTGAAGCCCGTCGCGCCACGCCCAAGACCGGCGACGTAGTTCTCGGGCGCGGGCTGGTTCAGGAAATCTCGTCGCCCAGTCATTGCGAGATACGGTTGATTATAGATGCCAAGCCTTGTGTGGGTAGAGTCCTATCGCGACCACGCTGAAAAATACGATTTGTAGAATTCGTATAACAGGGTCTGTCGGCGAGAAAAGCCAAGAAAATGTTGTCGGTGGGCGACACCGATGTCTCGTGTGAGAGTTCGCATAAAATCAATAATGCAAATGACGATAGAAGCTTCAAGAGGCTAGAAAATCCGCGCCAGCGTCCGGACTTCAGGGTTCCTTCCATGTTTGCAAGGGACCCACATGGCATGGCACACCGAGCTATCGAGGTAGGTACCAATGTACCTTTAAGAGGCTAGTGGCTAGCCAAGGAGCCCGATAAGCGATAACATGGCCATCTCAGCTCTCAACACCAAAAAAGTTATCCCACTATAGAGTCGCCCCTCTGTCGAGACTCCTCTCTATATCCAACTCGAACGTCGCGAGTAGTGTGAGCGATGGGCAAAGCTAAGACACAAAAGCGCAGCAGCGCCACTTCGGGCCCGTATGACCGGCCGTCAAAACAGGCCGCGGTCAATAACGTATTCAAGTTTAACACCAAGGACTATGGCCAGCGTAAGACTGTCCCCCCTTATATGTTCAGAGATGCCGGGTTGCTAACTCTATATTTATAGATATTCTGAAGAATCCGGGCATAGCCGAGCAGATCGTCAACAAGGCGTGGCTAAAACCCACCGACACCGTACTTGAGGTCGGCCCTGGAACGGGAAACCTGACCGTTAGGATCCTTGCGGCCCAGGTTAAGAAGATTATAGCCGTAGAGATGGATCCCCGGATGGCGGCCGAGGTCACGAAGCGTTTCCAGGGGAAGCCCGAGCAGAAGAGGTTGGAGGTCCTCCTCGGGGACGTGATCAAGACCACCCTCCCACAGTTCGACGTCTGCATAAGCAATACTCCGTACCAGATCTCCTCGCCGCTCGTCTTCAAGCTCCTTTCGCTCCCTAATCCGCCGCGGACGTGCGTGCTCATGTTTCAAAGAGGTGAGCAGCTATGTGGTTTTTGCGCGTCCCGGTAGCCCGTTTGAACGGTCCTTGGTTCGGTACTGGGTCATCCGGCTGGCTCCAGCCGTTTGGGGCAGTTTTCTAGTATCGTTGCATGCTTTTGGATCTTGATGACCGGCAGGCTCTGACTAGATGTGCGGTGTAGAATTCGCACTCCGCTTGACTGCCCGGCCCGGCGACTCTCTATACTGCCGTCTCAGCGTGAACGCCCAGTTCTGGGCGAAGATCACGCACGTGATGAAAGTGGGCAAGAACAACTTCAAGCCGCCTCCGCAAGTGAGTGATTTCCAAATATCTTTGCGTATTATTTCAGAACAGACTTCTTATTACAGATGTTGCGGGGCGATCCCCCCCTTTTTTCGCCAAGCCTGGGGTCTCCAATTATTAGCAGCCTTTCTCCCAAAGGATTACTAATTAAGAGATTCGCAGGTCGAGTCTAGCGTTGTACGAATTGAGCCGAAGATGGGGAGCGAAAGGCCCAATATCAGTTTCGAGGAGTGGGATGGCATGCTCAGGATCTGCTTCAACCGCCGGAACAAGACCATGCGGGCCAGCTGGCTGGGCAACAAGGAGGTTCTGAAGCTCCTGGAGCGCAACTACAGGCTCTACTGCGCGACGAAGAGCATCCCCGTCGACGACAGCATCGCGGACGACGCGGAGGAGGACGACATGGACGACGAGATGGAGGAGGCCGACGAGAACGTGGAGCCGACGCCGAGTGACGAAGGGGAGTGGGACGGCATCATGGACGTCGACGCGCCGTCGTTCTTCGACGGCCTCAAGTCGGCCGGCGCGCAGCTCCCAAAGACCAAGAGCAGACACAAGAAGACGCGCGTCGCGCTGCTCGTCAGGGAGAAGGTCCGCAGGGTCCTCGAAGATACGACGGAGCTCGCCGACAGGCGGTCCGGCAAGCTCGAGGAGAACGACTTCCTACGGCTCCTGCACGCCTTCAACGAGGAGGGCATACACTTCTCCTGATAGATCGGTCGGTCCGTCGACGGACGGTCGAACTCTCGAGGCAGGGGAAGCAGAAACGACTGATGATTGATAGATTGTTCGGCGTTTGGGGGACTGAGGCAGGGGCCGTTGATTTCAATGAGCATAGTGCGGAGTCTTGGCGTATCTGATCGAGTCTCGATCAGGGGCATTTTATAAATATCAATTGGGGGGTTTCAAGATAAAGTATGAGTTTGTCCATCGCTGGAAAATATTATTTACTGAATTCGTCCTACCCTACCCGATGGAAGTGTTCTCCCATCTAAACCCCCCTTTTTTCCAACACACATACACACAGACAGAGAGAGAAAGAGGGAGTGAGAGTGAGAGAGAGATACTATCATCAATGCC
>QJNS01000228.1:0-17294 GCA_004154925.1 Monosporascus cannonballus
CCGGGAGCTTCATAATTATCATAAGATTTAGGGAAATCCTTCGCCATAGCGTTAAGGGATTTCCTCTTAGCGGTCAACTCCGCCTGCCGTTTTGTGAGAATACAGCCCCTATGAGGATGAGGCTGGTAGCCGACCAGCCACCGATCAGCCACCGACCCACTTACTAGTGTAAATCCACCATCTGGCAGCTAGTGGGAAACGCCAGATGGAAGTAACCTAATACACTCACTTCTTGGAATACGCTCTGTGACTGGTCGGAGATCACCTCACCCCAGCTCACAGCTGTCCATTATCTTACACGTTTCTTAAGGCCATTCCTAAACTCCCATATATCCTGCCACTTTGCGTAACGCCTATTAGTGTCAGATATAAGGGACATCAGTTGTGTGTGTATTGATGACTAGTTGCAAGTGCTCTAGAACGCGCACTGCACTTTAAGGTGATCTAGTCCCGGAACATATATGTTCCGATCAGAGGGAATCTTCCGTATATGGGGTGCTAGAGCACCCCCTGCTAGCCGACAGATACTTCTTGATCAAAAGCTATAGCTGTGGCTACGGCTGCTGCGCCGCAGGCGCAGCCACAACCTCCAAAATGGGGTCCTGATCAAGATGAGGTAAAAGCTGAAGTCCCATCCCGAATTGGCACCCAGCAACTGAAGCCTGGAGGAGGTTGTTGCGCCGCAAGGGCATTAGGCCCAATTCGGCTGCCAGCAGCTAAGCTGAAAGCCCCTGGTCTATCGGTCTGTGCAGCTGCTGGTGTGGGGATTGCTTTCCTGCTATGTTGATGCATGAAGCAAGTAGATATCTTTTCCAGTTACCGTTTGAAGCCATAGTGGCCTGATATATTAGGCATCTAGATACCAATAGCTGGTCTACTTTTTAAAGTGCAGCTTACCCCTCACATTCAATTGTGCCCATATCGCAATCTTGCTCCTGATCAATCCACACACATTGTGATACTCTGTTTACTGGCATATTACTACAATCACTAATTTATGCGAATTAAAGCATCATGGATTTCTTATTCCTTATCTTCAGTCTCTGTATTTGTTTGATTGTATACCGGTCAAAAAGTAATAGAGCTTTCGCCGAGCATATTCGCCAGCAAGATCAACAGTTCCTTTCTACGTGCCTGGACTTTGGCAAGACCATCAAAATTAGTCAAAATACCACCATCAAGCTTAATGAGAATGTCGCCTTGGTCGATTTTCAGCATCCTGGGGACAATCTTTTATGCACAACCTGTACGACAGCTCGAGAAGACGCTTAAAGGGAAACGGTTCATCGGCCTCGCAGTCGCTCTTCTCGGAAATATGGATCCATCACCTAGTGGTAACTTTTTATCCAAACTATTGGCAAACGCCGTTCGTCACCGAAGCCAGTAAGCAACTACTCATTGGATGGATTAGTCAGCTTAATAAACCAGTGTATACACCTCTGAATATAACAACAAAAGGGAAGGGAACTGCAAATGTACCACAGGGTCTAAATGGAGTCGTTTTTGCAGTGGTAACCGTTCAGCAGCCAGATGATGTAAATGATCTAGCTCCTGCGACCCTGGCTGGGCCAGTGGCTATGACCCTGTCCTAGCGAGACAGTCTAGTTTTCCCATGACTGGGATTTATTTTACGTTAGATAGGTGGAATTTGTAGAATCTCATTTTGGGCCTACGCACAATTTTTTTCATTTTTTAATTTAACGTTATAATTTTTTTATTTATTTACTTATTTACTTATTTAACGTCTCTCCCTGTGTGGCGAAAAACCCCCGTGTCGAAATGAATTTAGGGGCAGTTCTTAAACTTTTAGCAAAGGCGGCTGATTCTGAATATATTTAGGTTTTTCCGAAAAAGTATTATGGGGCTTGTACCCCAGGTATCTTGAAATTTACTTGTGGGTTAGTATCCATTTAATTGGCGATGCACCCAATTAAAATTAGTTATTTTTTTAAGTTTGGTGAATGTACGGACATAAGCATTCAGCTACGAAATCGGTACTGAAAGGATTGTGGGTTAATAGCTGAATTATTTTGATTCGTCGAAATTTCCGACCTTTGTACGATTTAACCAAAAAAGGTCATTCAGCAAGCCATGCTGAAAGTTTGAGAACTGTACCAGAATCCCTTGGATTTGTATACGATTTTAACGTTTCTGACCTGTTATTTGGACTGTCACCTGTATGTGCGTTTCCATATCATCAAAGTTGCTAACAATCTTTTTGCTGTAGCTACTTCTTCAACCATTTTCTTCACACAGGCCTTCCTGTATACGCACAATAATCAGTCCACATCGCTGTTGCCACACGATCCCTAAAGGCATTTATTTTTAGACCCGATTTATTGTTCGAAAGACCTGCGAATAACATGGTTTTTTCATCCCGTTACGAAGGTGGTACGTTAAAACGGGCAGCGAATTCGAGGATTCGGGCAACTTCATGGCCATCCATCCCATCATCACCTTCTTCATCGTCAGGTATGGCTTCAAGCTGATTTGCGAAATTGTGAATCGTTGCTAACGCGTATATAAAAAGCACCTGATCATTTACAGCGTATTCGGCCGCGCTTGTCCTCACGATTTTCCACCGTTTCTTTAGGATACCGAATATTCGTTCCGCCGTCACTTTGAGCGAGCTATGCCTTAGATTATATAGCTCTTGATAATTCTGAGGGCGTTGATTGACGGCAGCCCATTCCTTTAAGTGGTATCTTACGCCTAGATACGGCGTAATTATTCCCTTTCTAGAGGTATATCCCGAATCTGCTAACAGATATTTCTCGCGAGGTATATTGAAGCCATCCATCGTGGCGAACTTGAGTACCGTTTTATCGTCCATCGATCCCTTGTAGCCGGCGTACACATACGCAAAGGTCATATTCCAGTTCACCACCATCAGTACGTTCTGTGCGAGGAAGTCCTTGCGGCAACGCCATACCTTCGCCTGGCTAGCCGGTACATGGGCGTGAATCAGCGTACCGTCGATAGCCCCGATACAGTCCTTGAAGTAAGGCCACCGGCGATAATCCTCTCGGACCTTATCAGTTACTTCCTGAAGGTCTGCCGGACGGACGAAATCAGCATACAATACTTAACAGGCGTCAAGTACCTGATGGAAAATACTGTTGATCGTACTGATAGAGTGACCCCAAACGAACCTAGCGTTGCGTTGAGGTTCGTTAAAAGCGTACATCCAGATGAAAATCATCAACTTCTGGTGAATGGATATATCCGTTCCATCCTGAAGGCATGTATTATCTTTCATCCACTGCTCAAGAGCTAGGAAAGTGGTCTTTCCCATTCGAAAAGTATCAAGAAATTCGAGATCGCTAACGTTGAAAATGTGGTAATTAGCGATATTCTCTCCGGAAGGCTTCATTAACTAATAGCTTTCCAATAGCCCGTTAAGCTCGATACCACGATAACCTCGCGGCTGTTCTTCTTCGTTAGCAGCAAGGTCGAGGGCCTGTACAACTGCCCTAGCCATCGCTAGCCAAAACTGGCATATAACAGCTACAATATCCACGTTCTCGAACGGCATGACAGTTGTCGGGCATCGACGTTCGACAATAGTTCTATGAGGTTTGGCAATAGTTCTATGATGTTCGACAATAGTTCTCATGAGACTAACGACTCATGAGGTCATAAAGGGCAAAATCAGTGTGAGTGGCCGCTGCTTCAGTGGCCGCGACGGCAGCTTCCCGTCGCGGTCGCTTCTTCAGCGGCCGCGATGGGCTAGCCGGTCTAGGCCTAGATGCCAAGGGTACATCAAAAAAATTCTTCGCGGCCGCTGAGATCCATCGAACACACCCTTAGGTACCTATTCGACACAGGAGATGTAGGTACTGTAAATTCTAAAATAAGGTTGGGACGGGAACGGGATGCCACATGCATTCCCAGTGGGTACATACCCGTACGACGCCTAGTAAGGGATACAGTACGAAGTAAATAATAAGATCTCTTCGTTTTGACATCTAGTTCTCTCTATTTTCCTTTTTCTTTCCTCGCAGTCTCAGGTTAATGTATTGTCGCATGTGTGTGGGGGGTTGGCCGTGGCTCTAGGTAATCTTTCGCTTCCAAGCCAGCAGTGACAGCTGCCGTTCGTGCCGTTTTGGCCCCCAGTCCAGTCAATGGCGGTTGACCAGCCCGACATTAGACCCTTGATGATCTATCCCTGACCAAGCCCGATCGTCCGTCTCTTTTCCTCTGGTAGATCTTTTCTTTCCTGACGTCGCGTCCTTAGTGCAAAAGCGGGAATTTGGCCATGGAATGACCCCAACCCATCCATCAACCTCGCATCGCCAGACTCCACAGTCAGGAATGTAGTGGCAGAAGCTGCGATAACCAGCCCGTTCATGCCATTCCTTCGCTTCCTTCTCGTCGCCATCGCCAGTCATTCTGACTTTCCCTAAGACTACGGTCGCTGCTTACTGTACCTTTAGCATCTAGCCAGGTAATAATCCTGACGGGTATCGGCTTAACGGTAATCAATCCTGACTGAAGTCTGACCTCGGTGGATCGCGTTTGTCGTCCGCCTGCTCTCGCTATTTCCTCTCTTCTCTTGCTTCATGCATCTAGAATACTATAGGTAACACAATACTCGACACACACACTGTTCATAGTCGAACCGACCCCCGCCCGACGCTCCGAGGGCCACGCCCGTTTGGGGGTATTCAGCGATTTGGTCCCTCAACCCTCCTGAGATGCCGTCGTTGACTTCAGAGTGATTTGGTCTAGATTGCAAACGCCCCCGTCGTTCCGTATTCATGTTTTCCAGGATACCTCGCGTCTTTGTCTCGGCCAGCATCGCTCTACTCTTCTTCGTCTTCTGCACGACATTATATCTCTACCATAATGCGCCCGTCTACCATGCGACGGGGAATTCCCCCGTTCCAACTTCAAAGATAGAAGAACACTGGGATCAGCCGAGTCAGGACGGGGTGTTCCAAGATGTCAAAGGCGACGGTGCCTCCGCCGCGACGGACATAGATCCGGCCGCATCACCGACCGTCAGCGCAAGCACATCTTCTGACGGGTCGGACAAGCCCCCGGCAACAGGCCAGGAACATGTGAAGAAACCAGAGCAAGGGGTTGAGCCGGATAAGGATCTTGGCCATAACCCCGGACAGTCGACGGCATCGCGACCCTCCGGGATGGGTTGTCTCGCGGATGTCCAGTTCCTTACGCGGGCGGCGACGGAACAGAACCTGACAGAACGTGTACGGTACACGCGCAGCTGCATCAAACCCGTTTTCTCGGCCAAGGTCGACAGGGACGAAGTCGTCAACATCAGCGAGCCCATTTTCAAAGGCGCGACGGAGCTCGATCTGTTGGACTGCTGGGATATTCAGTTGCCCGAATGTTCTCCCGTCAAGCTGACAGTCCCCAATCCGTATCCCAAGGGGGATTACGCCCATCTCATTTTCGGTGTCGCGACCAGTTATGAGCGCCTCAACGACTCGATACCGGCTTTTGCCCACTGGTTATCCGGCACCCGATCGAAACTGATCGCTTCCGTGACCGACATTCAGGAGAAGAATAGAACCGAGATGGGATATCTCCAGGATAAATTTCAGGCCTCCGGCATCGACTCGGTCATGGTGAAACCGCTCGATCCGGAATTCAAGACGTCGCAAAATCACTTCGGCGTGCTGAAGGACATGGTCGAATACAGCGGCCCGGAAACCCAGTGGTTCGCTCTCCTAGACGACGATACCTTCTTCCCCAACCTCAAGCCCCTGTCCGATGCGCTGGCCAAGCTAGATCATACTAAGGACGCCTACGTGGGAACCTTGTCCGAGGACTTCTCTTCGATTCGGAATTGGGGCTATATGGCCTTCGGGGGCGCTGGCGCATATCTCTCCGCTCCGCTTGCCGTGAAACTTGCCGAGAAAGTATTCGAGTGCATCAAGGAGTCTTCGCTCTCGGAGGGCGACGTCATCACCCGGGAATGCGTGTACACCAAGTCCAAGGCTAAGCTCACAATCATGCCTGGCCTCTACCAGCAGGACATACAGGGCGACGCCAGCGGGTTCTTCGAAGCCGGCCTGAGACCTATCAACCTGCATCACTGGAAGAGCTGGTTCAAGGCGCCGGTCACCGCCATGGCGAAGGCGGCCGATTTCTGCGGCGACTGCTTCCTGCAGAGGTGGCGCCTCGGGAACGATACCGTCCTCTCCAACGGGTACTCCGTCGCCAGGTACCGCGACGGCCTCGACGCTGTCGACCTCACCACGTTGGAGGGCACTTTCGACAAGCTCGATGGGGACTTCGACTTCAGCATCGGTCCGTTCAGGAAGCCCTATCCGAAAAAAAGGAAGAAGTCGTACAAGCTGCTCGATGCTGAGATTACCCAGCGGGGAGATCTGAGGCAGCTGTACGTATGGAAGGGCAACGAGACCTTAGGCGAGTTAGACGAGGTCGTGGAGATGATCTGGCAAAAATGACCGGGGTGATAGATCAACGGGGTCAGGCATCGGCGTCTAACGGATGACACATCATTGATGTTTTTCTTGGGTTTGCTGTTGTGCGGTGGTGGTTATGGTGGAAGTGATTTGCATGCGGAATCGGATATTTTCGTAGCACGGCCAGGCGCACAGCATTGCCTCGGGTCACAGAAGGGCTTGGTATACTGCATCATGTTGCATCTATTTTGTAGAACATACATTGGGAAAACCATCGTTAGTTATAATAAAATCGTTCCGGCTTATCGGTGATTACATATTTGATACTACCCCTTTAGCGGTTCACGTAGGATCTGACAGCAGTGGGCTTAGTTCCGTAACAGCTCTATGCGTTTCCCGAAAGTTGCCCTCAGCAATTACCTTAGTCGTGCATGTACCTGAGCTGCCGCTGCTTTAGCCTGAGCCGTGGGTGAGCCGTGGGTGAGCCTGGCGGGTCGTCTACGGCACAGCCACAGAGCCCCGTTTATGGCCACCCCGGCTGCAGTTTGCCATTTACCGAAAATAGAAACAACTATGCAGGGATAGTTTTTAAGTCCCCTTTTAAGCCCATGCATAATAAAAACTTATTATAATTTCCAATCCATTTACTATCTATTAAATATTTTCCCGTTATATAAATTACAATATTTGCGATATATTATTTAAATTACTAAATATTAATACTTAAATATTATATATATTTATTTTTTAAAAAAGCGAACTTATTATAATTATTTATTTCCAAAAAAGCTATATAAAAACGAAAAGCTGGAAATAATTAACGGATTAAAAAAACTGTATTTCGAAGATGATTTTAAATAGACTCTAGATAGCTAAATAATGTAAAATAAAATATGTAAAGTAAATAAATAATTTTGTTAGTATTACTTTGTTAAAGCAAATAATTATTTCGCTGGATTTTTAATAATAAGGTAGTATAACGATAACGTAAAACGGTATAGGCCAGAACGATTTTAGCAATTAAAACTTATAAATTTAAGCTTACGAAGGAAATGGAAAAGAAAACGGCAAAATCGAAATTACCTAATCTAGTTCTGGTTTGATAATTTTCCAACTAATATCGATAATGCAAGCTTACGGAAACAAAAATATGTAAGATAATGAGTAGCTGTGAGCTGGGTGAGGTGATCTCCGACCAGTCGTAGAGCAGATTCCAAGAAGTAAGTGTATTAGGTTACTTCCATCTAGCGTTTCCCACTAGCTGCCAGATGGTGGATTTATACTAGTAAGTGGGTCGGTGGCTGATCGGTGGCTGGTCGGCTACCAGCCTCATCCTTATAGGAGCTATATTCTCACAAAATAATTCCCGTCTTAGTTAATATCTTAAGGATTACACGTTAAAAGCGCCAACCTAATATAGCGTATAAACGTTCTATAACGGAGATGATGGATTTCGGTAAAAGCAAAAGTGGAAAAGGGAAAAGACAAGAAATGTTTTTACGAAAAAAAGACGTCGGAAAATGCCAATCCAAAGGGTTAAAGGAAATCGTCTAATAATAAAGTAAAAAACGGGCATAAATAATACCTCTTTAAGCATTTATACCTAAATAATAACTAATTAAGGAATTTCGTATTTATATTTGCCTTAAAGGGCAGTTAATATTATATAATATTAAAAATTTCGCAAATAATATTTTCGGAATAACAGATATAAATCGAGAAAGCATAATTCTTAAACTGGATCCATTACTATAAAAGTGTTACGTCCAGAAGGGACTCCACTAGACCCAGAAGAGGCCTGAAGAGTTGGAGACGTCTGGGCTCCACCTTCCTTGGGTAAACCTCGGGTCTCTGTCAATCTCCGGAGACACCAGGAGACCAGCAGACATCGGCTACCATGGTCTCTCGTGATCTCCAGAGACCACGAGAGACGTGAAGAATGGGAAGGATATATATATGATCAGCCATTGCTCCTGTAAATAGCTACCTACTTAGTTCCGCTCCTTAGCTATCAACCTAAGCTCTCAGTTCAGAGGCAACTGCACCGTTCTCTAATTGAGGGAAGAGTACTTTAAATCTCTTTAACGAACAGAACCCCAGTGAATCATTCCTCGCCCTATTGTTACCTGCAAATCAAGACCCCATTTCGGATACTGCTCATACCTCCAGGTGGATGTATGATAGGTTCGTTACAAAAAGAAAGCAGCCGGAGATAGCAGATCCGTTTATCGTGTAACTCGTCGAACCAGGAAAAAATTCGAAAATTAAATATAAATATCGAAATTAAAAAGTAAAGAAGTTATATTAAAGTTATTATATAGTTAATTTTCTTTACATATCGTCTAGAATTATATTTGATAAATTTTAATTTTTGCTAATAAAAAATTAAAATCGAATCTTTTTTATCGTTATCTCTATGTTTCTACTTTGTTATTTTTGTATTTGGTTATTTTATCACTTATTAATCGGCGTTATGTTTTCTAAATTTACTTTTTTAAAAATTCGCGTAAGGAAATTAAACCGTTTAAATAACGTAATATAATTATATTAACTTAAAAAAGGATTTAGAAATTCCGTAAAGAATTTAATAAAGCCCAGTTTTTTATGGAAAATGGCGTTAAATAATTAATTTTTATAAATTTGGTTTTTTTATAAATTCGTTTTTTCTAACTATAAAAAGCTGAAAATTTAAACTTAAAATTTTCTCAATTACATTGTTTTTTTGCCTTGCCTTTAATTAAAGGGGTATGTTTATTATGCTGGAATATTCTAAATCCGCTTTTTTTTAACCTCTTTTGCCAGTACGTGGCAAGAAGTCGGCGATATCGAAAAAAACGGTTCGGCAGTAATGCCAGAAGGATTTACGTTTGTAATACCGCCTTAGAAACTAGAAGATTCCGTTTGCGTAGTATAATTTTATTGCTTCGAGGGGATGGACCCAGAGGTTACGCGAAAAAATAAACTGATTACGGTTTTTTTATATAGATAACTTTTTTATGAAGGGGGTTACGTAGAAAAGCTGATAGTATTTTATAAATCTAGCTGAGTGGGAATCGAAAAGGGACATGGAATAGTCCGAGAAGTTCCCTTCGGTATAGTAGCAGTAGGTAGAAGAAACTTTAAACTATAAAGGTTTTTGAGCGAATTTTACTAATAAAGCTCCAGTGGATTTAGAAATTAAATTGTCCGTAATCCTAGGCCGTACGTAAGTTACATTATCGCTTACTTTAGGCGGACCCTTTTCTTTGTTTTTTGTTTGTTTATGTTACGGTTTGGGGGTACCGTACAAGCTCCAGTATATATATAGCTGTAAGCACCAGGATGATTGCCACAATTGCGATCATTCCACCAATCTTTTGAGCCCCGGTGGTGTAACGGTATGGTGCAGCCGTAACATAACAGCGCTCAAAAATAAAACTCGAAACTTAACTTTAATAAATTACATTTTACATTTAACGATTGTAATATATTTTAAAGGTCGGATATTATGATTAATATTTTTATACCGGTACTATTTCCAATTATAATAACTAACGCCAACTTAAAAAAAACATTATCAAACAAATTCTAAATCTAAATGCGCAAACGGTTTTTAACCGACTTAAATATACTAAAATTAAACAAATTAACTATATAATACATTAAAATACGCGTGAAAAGTAAGTAAATGCTGAGAGTTTTTTTTAGTTATTAAAACTTGATATAACGTATTTTAATTGCAAAAGAATTAAATAAAAAAATATATATGTTTTACAAATATTGTAAACTTTTGCCGATTATTATTAGGAAATATAACATTGCAAAAAAAGTTGCTTATACTTTTAATAAAACAAATCTGTAATTCAGATACTAATGTTATCTAGTATAATAATTATAAATCTTAAAAATATAAAACACATAAATATACGGCGATAAAAAAGAAAAATATATTGAAATTATATAAATTATTAATTTATAAAATTAAGTTTTATTCCTAAGGTTTACCGCGCAAACCTTGACATTTTCTAAGTTATATTTTTGATCTATGCTAGATTGTAAAAACAGCGAACATAGATAGAGTTTATAAGGATTTTAAGGTCTATTAAGATCGAAACATATTAGCAAGTACATAATAATCGGCTTTACAGTAAATTTTTACGGAATAAAGATATATAATTTATTTTAGTTATAAAATTACTGATTAAGTTTTATATTTAAAAATGTGTTATACATTATTTAATGTATAAATTATATCGTAAAATGTTTTTCTATATATTTAGCTTAACTTAAAAAATGCGGCTTAAAGTTATTACATGCTTTATATAAAATTAAGTTTTATTATAATTATTATTGTTCTATATATAAATTATATAAAATTTTTAAATCGAAAAGGTTTACAACTAATTAATAAAGAGTTTGAAACAAATTCAATATATAATAAATTGATATTTAAATATATATATATTTAAATATTTTTTATCAATTTTAGCTTTTTAATATAATTTTTTATAGAACGTATTTATAAGTTTTATATTAAATATGTAATATAATATTATTAGATATATATTATGAAAAAGCTTTATCGGTCTTTAACACGCGTATAAAATTGATATAACGTTTAATGATATTAAATCGAGATTCATAAAAAATGAACCTATTATAGTTGATTATAATAATAGCCCTTTTATTTAAAGCTTTCTGTAATTATATTTATACTTACTATATTACAGTTTATTTTCTCCTGTTTTATTTTTTCTCTGCTTATAAAAACCCTCAAAAATATCTGAAAAACAACGAAAAAAACATATTTATAAAGAAATCAAAAATTTACTATAGTAACTCGCACGTAAATATAATTAAAGCAATTAATTTTTAAATAAAAACAAATAATCTATTACTTCTATATAAAATTATACTTTTTAAAATAAAAAACGTTTAAATATACAAAATAAACAATATATTAAATAAACATTAAAAACTCCGTTTTAAAAAAGGTATTACATAAAAAAGGCAAACTTTTTTATTCTAAAAAAAGCAAATAGAAAATTCAAAACTAATAAAAAATAAAAATATTTCATATAAAAATATTAAACTGAAAAAGCGGAAATATAGCGTTTATGGCAAACTCGGATATAATCTGCGAACTTGTTAAAAAGCTGTAAATACTTCTAGCGAAAAAGAATCCGATGAATTTTACGGATTCGATGTATTATAGTTAATTAATTTGAATTTGTTATTGCGAAACATTAAAAAACGGCTCACTTCCTTGTCTCGCTCGCTCGCTTATTAATACGTTAATATTTAATATTCCTCGGGCTAACAAGTCTGCAATGTCCGGGCCAAAGGCCCACAGGTCCAGTGGGGGCCCTGTGGTACCTGGAGAACATTTAATTCACGATGGAAGAGTGTGCGGCTTTTACTGGAGCGAGTGCCGTTGCATGTGATCCAATGCACAGCGGGGTAAGGTGCTGTAAGGTACCCCGACAGGGACCTGCAGGGACTTTTTTCCATCCCTACCAACAGTCGGGTGGCTGCCATGTATTTTTGAATATACATGCCAGCTGGGTAGCTCTGTCCCTGGACCTGGTTCGTGCACCACGTTACATAGTTTTTCTCTTATCCTGAGGACGCGCTGGCAGATCCTTTCCTAACGTAACAAACTCGTCTTCCCACGGACTCTCGCACTTCTATGCCTAGATCGGGCTATGGATGGTCATTGGCACGGTTCGTCCATAACATACCACCAGGACGAGTCCGACCGAGTCCCTTTGAAAGCGGTCAGGTAGACGGGAAAGCGGCATGACGCCAAGCGGACCAAGCCGGCTACTCCCAATAAGGCCAAGCTTATTGGTTCGCAAAAAAGGCGAGGCACGTGCGAATGGTTCGTGGGTTGTGGTTCGCTTAACTGCCTGAGGTGGTACCTAAATGATCCTCCGGGTCCCTTGAGGTGGTAATTCACATGATGCACGCCAGAATTTCCCTCGTTCATGCCTTCTACCTTACCTGATTCTATTCTCGAATCGGCCCTTCCTTCGGAACATTGTCATCTCTTCCTAATTGTCGCTAGAACCAACAGGCATCTGATGCACTCTAGGCCAAAACTGATATGAAGATGTGGATAATGATGCAGGTGGGGGGTGGGTCCCACCTGCGGGCTGAAGGCCGAGATCCGTGGGGGCAGAACTGGGGGGTCTGCAGCGTGCAAGGGCTATCAGTGCCCTGCAACAGCATCAAATCCTAATATCCCCCACCCACTTCTTGCCTTACTAAAATCAAGCCCAATTTTGGAGGTTATTGTCAGATATAAGGGACATCAGTTGTGTATGTGTATTCATGACTAGTTGCAAGTGCTCTAGAACGCGCACTGCACTTTAAGGTGATCTAGTCCCGGAACATATATGTTCCGATCAGAGGGAATCTTCCGTATATGGGGTGCTAGAGCACCCCCTGCTAGCTGACAGTTATGGCTACGCCAGCTGTAGCTAAGAGACTTTTAGTACCACGTTAATTAAATTAGTAAAAAACTTACAAAAACAACACAACTTCCAAAATAGGGTCTAATAGCAAGTTCTAATTTTTAGTCCGGTTTTATGCGCATTTATACAAAATTTTAACTTTTTAAAAAGAAATCGAAATAATAATAATAATAATAATAATAATAATAATAATAATAATAATAATAATAATAATAATAATAATAATAATAATAATAATAATAATAATATTAATAATAATAATAATATAAATATAAATATATTATAAAATAAGAAAAATTTAAAGCATATATAGTTTGAAAAACGTTGTTAACCGTATATAACTTTTTAATTAGATCTAGTTTTAAAAAACTTAAAAATTAATTTATTATGTATATATTTTATTCTATAACGCTTTTATAATTATGATATAATAACTATTATATATACTATTTAGTTATCTTTTTACTTATATAAACTATAATTATACGTTATAATTATAAGAGTGTCACGGATTTTTTTAATTTTCTTATAAATACGACATAATAATTATTATATATAATACTTCTTAATAGCCTGTTTAAAAGTAAATTAATAAAGAAAACCCCCGTTTAACTATATTTTTATCTATAAAAATTATAATTACTACGTTATAATTATAAAGGCCTTATATTTATTTATTTTTTAAAGTTATATTTTAATATCGTAAGCCTAGTTCAATTTCAAAATATTTAAAAATTTATATATATGCTAATGTATATTAGATAAACACAATAACTTTTAAAGTTATTCGATTTAAATTGATTATAATATAACTATTAAAATAGTCTTAATTTTATTGGTTTTAACATTTTTAAAACTATAACATACTAACGATAACCTGTATACAGAAAAAAGTATTATTAAACTATTTTTATATAAAATATGTTAAAAACGGCTGAGCTAAAATAATACGATAGGTAATAAAATTATCGTAATTATAAAAGTGTTTTAAATTTAATTTATTTGAACTTTTTTATAATTACAACGTGATAATAATAGCCCGTACGAGCAACAATATAATTGAACGAGTTTTCCTATATTATATTACCCTAAAACGGCTTATAACAATATAATTTACGCGGTATTTACATTATTACAGTTATACAAATGTTACAGTTGGTTATTTTCTCGAATTTTTACTTAATCGTATTGGCTTTAATTTTAAATAAAAAGATTTTATAAATTTCTATAAATATACTAATATATATTTAATATATAATTGAAATATTAAATAATTCGGCTTAAATTAATGATAAAATACAACGTTTAGTTGTTTTATTTAAAAAAGTTTAAAATAAAAATATTTTCGCATAATCTTAAAGTAAATATCGCTAGATTATTACGAGGATACGTTCTTTAATTGATTAGTTTCAATATCTTAGCGTAATATATAAAAGTATACATAAAATAAAAACGAGCAAGCAAAGACCTAAGTTAGCTATAGTACCCCACTTTTTAAATTTATCTTCTTTCTTAATCGGTTAACAGTACCGAATATAAAGGTATTACTAATAATATTTATAATTTTTTCACCAAATTAGTACATTTTTACTTTATTATTATTTTAATTAAAATACAATATTCTTTATTAATAAACACTTTATTTTTATAACTTTTATTTAAAAGATTTTTTATATATTATTACTTATATCTTTTAACGAAAACATTAATACTGTTTTTAACTTTTATAATTTGCTGAATTATAAGAAATATATTATTAATTATTTTATTACGATATACTTTTAATGTTTTACCACTATTAATTGCTTTTTAAATTCTATTTATTTTATCGAAAATAACGTCTTTAATAAAATTAAAATTATAATTTTTAATCTCTTTTAAACGAACTAGAAATATTATAAAACATGATATCTTTTTAAAAGTTTATAGCTAAAAATTAATTCAAAACGTTTAAGTTCTTTTTAAAGCTGTGTTTTATTATAAAATACTTTTTTAAAAAAGGTTTTTCATATTAAAATTAATTAACAAAGAACATCTCTATTCATTTTCGAATATTAAAACGGTTTAGCTATATAAAATAAGAAATTATCTATTACTTTAAAACTCGAATATATATTTCTAAAAGTAAAAGCCCTTTTTAAAACTGCGTATTAGGTACTTCAAAGAATTCTTTTATTACTAAAAGCTAATACTATAAAAAAAGTCATGATTTGGATACAATAATATTACTTATATAATATAACAGCTAGACAAAAGATTTATAAATAACTTTATCTCTGTTATTTTCATCTTAAATTCGACAGTAATATAAATAATATACTGATCAAAATTTGAAAATTTCAATTATTAAAATATAAAAGATTTGTTTCGAAAAAATAATTCTTTTAAACATATTCGAAAACAATGTTAATGTTATCCCTCTCCGTTTTATTAAAAATAACTTTTTATTTATAAAACAATATCGAAATTAATATTTTTAAAAAGTAAAGCTAATAAGAATTATTACTAATATTAACCATTACTATTAATTATAATAATTTCAATTATTGTCACAGTCCCAAGTGGTATTACGTAGGTATATAGAGCAAAATAAAACAGTTATTTTTCGAGCTAATAACGTTTCACTTTTAGTGATATAATGGTTACGCCTTTGTTTTCGTGCCGTAACAATTATTATTATTTAAAGTATTACTTGGAAAACTTTCGAAATTTATATCTCGTAAAACCGTGGTGAATTATCTTTTTCTTTTTAATTTTAGCTTTTTCTGTATTTGTTTCGTATATATTTAAGATATTTTCGGTTTTAATTTTTAATTCATAAATAATAATCTTTATATCGTTTTTAATAATTTCGAATTTTATTAAACGAATTTGAAAAAATCGTAAAAAAAATAAAAACATTTCTAACTTTTTAAAAAAAATATTAATACTAACTAATATAATGTTTAACCTAATATTTTCTAAGAAAATAAGCGGTTTAATTCGCTTAATTAATATATTTTACTCTTTAATATATTCGAAATCGTAAAACGCCTTTTTAATATCTTTTTTCGTTTACTATTTATTTTACTAATTTCTTTTTTTAGTGAAAAAAAATCATTAACGCTTAATTTCGTACCTTTTTTATATAAATAAAGTACTTTTTATTATTTTTTTATTAGGTATTAGTTTTTTTAAACGCTTATAATAATTACTGTTAACGCTTATTAAATGAAATACTTATAATCAGATCTTATTTTAAATTAGAGCTTTAGAAACGTTGTATAGGTTGGGTTATTAAGGAGTGTTGTGAAAAGTGGCGTGTGTTTAAAGAGCGAAAATGGATTCAGGAAGTGGGTAAATCCAGGAAGTAGGTGGGGGACACTACGTGGTTTTCTCTCCCTGTTCCAACCGATCCATCGGCATTCACCCCACGCGCTAGCAGTGTCGCCCCCGAACTGCGCCTCCGGATCCCGGATACTTTCTCCGGTCCTCTATTCCTAACAGCCGCTGCCATTCGCATCATCACTATCACTATCTTTATCATCAATAATTTCATTTTGGGATATCGACAACTAGCAGCAGCAACACTAGCAACAACAACAACACTACCATGCATCTCATCTCCCGTGCTGTTTGGTCCCTCGTGGGCTCGTTAGCTTACCTTGGGGCCGTCGTCAATGCTGCCGGCGTGCTGGAAATCGACGTGGTGTTCCCGCGCAACAACGAGACATATGCGCCGACGGACAAGTTCCCCATCGTCTTTGCACTCCAGAATGCCGAGCTGGCCAAACATCTCAAACCGTTTATCAACTCGTTCGTCCGCAATGGCTCCAACTTGGAGTCGACGTTTGGGCACTCCCATATGGACCTTGCCTACGCCAACTACTCCAGCGAGCCCTACTTTGTCTACCACCACTTAAACATCGACACCGAGGGGCCTCATGAGCTGTTCTCTACCGCTGCCTGGCAAAGCTGCGACGAGAGCGGCGATCAGGTCGGCATCCTCGGCAATACCACCAACTTCAGTGTCCTCTTCACCATCAAGAGAGGCGGGCAAAAAGTCGATCTCGTCGCTGCTACGGCCAATGACAAGACATGTTCCGCCAAAGACGGAGTTGCCATCAACGTGACTGACCAAACGCGCGAAGTTCCTGCCTCTTGGGACCGACCGGCTGGTACTTGCGCAGTGTTGGCCTCCTCTTCTCCGACCCCGACTGTGAACCCCTGTCGGGTTAAGATCGATACGGCTGTGGCCGCGAGCATGTCCGCCTCTTTGCATGCCGCATTGTGCAAAGGCCCGAACCCACCTGCCGACTGCCCAGAAGAAAACACTGTCCAACAGCTGGCCGTTGCAGGTGTCGCGAGCGTCGCAGCTGCTTTCGGCGCCATTGGTTTCCTTCTTGCCTGATCAGACAACGGGTGACATACCCCGCCGGGGGGGGGGGGGGGGGGGGGGGGG
>QJNS01000228.1:17304-124692 GCA_004154925.1 Monosporascus cannonballus
CCGCCCCCACAACCGGGGCCCAACCCCCCCCCCCCCCCCCCCCCCCCACCATCCTAACCACCTCGGGCACCTCTTTTTCATTTATTTTTGTTATTGGTTATGGAAACACAGGGGTTGTAATTATGGAGATAGAGCTAGACAAGTTACCATGTCTTAACTAACAGGAGCTCCTGCGTCGTCTAATGAATTTGCTTGCACTATCTTTCACCTCCCATACCTATTCTTGATATCTTTGGGTGGGGAAATGGTGGGCTTAGGACAGGTAAATGTCCCCATCCCCCACTGTGGGTACCACGCTGATAACTGCCTGAATAGGTAACGTCGGGGAGGAATAGAGCCAGCCTCCTACCCACCCTTGCGGTTTTCTTGGCCGGCCTTCTGACCCCTTACAGGATCTTGTTGGTTTATTAAACCCATGAACCGAGAAGTCTTTGTCATGTCAGCCGGTGGACATACTCTAGGCCTGTTAGAGATACCCACTTTTCCTCTCGGTCAGAACAGGGGGGGTAAGATTATAATGGCAGCGGAGGTCCTCCTTACTTAAGGTGCTGTCTCTTCCACATCGAGAGTCAAATCCATTCCGATATCAAACGGCATCTGGCACACGCCTACTGTCTGTGTGGTAACTGAGACACACACTCTGAGGTACGAGTCCAGTAACTCTTAGCAACAACTGGAAACATCCTGACAGTCCTGCCCTCAACTAGGCGTCCGCAATACAAGATCACGCCCTGAGCTAGCCAGCACCATGGTAACTTCACCATGGCTTACGGTGGCACTTGGGGCTGTTAGCCTCGTGCCAGGGGCCGTGGCGTTCATCCCTCCCGTTGGCACAGCTGTACGGGCTGTCGACTTCTGTCCCGAACGATGCGCCGTTTCCGGTCCGAGCACGGGAAAATGATCCGTCTATCCTAACTTCAAAATTATCAAGAGGTGTCAGCAGACCATGTTCTATGACTTCTCCCTCTACGACCCTGTCGACGACCCGGACACCAATCATCGCATCCAGGCTTGCTCCTCCTTCGGCCCGGATTTCGGCAACATACCATCGGGGTCGGTGGCCGCCGAGCTTGTCGAGTCCGCCAACTCTGTTGATGTCGAGTTTGAGCTTGGATGGTGGCACGAGGGATTTGGCCTTGCTAAGGCTGCCATCCGGTCACTTGTGGAGCAGATTCGCGAGTATATCGACCACGGCCACGGAGCTTCGGATCGGCCCTTCATCCTATACGGCCGGTCTGGACAAGCCACCATTGGTGTTTACATCGGCCAAGGTCTGCTAAACCAAGGCCTCAGCGCCTCAGCCCTCTGGACTTTTCAGGACAACTTTAACACCCTCGACGTCACGACGCCCAGCTTGGCTATGCAGCTCTGCGGCTCAAACTACGACAGCACTCACATTTTTGGCGTCGCAGTTACCAGCAACGCCACATTCGCTCCCATCCAGAATGCCATCAAATCTTGGGTCAACGCGACATGCCTGTCATTTCTTGGGTCGAAAAACTTCCCGGGCAAGGCCACGTTTACCGCGCCTCTTCTGAACGGTACCTTGACCAACTCCACCGTCCGCGCTCGGCATAACACGCATGCCAGACCTTTCGACATGCATGCGAAAGTCTTCGACATACGTGCTAAGTTTCTTCAAGCGCGTGCCGATTGCAGGACGGTACAGGTCGCATCCGGTGAAGGCTGTGCGGAACTAACAGTCAAGTGTGGCATCTCGGGCGCCGACTTTACCAAGTACAACCCTGGTATCTGTGGCTTACTGAAGCCCAAGCAGCGTATGTACTGTTCCAGCGGTAGTTTTCCAGATTTCCGTCCCAAGCCCAACCCGGATGGATCGTGCTTTTCGTACAAGGTCCAGAACGACGACAACTGCGCCAACCTGGGGGCCGAATACGGGCTGACGAACCAGGAAATCGAGGGCTTCAACAAGAATACGTAGGGGTGGTCCGGGTGCAAGCTGCTCTTTGCCAAGACCATGTGTCTGAGCAAAGGAAAGCCCCCTTTTCCTGCCCCCATCGCCAATGCCGTATGCGGCCCGCAAAAGCCGGGCTCCAAGCCGCCGACAGACGGTTCCAACATTGCTGACCTCAACCCCTGCCCCCTGAACGCCTGCTGCAGTATCTGGGGCCAATGCGGCGTCACCAAGGACTTCTGCGTTAACACCAACACCGGCCCGCCGGGGACGGCCAAGCCCGGCACCTACGGCTGCATTTCTAATTGCGGCGTCGACGTGATCAAAGGGACCGGAACCGGCGCCATCAAGCTCGCCTACTTCCAAGGTTACGGGATAAACCGCAAGTGCCTTTACCAAGATGCGCTCCAGATCGACACTTCGAAATACACCCATCTTCATTTTGGATTTGGCACCTTGACGCCTTCGTACGAGGTCCAGGTTGGCGACACGCTATCTTCGTATCAATTTGGCGAGTTCAAGCGGATCAGAAATGCCAAAAGGATCTTGTCTTTCGGTGGCTGGGACTTCTCGACTTTCCCCGACACCTATTACATCTTCCGCAATGGTGTTAAACCAGCCAACCGCTTGAAAATGGCCACCAACATCGCTAATTTTATCAAGAAGCATGATCTCGACGGTGTCGATATCGACTGGGAATACCCCGGCGCGCCAGACCTCCCCGAGTTTGACCCCGGCAAGGCCGAGGATGGCCCCAATTATCTGGCCTTCCTTGCCGTCCTCAAGAACCTGCTGCCCGGAAAGACGGTTGCCATCGCCGCCCCCGCCTCGTACTGGTACTTGAAGCGGTTTCCAATCAAGGACATCAGCAGGATCGTTGACTATATCGTCTATATGACGTACGATCTCCACGGCCAATGGGACGCCAACAACCAGTACTCTCAGGAGGGTTGCGACACGGGCAACTGCCTTCGCAGCCAGGTCAACCTGACTGAGACCAGGCAGGCGCTGGCCATGATCACCAAGGCAGGTGTTCCCGGAAACAAGATCGTCGTCGGCGTGACCAGCTACGGGCGCTCCTTCGCAATGGAACAGCCAGGTTGCTGGGGTCCCAGCTGCAAGTTTACCGGTACCCGGCTGGAATCTCAGGCAACACCGGGGAGGTGCACCGGCACCGCAGGGTATATTGCCGATGCCGAGATTAACGAGATTATACGTGGCGGATCTGGCGCCAAGCGTCAGAGCCGCGTGGTGACGCACTTCCTGGACCCTGGCAGCAACAGCGACATCCTGGTCTACGACAACAACCAGTGGGTCGGATACATGAGCGAGAAAACCAAGCAGATCCGCTCAACGCTCTACGCGAGCTTGGGCATGGCAGGCACCACGGACTGGGCCAGTGATCTGCAGGAATTCCATAACCCTCCCAAGCCGGCAAAGAACTGGGCTTCCTTTATTGCGCTGGCAGCCAGCGGAGACAACCCGAAGGAGGATACCACGACCATCGGCAACTGGAAGACCTTCACCTGCACAGCCGACGTCATCGAGAACCCATTCAATCACGTACTGTCGGCGCGCTGGAAGGCGATGGACACCGACAGTGCTTGGCGCGAGGTTATCGCTAAATGGTTCAACGCTGACAAGCCGAACCGTATAAGGTTTATTAAGTCGGTTCAGCAAACGCTTAAGATGGGTGCTGAGATGGGCTGCTGGATATTGCATAAGGCCACTGACCACTGCGACGGACCGATGTCGTACGAAAAAAGCGCCGATGGGGAGAAGTCTGGACCGGCGGCTCAGTTTATTTGGAACTCGCTGATCAAGATCCACACAATGCACCATGCGTACTGGAACGCTCTGCAGGGCATGATGGGAGCGTTCGCATTGAGCGTGGACGATATGGAGGACACGTTCGCACCGATCCCGGAGCCCAAGACCAACCAATGGCTCAATATCTTGATCGATCTCCTCACCATTGGAACCCTCACGACTGCCGCGCCCCTCTTCAACGGGGTCCTCAAGCAGCTGCCCGCCTTTGCCAACCCCGTGACGTATGACAACGCCAAGGACACCACTTTGAACCTCCTCGGCCAGACTACGACGCTGGCAAAGGATCTGTTGCAGAGTCCCGAGCCAGCCAAATGGACCCCGCAGGAGCAAAACAAGTTCTCCAACTACATAGGCCAGGTCATCTTCGGCTGGATGAATACCACGGAACTCGGCCTCGGCCAACTGTTTGACGGCTCCCCGGAGTCCATCAAGGTGCTCGGGAACGCCATGGCGAACGGCAAGCTCATCGAGGGTAAACGGGAGCGGCCGGCGCCGAAAGACACCACGGCCACCGAACTGCGGTCCAACGTCCTCAAGTCTTTCTTCGGCTTCTCCATCCCTGCCTTGTGGCGCCGTTCCAAGACGTACGCCTTCGTCATCGACTCGGGCGCCAGCTGCGACGGCAGACCCCTGGGCAAATACCTCGCCGACAGCACCGCCGACGAGACCGGCGTCTGTTACCAAGGAAGGCGCTATTACCTGGTCCACCCGGACGGGGAGGCCCGGCCCTGCAAGTGCGTGCGGCTGACTGACGTCGGCCCCTGCCAGACCGTTTGTCGGGACAACAAGTTCTCCGTGCCTGTGGGCCTGGGCGATCTCGGAAGGTTCGGCGGCGTGACCAAAGAGGACCTGGTGATCGGGTCCGTGCGCACGTGGCTTCAGAACGGAAAGACCAACGGAGGCGGCGTTGTAGACCCGATCAACAACGGCGCGGCCCGGAACGACCTGCTCAACATGGACATCACGACCCCCGGGTTTGTCCGGCTCCCCGTTTGCAGCCCCGACCGCGCCTTCCAGTCCTGGGAAACAGGAACAAAGGGCGGCAGCGACAACTACCCCTGCGATATCCCCCCCGGAAAGGACAGGTGCGGCCCTTCCACGTTTGAAGACCGGACCAGTGATGCCTCCCCCTCGGTGTCGGACTGCCTGCAAATCATCAGGAATATCGAGGGCGACGCGTCCACCGAGTTCACGCACCGCATTACCGGCCACCGCGAGATCCTGTCGTATGGCTCGTGCGCCTTTGGTATCGAACGGACCGGTGGAACCGGCGGCGCCGTGCAATTCAAGGTGGGCGGTCAGGACGTTATCGACGTTATCAACGATGCTGTCAAGCAATTCGGTGGCAGCGGCAAGGTCAGTGCCAGGGGCGTCATGCCTTGTGATGGCACAACCGCTGGTACGAGCGTGAATGTGCTGTGGGGCATCTACTGAGGGCGTGGTCCATTTTTCCTAAACGCGTGGTTTATATTCTTAGGAATTTCCGGAGGTTAGGTTCGTGTTATGACCTAACACGTTGCGGCCTCGGAAACGGTCGCAACAAACGACTAAGCCATATGGGTCAAGTCACGTAATGGCTCGACAGGATCGATCGTAAAGCCTATAGAGCCAGA
Organism: Monosporascus cannonballus; assembly: GCA_004154925.1. Classification (NCBI taxonomy): domain Eukaryota; kingdom Fungi; phylum Ascomycota; class Sordariomycetes; order Xylariales; genus Monosporascus; species Monosporascus cannonballus. The sequence goes on from QJNS01000228.1 coordinate 22,663, forward strand.
CCCGACAGGATGAAAAAGTTAAGTATAAGACATTTATTATTTCCATAGTTTAGATAGCACCAGCTTGCAATAACACTTCGTTACCCAAGGCACCCTTGGTATTACGAGACGTGACACGATTATTGTATCTATTGCTCAGATTCCCACGATACTCCTGCCAACATAAACCCGTACGACTAAGGTTTAATAGTTGGTTAAACCCCCTAGCCGTCACACTAAAAAGTAATCAGGATCGAGAGAGTTAAACTCAATAATTATACCTTGATATCAGGAACTTATGCCTTGGGCTGTCTCCCTTTCGAACCCTGGTGGCCTTTTGGCAAGACTGCCGTACAGAGCGCCTAGGGGTTACTTCTGACGCTCGCTGACCTATCAAAATCGACATAGGGCCAGAATGTCCGAACAAGGTTGCCCCTTAACCCCTCTCGAGGGATACAGACCTATCAGACGCTTGAACGGTACCAACTCTGAGGCGCATAAGACTTACTCAGGTGTACGAGGCCATATCTTCGACCCTAGTCTCTCGTTATCCAAGGGATGGTTCGAGACGTATCGGGCCAGTTGTGAGGTGTAGGATATTATGTCACCTCCTGATGGCCTGATTCGACAGAGAACGAGCTGACAAGGATAAAGGTTAGACGTCTCTAACCAAAAAAAAAAAAAAAAAAGCCAGTATCTTCGATGGCGGCTTACGGACTGACCCTGAATCCTAATCCTCGGCCGGTTTAAGTGCCGCCTACTGAGTCTTGACCAAACTGGCCAAACGTGTAGAGGCTGCCTAAGCCTTAATACCATTGGATTGCTACTATGAGACCCTGACATCACACACTGAAGCATATAACTGAAGAAAAGTGTATTTAGCAGGTTGCATGACCTCTAGATGGTCCTAGATAGAAGGTGAGGGTAGCGAACCCTCCTTTTATACACGTAAATACAGCTGTAGCTAAGAGGAAAAGGTACCAGGGGTGCATAAAGTAACCTCCTTTCAGTAGGTGATCAAACTGAGCCAAGGCTTAGCTGTTTGATCGACTTCAGCTAGGTCTGACACGATCTCAGCAGCAGTGCTCTACTGTGGGCCACCGTTTTTATTCCACCAGCCCTCTGCAATGCGTTGACAGACTTATTGGTAAGGCAATAAATTGGATACTCGATAGGCCACATTAGTACTACTAGGAAAGCCATTTAGAAGCACGACCATGGCTGCTGAAGTCATAGGCCTTGTTCTGGGCGGTATACCAGTCGCAATTCGGGCTCTTGAGAAATACTCCGAACCTTTCGAGGCTTTCCACAAGTACCGGATTTCGATAGAGACCTTCCGGGCCAACCTAGTCATTCAAAACCGGCACCTACAAATAACTCTCTTCAATATTGGACTGGGAAAGAACCCATCGAGTGAAGAGCTGCGTGAATGTTTTAAGACCAAGTTCCCGGATATATCTCGCGAACTAATGATTATCGTACAACGCATGGACAAGGTTATCGATGTCAATGAAGAGGTATCAAAACTCAAATGTGCACCTCATTTCAAGAGGTATTGTTCCAGAAATTTGAGCAGAGCTGACTTGTGCCTGTACGATTAGCCGAATGCCCTGGCGGATAATGCCCAATGGAATTGGCGTCGAGTGAAACACAGCTTCAGCATTAAAAAGCGCAACAAAGTTATTGAGGACCTCAGGCATTGGAATGAAGACCTAAGGAGGGCTCTTGAGAAATCCGAAGTGTGCGCAGAAGACGATAGTCGCAAGGTTCAAGATCTAAAACGCCGCTTTAATATTCAACATTGCAGCTCGATCCGTCAGTTGTTTAGCTCTCTTCACAGATCACTTGAAGCTGGATTCTCTTGCCCCTGCTCACCACCCCACCAAGTTGCCGTCGGTCTCGACTGGCAAGCTTACGAGTCTCATATATTTGAAGGCTTCAAAGTGGCCATCTCTTATAGACCAAATTCACAACCGTTCCGGCTGCCCGATTTATGGCGAAAGCTTCATGCGACTCCGGATAAGATGACCCCCCCATCCGCGCTCCATCCCATCAACGCGCCACCCCACAACCGCGTTGCGCGTCGATCCACTTACTGATTTCTTTCCATATAAAAAGCTTCTCAACAACGCTTTAAAAAATTGAAAAAATTATCTTCTTCTTCAGCAGAATCTGCGCTTTCGAACGATATGCAGCCCTCAGCTCAATTCCGTGCGGCGCAGGCGATTAACGAGGTAACACGTAGAAGGTCCCTGCGTTCAGCCTCCAAGGGCTACCAGGTTGACAGAAGATATATCTCACGCCGCATCCAAGGTGTACGGACGAAAAAAAAGTTCGATGAAAGTCGTCAGAAGCTATCACGAATCCGGGAGGAAACTTTAGCCCGTTGGGTTATCGTACAAGGTCAATTGGGGTATACGCCACCCCATTCGCGATTCCGCTTATACGCACAACGCCTCCTGATCAACAACGGCAGCCCTAAACGCTTAGGAAAAGGTTAGGTAGCCCAATTTTTGCGTCGCCATCCTGGAATCAGGACTATCAAGGGCAGGTCTATTAACTATAAGCGTCTAAATGGCGCTTCCCCGGCCTCCACTAACGTCCTATTCGGACGCTTCTCCCTGCCGGAGGTCAAGGCTATCAAATGAAGGAACCAATTTAACGCGGACGAGATCGGAGTGATAGAAGGCATGGGCGAAAACTGTCTCGTCCTTAAAGAAGCCTTTAGGAAAAATATCCTCTTGAAGGATGCCTTTAAAAAGGGGTAAATCACTATAATCGCCTATATCAGTGCTAACGGGCGATCGCTGCCGCCTCTCGTGATCTTCAGCGGCGTTAACATACAATAACAATAGTTCCCTAATTCGGACGATAAAACATACAAAAGCTGGTACTTTACCACGTCAAAGAACGGCTGGACGAATAACGAAATCGGCTTAAAATGGCTTCGCGAGGTCTTTATTCCCCATACCAAGCCCGAGGACCCGGACGAATAAAAACTATTAGTAATTAACGGCCATAAAAGCCATACCACCGAGGAATTTATATGGATGTGCCTTCAAAATAAGATATATATCATTTTCCTACCTGCCCATACTTCCCATATCTTCCAACCTTTTGACGTAAATGTATTCGCCACCTTAAAGCGGAAGTACCGCTACTGGTTCCGCGAACGCTATTACGGGCAGGCTTCCGAAGCTACAGACAAAACCGACTTCCTCTGGGCGTTCGCAAAGGCGTAACAGGAGGTCATGATAACCTCGGAGTATATCATGAAGGGCTAGGAAACAACAGGTTTGCGTCCTATTAACAAGGCGAAGATATTAAACAACAGGTACGTTAGGGAAGGGGGGGGGATAGCAAATGCACCCACCCGGAAATTAATTTCTACCCCAGAACGACCTAACTTTCTATCCCAATTGGCTGCTTTAAGTGTCAAAACACCTAAATCATCTAAGGAATTAGCTCGGATCGAAAAAGCCCTAGTACAGGTTGATCCAGCTTACGGGAATCCTACCGTACGTTTCTTATTCCGCAAGTTCGCCAAAGCCCTTGACGATAAAACCGCCAAACTCTTTGCCACCGAGGTTCTTAACAGGCAAATAACTGTAGCCCTTAAAAAAGCGAAACCTAAAAAGCGTGGGAAGGTGCAGCCCGAGCCCAATAAGGGCTTCGTAAAAATGATCTCGGTCAGGAAGGTAAAGGTAGGGCGGAAGGCCCCTGCGAAAGGACGCTCCACCGTCACTCGGCAAAATCAACAGGAAACCGAGCCTTCCGGAAGCGACGAAGATAACAAGGTGGAAGCGGATTGCATCATTATACGGTCTACTTAGTATGGAATCAATTGATAAAGTGGCTGTTGAGATATTATTATTTGAATAGAGAGGTTGTTGTGGCGATGGCTTCAAAATTGGGTGGAGCGTTGATGGGGTGGAGCGCGGATGGGGGGGTCATCTTAGCTGCTTAACGTGTGCTTCAGGAGTTTCTTCAACGTACCCCCAATCATTTTCTACCCGGATAACAGCAAGTGCATTTTTCATTCCGTTGCGTTTGCGTTGAATCCCCGTCATTTAAATGCCAATATATCGTCTACGTCCTTGCTCGAATATTTCACGTGCGGCGCTATTCAGAAAGCCTTGACCCTTCTGTTAGCAGTCACGCCGGGATTCGTGGAGTGATGCCTCATCCCATTCCAACACTCTATTGACCAAAATTCACGTTGGATAGTGTCTATGCTGGTTATGAATCAAGAATTAGCATTGCCTACTGGGTACTCAGACGTGCTAGAGAAAATATTGCTACTTCCCAGTTTTGCTGCCTTCCCTCCCGTCCTAATGTTGGTCGTGACCCAGCCGAATCAAAACGGCTCATCAGCATGAATACCAAACGGCTTGAGACAAGCCTCTCAGATACGGGCACGCTCTAATCCTCCTCCAGGAAGAGCGGTTAGAGCTCCTCCTGGTTTCCATTGAAAGCAATCAGATCAGGGCTCCAGAGAGGATCTCCGACCATGTCTTTCGTGGCAAGCTCCTTAATCCGTGCGCTCACTTGAGCCGGAGTCGTAAGGTTACTCTCCTGCGACATGAGGTATGTGACCAATCCGGCTACATGTGGACACGCCATGCTCGTCCCGCTCATGACTCTGTATGAGGCATCGCTCTCGTTATACGTGCTGAATATATCCACTCCCGGAGCAAATACGTCAAGGCATTCGCCCCAGTTGGACCACACCGGACGCTCGTCGTCGCGGTCAATTGATCCCACCGTAATCACCTCCTTGACTCCTGCAGGGCTGCGCTCGCATGCATTGTGACCATCGTTGCCGGCCGAGACCACCACCGTCATACCCGCTTTCACGGCGTTTCTGATGGCGTCATCGGCAGCCTCGACGAGACCCGAGCCGAGAGACATGTTGATTACGGACCGGGATATAGCCCCGTTATCAGTGGCATCTTGAACCGCTGTGGATAGACAGGATGGTCAGACATCTGAGAGAGTAAAAGGCTTTATGATCTTCATGGGTTCGAACTTACACCACTCAATTCCTTTGATCACACCGCTCCACGTACTGTCCCTACCTAGGACTTTGACCGCAATAGGAATCGTGTGGTTGTCGACCCCGAGAGCGTTGCCAGCAACAATTCCCGCTACATGCGTGCCATGGCCACTCTCATCGAAGTCCTACCATTCATGTAAGCTTGCTGTCAGTCTAGCTGTCAATAGACACACCAGATTGTCAATCTCCTCATCAACAAATCTTGCTCCCCAGCGCGCACGGCCACCAAATTCCTACCTCGGGTCAGCCGTACGGTTCCCACCGGAAACAACGATACCGTACCTGATGGGTCGTACGAATGCCAGTATCCAAGATGTAGGCATACGTCTGGCGCTGGCGTTGGCGGACATAAAGTGTGTTTCCTGGCCTTCGATGGGACAGGCGACCTAGCCCCCAGGGCATCTCCAGATCGGCATCATCCCGAGACACCAGGGACTGAGATTTAGCGGCTTGCTTAGACAGAGGAACATGTGCCTTTGGCACAGAGTCTTGGGAGACATATTCGATCTGCTTCTATTCAGCGTACGCCCTAGTCGTGCTGAGACTTGAATCCGTAAACTTACGAGCTTATTATTCACGATCTCATCGAGCATGTTCTCGTCACACTCGATGTGGTAAGCATTGAAAGCGTGGATATTATAAGTTCTCACGACTCCTCGACGACCATCTGGAAGTTTGGCTGAGGCGGCTCGCATGAGGTCATAATGTTCCTGGATGCGGTCTGCTAGGATATCGTTCTTCAGGACCACGATATAGTTGTCAGCGATGCTGTCGGGGGCGCCGCGGTTCAACAACGGGGCTTTGGCAAGTGCCATGGGTGCCAGAGCGAAAAGCAGTAGGTTAATGGCCCTCATCTTGGAAAATTTGAAGGAGGACGAATAAAAGAATGAAAGCAGTGAGTGTCTTGGAAAATGAACGCGTGTAAAGAGCGACTGACTCGAGTTTGTCGGATTTCATGAAATGGATGGGAGCTTGAGAAAGTGGTGGCCTGTAAGTATAAAGTTTTTAAGAAGGCATCCCGCCACCGGTCACGGATTGCCTTGTTTCCCCCTCAGCATCGTCCTGTTTCGTTTGTGGAATCATCCCTATCATGCTCTGTCGTTATCACTATACGGTTGGCTCGTTCATCTGGACTATTTTTCTATGACCAAACAGCTTTTCCGGATCGGTCGGTCCATTCATCGCTGGTCATCTACATCAGCCGCTAAGACCTTCTGGATGGCATGCGGTATATGGAGACCACGCTTCTATTATAACCTGCTAGCTTTACATCGAAGGCACGCGTATTAGGGAATCGTTTGGGCCGTACCGCCTCCTCTCCTGCCCGGTATTTTCAAATATTTGGACTTCTTCGCCGGACAGACTTATATAATTGCCACGCCCGAGACACAAAGCACGTCAGCATCAGGGCCATGGGGACTGGTGAGAAGGCGCCGCGAGGGATGAAGTATTATATACAATGTTTCACCGGGTTCCACAGCGCCGATTGTAGCTCATGAGTGAGAATTCCCCACAGGGCTCGTACCTTACGAGACAAATACAACGCACAGTCGCGGAGGCGGCGTGCGGGCGGGTAATAGGGTAAACAAGGGGGTGTATTGCACGCTGCTCGTTTGCTAAATTAGGCAATGCAAACTTCCGCATCGGATAAAAGTGCAAAACTGGCTTTACCGGTTTAATTCAAGCATTTCTGCCTATGGTTTTCAGAGGCCAGCATTAAATAATGCTATATAGGGTTAGATAATAGTAAATAGCGTTAAAATACTAGACGGTGGTACTTAATGCTTAATTCGCATTTTTATTACAACTCAAACCAAGGCCGGTTGCAAAGAACGATCGGGCCCATATAAATAAGTTACGTAATTTGGACCTTTTTTAAAGTTAAGATTTAAATAAATCTACATAAACCTAATCGCATATAAAAAAATTAAATTTATAATAACTTTAAAATTTAATCAAAATGTAACTAACTAATAAAAAATATATTTGTTAAATTATAATTAAATAAAATTAAATTATAATAAATTCCCATTATTCAACATATTTTTAATATTACAACCGTAGTGTTTGGCGTTTTGCTAGGATATAGAATCGAATATCTGGAATTCCGATTTTATTTTAGTATTTTACTAATAGGAAGAATAGGGTTTATTTAACGATGGTATTTTGTATCGAATATGTTTTTCGAAATGCGCTAAGTTTCGTATTTATATATAGTTTGCTTTTTGAAGTTTGGTTTATTTTAGTTATATTTTAATATATGCGCCAAATCTCGTAATATTACGTATTAATATAATATAATTTAATTATATATTTCTTTTGTATTTCTTTAATTATTTTGCTTAAGTTTTTGATAATATTAAAAGTTTTCAGCTGTGTGTTCTTTATTCCAAATTATACGAACCAATATAATAAAAGGTTAATAACTGTTAAGAAATTAATCAATAAATAATAAACAAAATATAAATACGAACTAAATTTCTAAGGATACCAATAATCCAAATATTTTATAATATATAATAAAACAAATCTAGATATTAATTACATACTTATAAAATAGCTTTATAATTTATGTTATTCAGTTACTTATTATAAACCATAATATTTACTTACGTATAAATATTAAAGTATTTAAAATGATATTTTGATTTTGTTATTTTGAATATACTCAAACGGTTATAAATAATCCATACTTTCATATATAATTAACATTTAATAAATATTTAAAAACTTTTCTAATTTTAAAACAAAAATCATTAATATTATATATATTGTTATGACGGCTATGCGGTTTAACCAAGTATTAAACCTTAAGTCGACGGGTTTATATTAGCAGAAGTATCGTGGAAATCTAAACAACAAATAATTTAGTTATATTTTTTAATACCAAGGGCGTAAAAGTATATTGCAAACGATTAGTATTGATAAATGTTGCAAATTAAAGTTATTTAAATTATGGAAATAACGAACGTATATATCTTTTTTTTCTTGGCTTAATTACTTGTAATTAAGCCGTTAATGGTGATTATGATTATTTGGGATTACCTTTAATCACTAATGATCACTGGCTTAGCAGTGATTACCGTTACGTGACCCGGAAGGTGGCCTGTATGTTCCCTGCCTGACCATTTCTTGAGACCGGAGCTTGTCGGGTCGTAACACGATTTTCCCCTTCCCAAAATCTTGTCTTTAAAATTTCTTTTCTTTTTTTTTTTCGTTTGGTAAATATCCTTTTTTTTATCCTTAATTATGTCGTTTCGTATTTCCAAAATTCGTCGCGTTCCCCGTTTTTTTACCGTTCGTCGTATTAACCTTATAAAAAGCCTTTAACGAATTTAATTACGAAATTATGTTTTATTCTTATTATTTTTCGAAAAACATAAAATGTAAAATAATAGAAAATATTTTAAAGTATAAGGAATATATTAATCGAGATTAATTTTATAATAATACCGGCGTACCTATTTTTTTTTATAAAATATTTGTCGCAAATATTAACGTTTAAAACGCGAAAAAATGTTTGCCGAAAAGCAATTATTAAAACTTTAACGGTTTTACCTTAAAGCTTAATATAAATATTAAGAAAAAATAAATAAAGTTTTTTTTCGTTTTATTTATTTACATAAATAAAAGGCGTTAATTTATTTAAAAAATATTATTATAATATAACGTAAGTTTTAATCGTTAAACGAATTAAAGGAATAAAAATATTAAGAATAAAAATAATTAGAAGCTGCTATTACGGTTATTACGTTAACATATGTTACGGCTAATTAACTTAATATCCCGGTTACCGATTGGTCGGCTGTTAATTAGGACGCGTCCGTCGTTACTGGTAAAAATTCTTTAATAAGCGTTAGGCGCTAATAAGATTTTTGGTAAGTTCCTAAGTATTTTCGGAATCTGGGTATTTTTTCCATTTAACCAGGTATTAGGTAAATCCGTTTTGCTTTCGTATATCGAATATCTTTTTTATTTCGTATATTTGTTCGTTTTTTATTTTTACGTTGTTTTATGCCGTATACATTTTAATTATATCTGCTATTAATTCGAATAAAAATATATAAAAAATTAAATAAAATTTAATTTTTAGCGGAAATTTTAATTAGTAATTATTTTTTTAAAACTTTTTTTTGGCGATTTTATATAGATCGATATATTTAAAATCGAATTTTTTGTTAAATCGTTTTATTTGAATATTTTTGGTAACGAAAAAAAAATTATTTTCCCTTTTTCGAAAATTAATTTTTTTAACTTTTTCTGGTTATAATATTTATTTATTTGAATACGTACGAATTCTAATTTTGTTTTTATTTCCTGGTATAATTATTATAATTATTTTAACGTAAAAATTATCTTGATATTAATCGGACTGTCGTTATGTATTTTTTTATAAAGTTTTAGAATAAAACCAAAATTTGCATTTATAGGTATTATTTTGATACTTTCGTAATAATTGGTATTATAAGCTAATTATGCGATTAGCAATTTTTTAACCCAATTATTTTGTTCGTAATTGATATAATATCGTAAATAAATTTCTAAAATTTGATTTATTCGTTTTATTTATTTATCCGTTTAAGGTTTAAATACGTTGGAAAATTTGTGATTTAGGCCGATTTATGTTATTAGGCCTTGCTAAAATTTTGATGCAAAAGTTAATTCTTTATCTGATATAATTTCTATTAGTAACCCGTATATGTTAAAAATATGTTTAAAGAAAATATATATTAATTATTCGGCGTTTGTATCCTTATAATATAGTAAAAAAAAGAAAATTTCGTAAATCGGTTGACGATTACGAAAATACTGTTATAATGTATTTCTGTAACTGGATTTTTTGATATAGGAAATTTGGTAATAAAGTCGAATGTAATTAAATATTATAATTGTTTTGTAATTGGTAATGGTTGTAATTCTTTGTATGGTTTATATTATCGAATCTTTGCTTTGGCGTAAATATCGTATTGCCGTATGATTTTTTGTATTATTAATTTTATTTTAAAAAAGGAATATGTACTTTAAAGTTGTTTTAAAGTTTTATAAATCCTTAGATATTTATGTAATTGATATTTGTATATTTTTCGTATTAAATCTTTCCGGTACTCCTTTGGAATTTGTATTTTGTCCGTTTTTTGGTTTTTTGAAAAATTATTGTTATATTGTTAAATCTTTTGATGCATGTCAAAAGGTACTGCCCAAATCGTCGTAATTTGTCGTAGGCGTAAATATTTTTTTATGGTGGTATTAAAAATTATATAGTCAATTTTGACTAATTTTTTTTAAGGTTTAATCGTTTGCTTAAAATATTTGTTTTGCCGTTTTTTGATTTTTTTCTTGTGGATAATAACGAAGTCGAAGTTTGTTAATTTTTTTGCGTATTTTAATTATTATCCTATAAGTTTTTTGGTCGTGGTAAATCGGGTAAGATTTTGATAATCCGTATAGATTTTAACCTGGTATAAGTTTTCCTTTAAAAAGTATCTAAATTTTCGAAATGCCATAATAATGGCCATAAATGTTTTGTCCGGAATACCGTAATTAAGCTTAGTTCCTTTTAACTTGTACGAAAAAAATGTAATAAGGTGCAATTTGTTTTAATTATTTTATTATCCGATTATTACGATTAATACGTAATTCGAAATATCGGTTTTTAGTTTAACGGGGCGGTTTAAATCGTATATAATTAATACTGGTTCGTTAGTAATTATATCCTTAATTTCTTAAAATGCTTTTTTCGTATTTGGCGTTTATTTAAATTTTTTTTTCGTAAAATTCGTTAAAGGTATAATTATTTTGCTGAAATTTCGAATAAACTTTTTATAATAATTGGCGAATCCAAGAAATACCTATACTTCTTTGATTATCGTTAACGTTTGCCATTTTGTAATTGCAGCGATTTTCTTAGGGTTTATCTTGATATGTCTTAGGGTAATAATATGTTCCAAATATTTTATTTTTTGTATATGGAATTGATTTTTTTTTTGAGTTAACAAATAACCTTGCATTTTGTAAAATTTGAAAAACTTTATGAACGTATCCTATATATACTTTTTCCGTTTTTAAAAAAATAAAAATGTAGTCGAGATAGCAAATAACGAAAATATCGAGGTATTTTCGTAATACGTAATTAATTCTTTGCTAAAAAGTTACTGGTATGTTCGTAAGTCCTATTAATATAACCAAATACTTAAATAATCCGTATTTCGTCCTGAAAGCTATTTTCTATTCGTATCCTTTTTTAATTTTAATAAGGTTGTATTTATTTTTAAAATCGAATGTTATAAACTATTTAACTTTGTAAAATCGGTTTTTTATTTCCGTAATTAGGGGTAATAATGTTCGATTTTTAACAGTAATATCGTTTAATTATCGATAATTAACCATAAGTTGCAATTTTTTATTTTTCTTAAATACAAAAAATATAAGGTATCCCATTAGTAATTTTAAAGGTTAAATTTATTCTTTTTGTAACCGATTTTTTAGGTATTTTCTGAAAATACGTAACTTATTTTTACTAAAATTATAAATAGGATAAAACTTTGTTAAAGATCTTTCCTTAAGGATTATTTTATAATTTTATTTGTTATATTTTAGTAATTTCGTATTAAGTTTTTTTTTTGAAAAACTATTTATATTTATAATATTGTAGTAGTATATTGGTTAAATTTTCTAATTCCTTAGGCTGTTATTTTTATTATTCCAGATCGTTATTTAATTACCTTAATTTCGCTTTAATAATAGTAACGATATATCGTATTTTTCTTTGATATCTGTTTTTTTTCTTATATTTTGTTCCTTTAGGTAGTAAAGTATTTATCGTATTTTTATGCCTGTATTTATCGTTATTATTAATCGAATATTAAGATCTTAATTTTTTTTCTTTCGTTTATTAATAAGGAATAAAGCAAACTTTACCTGGTTAATTTTTTCGTTAATTAAAACTCCATATTAACGTATTTATAATAATCCTAAAATTATATTGTAATTCCCGAATAAAACGATATCGAAATTAATTATTTAATATCATCTTTTAATAAAAATTTCGAAGTAATTAATTTCGCATATAATTTTTCCGTTATTGTAAGCGAATTCTTAATTTTCGTTATTTATTACTGTATAAGATTTTAATTTATATCTCCATGGCAATTTAAACTTATTAATTATATCCGATATAATATAATTTCCGCCTAAAGTTCCGCAATTTATTATTACGGTATATTAATACGTTCCGATTCGTATTTCTAAAGTAATAAAATTGTTAACGTTTTTTATCGTCGCGTTTAAAGCTTTTTTTAGGAATTCTCTTTGATTTTTTTGAGTTTCGTTATTTTGCGGCTTTTTTACAGGTAACCTTTTTTTTAAATTTATGTTCGAATCTGTCGAGCCTGGCTTGTATTTTTTCGTTTAGCGCATTAAATTATTGTAGCTGTTGTTATTGCCGGTATATTGTTCCTTTTAGCCGTATTAGCTGTTTTTAGTTTTTTTGTAATTCCTTTTCCCATTAAGTAAATTATTTTTTTATATTTGCGATTGCATCCCATTATACGTCGTTTTAATTATTGTTCCAAAGATTTCCTATAAATTGACGTATTTTTTCTTTGATGGTTTTTTTTGGGGATCCGCAGTAAATGTTAATTAAAAATAGAAATCCGTAATAGCTTTTTGATAATGCTTTTTTACCGTACGTTAGATTAACTCCTTTTCCGTTTGGTAATTATATTATTTATAATAACAAAAAGGGTTTTTTTGTAAGTATTTTTTTCTTTCGGGCCAGCTTTTCGTTTCGGCCAACTGCTAAATATCTTCTGGGGCTATAGTTCGAAGCTATCGATATTACTGCTTATTATTTTTGTTATTTCCGGTACGATTTAAGAAGTCGAATCCCTTATAGTACATACGAGTAATTTGTTTGTGGATATACTGTTTTTATTTTTCGTAGTCGTGTTACGTTCAGAAGGGACTCCACTAGACCCAAAGGAGGCCCAGGAAGTTGGAGACGCTCGAGGATCTCCACCTTCTATCGGATAAACCTCGGGTCTCTGTTAATCTCCAGAAATACCAGGAGATTTATGGATAACAGATATTATGGTTTCTCGAGATCCCCAGAGACCATAAAAGATATGAAGGATAAGAAGGATATATAAAGGTTTGGGTTTCCTATGTAGATAACCATTTACTTAGTTTCGTTCCTTAGTTATTAATTTAAGCTTTTAATTAAAGGCAATTATACCGTTCTTTAATTGAGGAAAAAATACTTAAATTTTTTTAACGAATATACTGAATTATTTTTCGCCTTATTGTTACTTGTAAATCAAAACCTTTTTCGGATACTGCCCATATCTCTAGGTGGATGTATAATAAGTTCGTTACATTTTAATAATTTTTTGATTAATAGCCGACGGATAATTTATTACCCAGTTAGGGTATAAGTTTTTCTGAACTTAATGCAGATAATAACATAGGACGACGTTTAGAAGATAAATAATATATATGATTCCCGTTATTAGCCAATAAAATGTTATTAATAAGACTTAACGATTTACCCCTTATTAAAAAAGTTTTCCAACTAATTGATAATATGGCTCCTTTTATAACTTGATTTTAAGGAGGTTCTTTTTCCCAGCCTCGGTAACAACCCTCCCCGATTCCTTAAGATATTATTAAAGTCCAGGAACCGGAACAGGAGGAGGTTAAGGAAAAAGAAGAGGAATATGGGGCAGGAAACCAAAAGAAGGGATTTCCCGCAAAGGAAAAATTAGGCGTTTTAAGGGCAAAAGTCCAGACCTTAAGAAAGGAGAATGCCCGATTAAAGGGAAAGAAATTAGCTTTTCCACAGTTTGGCTCCCCTAGAGGGCGAAACCAAGGAGCTGGGTACCGACCCTTTTCGCTGGACCCAAGGCGAATACAAAAAGGAACCTTAATTCTACCATTATTCGGCGTAAACCGAACATAAGAAGGAATTATTTCACCCCTTGGCGATTACAGAATACCAGATGTTAAGGGTTATAAGTTAATTTCCCCCAAACCTTACGACGGATTAAAGGACCCTGATGGATTTTTGGTTTAAGTAAAGCTTTACCTTAAATTCTATAAGAATTTTTTGCCGGAAAAATATTAAAAAGTAATAATTATTTCCTAACTGCCAATCGGATAAATTTGCCAATAGTTCGAACTTATTTTAACGGATTACCTTAAGAAATATTTAAAGGAATTTTCGGACCTTATTAATTATATTTTTAACGATTACGAAAATTTTTTTAAAAAAAATACGCGTTTTATTCGGTAATCCCGATAAAGAATAAGACGTTATTAAGTAATTTTAATTTTTTTTATTAAACTAAGTTAATATTTGAATATACAATAAAATTTAATTACTTAGCCGTTATTTCGAATTTATCAGAAAGCGCGTTATTTTATCTTTATTATGATAGCCTAAAACTTTAAATTAAAAACGAATTATATATGGAATTTAAAACTGGATTTTTTGCCAAATATATAAATAAGGTTATTATTGTTAACCGACGAACCTTTAATCGGTATTTCGAAAAAAAAAGGACCGACAAATGAAATAATAATAAGAATTTTTGCAGCCAAATTAAGAAAAATAAGGGTAAGCCTTAAAAGGAAATAAGTTCCGCTTTAAAGGAACCCAAGAAAAATAAGTTTAAGGTAAAGTGTTTTAATTGTGGTAAAAAGGGGCATTTTAAAAACGAATATCGTTCCCCCGTTAAAAGAGATTCCAAAAAGGAAGGGATTTTTTAATCCCAGAAAAAAACTAAAGCGGCTAAATAAAAAACCGATAATAAGGCAGAAAAGGAAGAGAAAAAAGTTAGTTTGATTTTTTTCCAGCCAGAATTTATTATTGCCATAATTATTTAAATTTAGAACGATAATTTAAAGTACGAGGATTATTTTATTTGCCAGGACTTTGAGGTTAAAGCTTGTAAGTATTATCCCGGATAAACGGTTTTTAGGATAGCTATAAAGCTAGGATACTAATATTACCTTGATTCCCAAAAATATAAGATATATACAAAAGATGGTTAGTTTCGACCAAATATTAATAATTACGGATAATTATTTTTAAAGCTTTGCGAATTTTTAAAATATATTATTTATAAGAAAATATTATCGGTAAACCCTTACGATTTATTATATTTTATTATTTATTATCAGGATAATTATTTTATTTATTTTAAAACTAAAAAAGATAATAATTTTTGGCCCGGATGGAATAATAAGATTTTTATCGAACTAAACGATAAGTGCCGATATATTAAAATTCTCCGATAGCCAGAATACCTTAAATCTTATTATTTATATTTTGAATTAAAACGGAATTAAAAGGCTATATCGTAAGGATACTTATGTTATTCCTTAATATTTTGTATTTAATACGAACTTTTAGATAGGGGAATATTTCTTTCGGAGATTTACTTCTTTGATTTTATAATTTGGAAAATACGGAATAAAAAGGTAAGTTAGGAAAAAAACCAGATTTTGAAGCCTTAATGTAAATATGGCAAGAAAGTATGGTTCCGGTACAAAAACGATTAATATATCAAATATGTTATTAAAAAAGTTTGCGGATAGAAATTTGTTTAAGTCGGAAATTATCAAAAATCAAAAAATTATAAAGGCTTTTAAAAGTAAGGTATCGAAAAGCCCTAACCGATAAAACCTTATATAAAGTAACGAAAGGAACGTATAATCAAATTAAAATTCCTTTCCGATATAAAGGTAAAATGCTTAAGGCCATAATTAATTCCGGAACAAAAGGTAATTTTATTTTTTCCGTAATAGCAGAAAAATATTAAATTCCTTGGAAATATAAGTTAAAGTCCTATAAGTTACGTACGGTGGACGGCAGCTTATTTACTTACGAAAACGAATGAGTTTTCCGAAAAACGGAAAAACTTTTAATATAAATCCAAAAACATTAAAAATACGTTTTATTAAATATCGCTAATATCTCCGGATACGATATTATCTTAGGAATACCTTAGTTCTGTTTTAATAATTTACGGATTAATTAAAAAAAACGAATATTTTCCTAAAACGAAATGCTAGATAAAAATAATTAAGAAATTTGTTATATTATTAAGGAAGTACGGGTTTTTAATTAGATTTTTACGGTACTTCCGGAGTATTAAGGATTTAAAAGATTATTTAAGGATAAAGAAAATTACGAATTATTATTATACGGTTAATAGGACCACCGGATATTTATTAAAAAAAGGTATTATCCTAAATTTTATAAAATTTATTATATAAACTTAGAAAAATTAAAAGCTTTATAGAAAAGCATATAATTAAATTTGAAAAAAGGATATATTTAATTTTTTAATTTTTCCGCCGGATATCCTGTTTTTATAATTCCTAAAGTTAAGGATGGCAAACAAAAAATTAATAAAAATAAAAACCTTATTTACCGAAAAATAATTAATTATAAATAATCAAATAATATTATAATTAAAAATGGATATTTTTTAACCTTTATAAATACTTTAAAGGAAAATGCTAGCAAAATTAAGTAATTTACGGCGTTTGATTTTCGCGATAGTTATTACTGTATTAAAATGGCCAAAGGAGAAAAATAGAAAACGGCATTTAAAACAGTATATAGATTTTACGAATACCGAATAATGCCTACAAGACTTATTAACGTTTCCGCCAGTTTTTAAAGTTTGGTAATAATTACCCTCCGATAATTTTTAAATAAATTCGTATTTATTTATTTTAACGATATTCTTATTTATTCCGAAACCTTAAAAAAGCATAAAAAATATGTCGTTTAAGTATTTAAAACTTTAGACGAAATCAATATTCGAATTAACCTTATTAAAAATATATAACATATCCAGAAATTGGATTTTTTGGGATTTATTTTTATATTAGGCCAAATTTAAATTTAACGATCCAAGTTGCAAATAATTAAAGATTAACTTATTCCTAATAAGGCGACCGTTATAAACATTTAACAAATCCTAGGATTTACGGGTTACGTACGCGGCTTAATTAAGGGATATGGAAATATAATTAAGCTTTTAACGAAACTTACTACCAAGGAATGCGTTGGGAAAAAATTCGAACTTTTAGAAAAAATAAAAGAAACGTTCCGGGAATTAAAAAAAAACAATTACTAACGGACTTATCGTAAAGATGCCAAATCTAAATAAAATAAAACAACTAAAAACAAATACTTTAAAGTATGCCCTGGGCGTAATTTTGAAATAACAAAAAAATAACGGCAAATAATACCTAGTAATATATTACTTTAAAATATTTTAAAATACAGAATTTAAATACCAGATTTATAATAAAAAGTTATTAGCAATTATTAATACTTTTAAGGAATAAAAACCTTTTTTTAATAAAACGAAAGAACTTTTCGATATTTACTTAGATTAAAAAAATTTTACGTAATTTATGAAAGCCCAAAAGTTAAACAAACGACATAAAAAATAATGGATTTTTTTGTCCAGATTTAATTTCAAAATATATTATATTAAAGGAAAAGAAAATATCCAAGCGGATATCCTTAATTGTAAAAAAGATTACGATTTTAAAATTCCCAAAAAAAACATATAAATATTATAATATAACAAAAATAGAATTATATATTTATATAAGATAATAAAAAAACTAATTACCGAACTTTTAATACGGTTCCGGAATTTTTACGATACAAAAAAACAAAAAGAAATCTAGCAGCTAAAAGAATAACTTAAAAATTAATTACTGTATTATGGCAAAATTTATATTCCCAAAGATTAATAAAAAAAATTCGTACAGGAATTCTATAAGGATTTATTATATGGATATTAAGGAATTTTTAAGATTACCCGACGGCTGTAAGAAAAATACGATTTCCCTAAGTTACGTCGTATAATTAAAATAACCATTAAAAATTATAACGTTTGTAATAAGGCTAAGGTAATATGCTATAAGCTTTACGGGTTATTATAATTTACCGATATTTTTAATAAAATATGGAACATTATAATTTAGGATTTTATTATTAACTTACCTTTATTTAAAAACTTAATTATTGGAATCGAATACGACAAAATATATATAATTATTAACAGATTTACCAAATATAAATACTTTTTACCTTTTAAAAAATATAACGGCAGAATAATTAATTTACGTTTTTATCAAATAATACCTTAATAAATATAAGATACCTGAAAAAATCGTTTTAAACCGAAATACGTTATTTATTTCAAAATTCGGCATTAGCTTTTTTAAATAAATTAATGCTAAATTTAAGTTCTTAATAACGTATTATCCTTAAACAAATAACCAAATTGAAAAATTAAACCAGATTTTAGAATAATATTTACAAAATTATATTAATTATTAGCAAAATAATTAAATAAAATTTTTATTATTAACATAAATCGCTTATAATACATTAATTTACGAAAATATAAGCGTATTTCTTTATATAGCTATATACGGATATAATATTAAAACAAAACGACCTAAATAACCGTTTAATAAAATACTAAAAATTATTACGATTACCCTAAAAGCAAAAATATTAACCACAAAAATCAAGACGATCCAAGTCCGTTTCCAAAATAAATTGCGATTTTTTTAACGACGGATAACCTAATACTATAATAAGAAAAAAATTAAAAGATTAATTTTAGCGAAAAAAAAACAAAATTTACTTATTATGCCAAAAACAAAACGTAACCTTAAATATCTTACAAATTAAAATAAAAAAACCTAGTAATAAACTTAACTTTAAAAAACTTAACCTATTTAAAATTAACGAAATTATTTCCAAAATTAATTACAAATTATTATTACCCAAAAACATAAAGATACACCTTATTTTCCACATTTTTTTACTTAAATTAACACCTAAAAACGCCTTATTAGAAATAAACTTAAAATTCGAAAAAGATTTTGATAAATACGAAATTAAACGAATACTGGATTCCAAAATAATTAAAAGTAAAATCCAGTACCTAATTAAATAGGAAAAGTATTTACATAAAGAAAATACGTAAAAACCACTTAACAACTTAATAAATATAATAGACCTGATTAAGACGTTCCATCGCCAAAATCCTGACCGACCGTTTCCAATACGGCCAAGGTCGCAGGCGATAACAGTTCCTTACTTAAATTAACCCTTACGGCGTTTTAATCGAAAAAAGTAAATACTTTTATTAACGTATTTAGCTTTAAAGCAAATTATGCTTACTCCTTTTTTTACGATCTTTTTTACATCTAGTTTTTTTCGTTCCTCCAATTTATCTATGTTTTTAAACCTCCTTTAAATAAACGATACCCCTTTAAAATATAACCATTCAGATTAACGATCCAACCAAATAATGCGATTAAATAATTCTTAAAACTATTAAATAATTAAACGTTTTTTTCGGTTTATCCGGAACTTTTCGGCCCGGATGTTTTTAAGCGATAAAAATAAAATATAGTTCCTATCGTAAAACTGAATATTGGCCGCCAAATAATTCTAATAATTCCTTTGACCTTTTAATATTTTGCAAAAAATTTTTTTCTCGAAATAACGCGTATACGGCATAACTTCGAAACCAAATTAAAAGATCGATTTAATTAGTTCGTAACAACTTTTAATAGAAAATTTGATGCGTTTTCGAAATTTATCCGACATGGTTAAATATAATGTTATAATACAAGGAAGGAAAAAAAGTTAAAGACTTACTTTTTTATCTTTGGAGACAAAAATCCTGGAAAGGAGGAAATAATATTACGTTTAAAAGGGATTCCACTAGACCTAAAGGAGGTCCAAAAAATTGGAGATATTCGAAGATCTCCACCTTCTATCGGATAAACCTCGGGTCTCTATTAATCTCCAAAAACACCAGGAGACTTATGGATAACAGACACCATGGTTTCTCGAAATCCCCAAAAACCATAAAAAACATAAAAAATAAAAAAGATATATAAAGGTTTAGGTCTCTTATGTAAATAACTACTTACTTAATTTCGCTTTTTAGTTATTAATCTAAGCTCTTAATTAAAAGCAATTATACCGTTCTCTAATTAAGGGAAAAGTACTTAAATCTCTTTAACGAACATACTAAATTATTCTTCGCCCTATTATTACCTGCAAATCAAGACCCTTTTCGGATACTGCCCATACCTCCAAGTGGATATATAACAGGTTCGTTACAAGTCGGGATATTCCCGTTGTCGACAGTATATGGTATGCATTCTGCCGTATCGATTAAGAGTTCCGGAACAGATTTCTTTTATCCAGTTCTAATATTCGCGTAATTATTTTTATAATACTTCTTATTATGTTCGCGATATTTATTAAGCCAGCTTTCTGGTTTTTTGCATTCCTTATCGGATTTTTTATTATAATAATTTTTGTTAGACCTTTCGCTATAAACCTGATATATATTTGGCCTAAATTATGTAAATAATTTTGTTATCCTTTCTTTAATTATTTTTGGATTGTTTTTCCGGTACGGAGGTCCAGTTATTTTATTATAGCTCTTTAGGCTTTTATATTTATAAACTTTGTATCTTATTTTGCTATAATTAAAGCACTTAATCTGGCTTTAATTTTATCTATAGGTAACGCTAAGTTCCATAGGTCCTAATGCCGTTCCGTAAAAAATAAAAGGTACGTTTCGTTTTTTCCCCTGGTTAAACTTATTATATCCCGAACGTAAAACGTATTATCCTTTTTTTTCCTATCATTTCTTAAATTTTTACTTATTAATTTTAATTATTTATACGATATACCCATTTAAGGTAATTAATTATTTAATCCGAATAATTTTATTTTTTATATTATTTTTCAGCCCTTTATAAAATATATTAATAAGGGCGTTAATTTTGTTGTTTCCTTATTTTGCCTTAATTGCAAAACTTTTAAAAGTTATAGCATATTTAGATATAAGTCCTTTTTGTCGGAATTATTAAAATTATTAAGCCGTAAATCGTTTTTTATTCGGATCACCGATATTATTACGTATTTTGTTTTCGAAATTAATATGAAGTAAAAAAATTTATTAATAAAATCCTTTTTATGCGATTTTTTTATTTTTAAAAAATTTCTTATAATAAGCTTAAATTAATTATCCGTATTTTCTATTAAGCATATTTTTATTGTTAAAATTATATTTGCTAAATTATTAAAATTTAAAAAGCAAAGGTAAATTTATATCTAAATTAAGAAAGTTTAAGGGTTACCTTTTCCATTATAGAGTTCTGGCTTTTTCGGCTTTATGCGGGCGAAAGAGGTTTGAGTAGGTGGCGTAACTTTAAGTTATCGAATTTTTTTTCCAGCTCCCGAATTCGAGCCTGAAGCTACTGAATAAGGGTTTCCTAAACGTTAGTCAATATTTTAACAGTATTAAATATTGCTTAAAGTCTGACGGTATTATTGAATAAGAATTTGTAATATGTGACGGCTATACAATTTAACTAATTATTAAACCTTAAGTTGACGGGTTTATGTTAGCAGGAATATCGTGGGAATCTGAGCAACAAATAACTTAGTTACGTTTTTTAATACTAAGGGCGCAGAAGTATATTGCAAACGATTAGTATTAATAAATATTGCAAACTAAAGTTATTTTAATTATGGAAATAACGAACGTATATATTTTTTTCTTGGTTTAATTACTTGTGATTAAGCCGTTGGTGGTAATTATGATTATTTTGCATTACCTTTGATTATTAATGATCATTGGCTTGGTAGTGATTACCGTTACGTGACCCGAGAGGTGGCCCGTGTGTTCTCTGTCTGACCGTTTCTTGAGACCGGAGCTTGTCGGGTCGTAACTATTGTATTAAGTATATAAAAACGCTTTTTAAAATTACTGTTATAAAATATATTTGTAGATAATACGAATTAATTGAAGTTAAGAATTAAATTCGTTGTCTTTATATATTTAAAATATTTTTAAAGTTTATAAAAGTTTATGCTAAAAATTAATATATTTAATTTGTAATAATATTTCGTCATTCGTGAAAAATATAAAAACAATATTTCGCATTTTTACGTAATTAGCAAATGAGTTTAAAAGAACCTTCAGAATTGCTATTATTTTAATATTAGAGATTTTTAGATAAATATTGCTTGGATACGTAGTATATTAACGCCTTGGCGTTATTTCTATAAAAATATAAAACATTTATCCTATATCCCCAATAATTTAATAGAACAGATATATTACAACCTAACCAGACTTGGCCTGCAGAAACGGTTGAGCTAGGACTATGGAACTACGTTAATCCGGGTTATATAACTAATACTTAGCGGAAATTTACTAAGTAGAAATAATTAACATTAAATACCCGCTTAATAAAACCTTATTAAATAAGAACAAATAATAATAAAAAACATAATATATACGATTATAATTTTTATAACATAAAAATAGTAATTTGTATTAATTATTCGCCATTAAAAATATTTTTAATAATACGAAATATAATAAATTATTGTATTTATTATTTAAAATATTACGATATTCTTGTTAAAATAAATCCGTACGACGTAAATTTAATAATTAATTAAACCGTTTTACTCTTATACGTTATAAATTTTTATTTTATAATATTATCAGCGTTTAAGTAACATCTTTTTAATTAAGATATCGATTCATATTTAAGAATTTTCTATTATTACGTAATTTTAAACCAAAATTAAAAATTCGAAAAACAAATTAATTAATTTGCAAAGTCAACAGTAACCGTTTTATTACGTATTATTATGTTGTAATATTAGGCAACAAAATCATATCCTTATAGTATAAAAAAACGGTTAAAGCTTTTTGACCCAAGTACGAATATATTTCCGTTTTTAAAATCTAGAAAAGCTCGTAAACAGAATTTTCGTTATAGCAGCTTTTTGTAGGAAAAATAATTTGAAATGGTTTAAGCCAGTTATAAGAAATTACTTAAAAAATGTTAGGGCTAATATAGAAAAGGTTACCAAAACATTTTTTTTGCATTACGTAAATTTTAAAGAAAAGTCCAAGGCTAAATTTAAAAGTTCGAACGAAAAACAAACGGTTATATAGCAGATTTTAAGGTTTTAATAAAAAGAACTTATTTCGAAATACGTTATTACATGTAGGAATTTTACAATTAAAATAGGATAAACCGATAGGAAGGTCGATAATTTAATCGATATATTTTTTTAAAAAATCAAAAATAATATTTAAAATAGAATTGTTGAATTTTTCACACCTAATATTTTAAATTAATATATTACACAAATTATTAAAATTAATAATAAGTTATACAAATAACGTATAGAAAACAATATTTTTTAAAATATAGAAATTAATCGATTAATTAAAGAAGAAACTGTAACGTATTATTTATATCTTATACAACGGCATTAAAATGTACGGACTTTGGAAAAGTTTAACGTAAAGATAAAAATTAAATTAATTATTATAATTATAACAAAATAGAATATTATTAAAATATTTGTAAGAAGTCTAAAAGGTTACGATAGAATAATTAGAAGTTTATATTTAAGAAATAATAATAAAGCTGTCAATATAATTTAAATCTAATACAAATAATTATTTTTAAAATAAAAAACTCGACGAAAAAACAAAAAACGAAAACCTAACTTAAAGAACATTAGAAAATAATAATAAGTTCTAAATAAAAAGTTAAAGGAATATTAGAAATAAATAAAAGTTATTTGCCTTAAATCCCTTAATAAATACGGCAAAATACATATTATTTATTGTTGATAATAGAAATATTTTATCTTTAAGAAATAGAAACGATATGATTATAAAGAAATTACATATATATATTATAAAAGGTTTAATTTCGTAAACAGAAAGAAAAATAACAAAAATACAAGTTATTACACCAGCATTTTCGATTTATAATTCCGCAAAACAATATTGATTAATTAATAACAGCAAAACGTTAACTTAAAAGAAAATAATATCCAACAAAACCTTTTTATTATTATAAATAATACGATTATTAAATAGAAAAAGATTTAATCCAGAATATTATAGAGAAATATTACTAAGAGATTATTAGGAATTTTTATTTTTAATGAATATTTATTATAAGTTTTAAACAAACTAAATTTTGAAAAAGAAATTTGAATACAGTATTTATAAATTGTATTAAAAAACCAATAAATTATAAAAGCATTAATAGAATTTTATAAATTATACGGGAAAATAATATATTTAAAGAATATAAGTATTATAATAAAATTAAAAATAATTAATATAATTTCACAGAATAACACGTTAGCAAAAAGAATAAATATAGCAATATAATACATTATATATTAAATATAAATAAAATTTGATAAATTGAAACAAAAATTAAAAGGAAAAAGTTACTTATAAAAAAGCCGTAAAATAATAAACTTCTGACAAATTACGAAGAAATTCTTAAAAAATGTTTTAAACGCGATAATAAAAAGCATTAATAATTTTATTATTTTGGATATACGAATTAAAAAATATTGGTATACCGTAATGGTAAATTATAAAACTTCAGGAGAAGATTATAATATATCGGATATTATTAATAAGCTTAAATTATTATAAAAATATAAGTTAAAACTATATATAGTTACGAATACCGAAAATTAAGATTTGGCTTACGATAACAGAAAACCTTAACGCAAAATTAATTATTTCGAGATTTTATTTAATAACTATACTAAATAATCGATTTCGACACCGTTGTATTCGAGAATTACGGTATAATTTTAGAAAAATTATAAATATATTCGTATCAAGCTTTGCTTAATGGAAAATTGAACAAGGCAAAATTTATTTTAATTTCCGTCAATATGCCAAAAAGGATTTCCTTTTTTTAATATTCGATCGAAAATAGCGATAAATATAGGTATAAGAGTATAATAAATATTCTATTATTTAGAAGAATAAAATAAAAAATAAAAATAAATATTAAAGAAAAATAAGATACATAGTTATTACTATTAAAGCGAAATTCATGTTATTAAATAACGATGTAAAATACCAATTTTAAAATTTAAAAAAGTCTAATTAATACATTATTATAATGTTATAAGTACGAATAATTCTTTAAAAAAGCTTAATACGAAATTATTAAAATAATATGAATAGAATTACGAAATAATTTTTTTAAAAAGGGTTATTTACGAAGTTTTACCATATTTACAACTTTAATAAAAACGAATTACGCGTTTTTAAAGAATACTTAGAAAATTAGGTAGAAAAAAAATTCGACCTTTAAAATTACCGTAAAATATTTATATTTTTCGTACCGAAAGAAAAAGCAAATTATAATTTAGAGTTAAGTATCGTTAATTAAACGATACTATTATTCGAAATCAAATATTATCATTTTTAAGTATTAAAATAAAAAACCGATTTTAGAAAGCTATAGAGCATTTAATATTTAATTTTAAAAATAAATATAGTTTTATTAAAATTAAGGAAAATTACGATTAAAGAGTAACTTTTAAAACAAAATAGAGATTATTTAAATATTTAATTACATTATTAGGATTTACGGATATATTAGTAATTTTTTAATAAATAATAAATTATATATCGCGAAAGTACCTTAATGCTTTTATTATGTGTTATCTCGACGACATTTCTATTTATTCGAAAACGGACCAAATGTATACAAAATATATTTACAAAGTATTTTAAAGTTTATAAAATATAAAATTATTAATTAATACAAAAAAGTTAATTTAATAAGTAAAAAATAAAATACCTGGAATAAATTATTACTTTAGAAAATATCCAAATAGATTTTAAGAAAATCGCTATAGTTATAAAATATTAAACGTTAACAATAATTATCGAAGTACAAGTATTTTTTAAATTCGTTAATTATTATAGGAGATTTATTCGAAACTCTAGTAATATCATTATATTCTTAATTAACTTTATTAAGACAAAGAAGAGTTTATATGTACGTTATGAGCGATAAGAGTATTTTAAGATATTAAAAATGCGATTAATAATAAATTAATATTAATTATATATAATTTAATACGTTTTGGGAATTTAAAACCGATATTTCGAATTATACGTTAAATGCGGTAATTGGAAAGTAAAATAATTAAGGCAAATTATATTTCATTATAATTTTTTATATAAAGTAAAAATAAAACTGAATTTAATTACGTTATTTCAAATAAAGAATTTATAATTATTATTATAGCGTTTCGAAATTTAGGTATTGTTTAAAGAGAAATCTTTATTCGGTTAAAGTTTATACAGATTAACAAAATTTTATCCGTTTTACTACGACTAAAAAATGTACCAGACGATAATTACGATATATAAAAAAGATGGCGAATTTCGATTTGGTTATTATTTATAAAAAGGGCTTAAAAACGGCAAAGCCGATATTTGAAATAAATAATTAGATTTTTAAAATGAATTTGTTAAAGTTAGTTATATAATTTCGATATTATAACAAAAAAATATTTACGTTTACGATAAAATACGACGATACGGGTTATATTACACGATATATACGAAAAAACTAAAAACTAGAATAATAACTTATAAAAAAAACGAAATATTAAAAAAGTTTTAAATTTTACAAAACTCTCGAATAAATTTAAAACGTAATATATATAACTATTAGTTATATCGATATTTAGGGATTTATAAAACCATAAAACGATTTTAAAGCCCTTATTATTTTTTTAAAATAAAAATAATGGTTTAAAAAGTACGACGATAATAGGATTCTTGTAATAAAGCTAAAGTATAACGATATAAATCTTATGGAGAATTCCAGTTATTACTGGTTTTAAAAGATTATAGGATTCGATTATTAGAGATTTTTATGATTAAATTTTCTTTATCCGAAAGTTTCATATTAAAAATATATTTCGATAGTAATTTTGTTTTTCTTAATCGATTTATAAAACTATTTAATTCTTTTATTATATTATCAAAAAATAAATGCTGAATAAACAGTATATATTTTTCCAAAAAAATACTTTCAATATATACGAAATATTTTACGAAATTATTTTAAATAAAGGAATGACTTTTATTTTAAATTTTTAACAAAGTGTTATACTATTAATCGGCTTAAATTACTATATTTAATATATTTAGATTTTAAGTAAGCGAGTAAATAAAATAATTAAACTAGATATTAAAAACGCACTTGCAATATTATGTCAATTACGAATAGAGCGATTAGGTTGAGAAATTATTTATTATTCGATTAATTTGTATTATTAAATATTACAAAAGTATTAAGATAATTTTAATATATACGAAATTTGGAGTTATGTCGAACAATTATAGAGATACGTATAAAGTATTCATTAATATTAAAATAATCCTCACGTTAAAATAATTAAATAATTCTAATAGAAACTAAAACCGAAATTAAAATTTATACGTAATTAAATAAATAAATATTTTATTAAGAAATAGTTAAAGGGACTAATTTTCGAAAAAAATGGTTTATCTTATTATCAAAAATATTTAATCGAAAAGATATAGTAAAAAGTTCAATTTTAAATATATTAGTTTATACAAAATCGTCAAGACAATTTCAGAAAATAATTATTCATTAGAACTTTTATCGAAAGCTAAATTCCAATTAAGTTGTTATATTTTCGTATTCTAATTAATAATAAATATAATTGAAGTATATACTTTATAAAATAATGTGAGAATAAACAATAATACGGTATACAAAATGGAAGAAATATTCGATACAAGAAAAGAAAAACGCTTTATTTAGTATTTAATTAAGTGAAAAAAAATCCAAATTTCGAAAATTCTTGGAAGCTAGTTAAAAATGTCATAAATACTTAACGTTTATTAAAGAAATTTTACCAACAGCGGTAGAATTATCGAAAATAAATATATTCCAGTTAACCTTTCCGAAGGATTAATTAATATTACTAACGCCGGACTTGTTTACGAGATTAGAATGAGGGATTAACGTAGTTATAGAGGCTTCGGCGTTAGTTTGTTTTTGGCGTTTTTATTTCTTTAATTTCTTTAATAATTGCAATTCTTTTAGATTATTTTTATTTTGTTTTGAACGAAAAAACGTTTTTTATTTACGGAGGCGAATTAAGCGTGCCATAACTTTATGTCTTTTTTGTTGAGAACGTTTTTATAGTTTTAAAAAAAGTTTTTTTGCGAAAACTCTTTTCCGTTCGAGGCGTTAGTTTTTAATACGTATATTTTTTAACAAACGAAATGGAACACCGTTTTTCTTACAGAGAAAACCCTATTTAACGAAAGTTTTGCATTGGCAAATATTTTTTATTATTTCGTATTTTTAACATTTAGAAAAAATAAGAAATAGAGCATAATTTCAAAATTAAATGCGTTAAAAATAAGAAAAAGTTTTTGGCCATAAATGGTGGAAGTTGGAATTTGACGACGACTTTTAATGATATGTATTAATATTTTGAGAAAATACGCTGGATTTACCGAAACAAAAGTAATTTTAACAGTAAGATTTTCAAAAAATGGAAATCGTAATACGATTTCACTAGATTTGGCCTACAACAACGGCTAAACTAGAATTATAGAATTACGTTGATCCGGGTTACGTAATTAATATTTATTGAAAACTTATTAAATACGAATAATTAATATTAAATATTCGTTTAACGAAGTTCTACTAACCAAAAACGAATAGTAAAAATAAAAATAAAATATATACTATTATTATTTCTATATTATAAATAATATGAATTTGTAATAATAATTCGTTGCTTAAAATAATTTTAGTATTACGAGACAAAACAAGTTATTGTATTTATTACTTAAAGTCCTACGATAGTTCTATTAATATAAATCTATACGACTTAGACTTAATAGTTAAGCCGCCTAGCCGTTATACGACATTATTAAAGAAAAAAATTAAAAAAGGCTTTTGGTGAAAAATAGCAATAATTATTAATAAGAAAAAGATTATACTTTGCTTCAAATCGGACGTATTTAAGAAATTTATATTTAATTGTAATAAGATACTTTTTACATATAAAACTATTTTAAACCTCCAGTAATATATGTTTTATTTCAGTTGACTGGAATATTCGGCTTATTAGAAAACCTTTTTAATTAGGTTAAAGAAAATTTACAATTTTTTTTTTGTAAATTACGATTTTAATTAAAAGTTACCTTTTTCTTACTCTGAAGAATTAACACTTTTTTAAATGTCCTTTTTTTTTTTAAAAAAAAAGTGCATTAAAATTTACAGAAAGAAAAAAAAGAAGTTTTTTAAAAACGTTAATAACGTAACGATAACTAAAAATAACTCTAAGCACAATTCTTTATTAAAGGCCTAAGATAATAATGTAAAATAAATAAATTTTAAAGTTAATAGAAAAATAATACGTTTAAAATTCTTTAGTTTATACGAAAAAATACATATATATAAAAGGTATGGGCATGTTTATTTTGGCCTTTATACATATGTAGCTGAAAAGTATTATATTATTTTTATAGTACCTTTATATAAATAATATATAATAACAAATAATTTTCAACGATATATAAATATATAAATATTTTAAACAAATATTTATATATTAAGAATGTTTTTCCGTTACGGATAAATTTGTAAAGAAATAAGTTTTTTAATAAAGAATTATTATGTATTTATTTAGCTAACAAAGATTTACAGATATATGAAGAAGTAAATTAAAAAGAAATAAAAAGATGTTACGATTTTTTAAAAATTAAAAAAGCTTGTATTTGTAAAGGTAAAATAACTAGAAATATTAAATAGGTAAAGAGAAATAGTTAATTCGTTTTATAAAAATATAAATAATAATAAAAAGATTGAATTGAATATTAAATTTTTATAAATAAAGTATAAGCTAAATATTTTTAAATATTACTATAAATAAAGCGAGAAGGATAATCCAATTTATATAATAATGAATTTTTTATATTAATCCGATTATTGATTAAATAAAATATTAGGCCGAAAAGGAATCTAACAATTAAAATCTAAACGTTTATAAGTAAATGGTTAATCTTTATTCTCGAAATTATTAATATTTATTAAAAATAAATTAAGTAATAAAACAACCCGTTTAATCGAAAAACCGGGTTCTAAATTATAAAAACAAAATAAATGTTGAAATTTAATCGAACTCTTTGAGTAATTCGTAAAAGATTATTTGGTTTATTTTTAAATTTCACTTTTCGAATTATTCGAATATAAATATTAAAAAGCCGATTTTTAAATTGTTAATATTATATATAAACTATATATTGCATATTCTTTTAATAAAATAACGTTAATAAATAAAAGCTCGAAACGCTATACGTTGTAAAGTAATATTATTTTTACGTATAAATCTAAACGTAAAACTTTTGTAATTTTTATAAAATTAAAAACTGTGTAAATATTTTAAGTAACCGTAAATACCTAGAAGAATCGAAAACAATATTATTATTAAGTTTACTATAAGTCCGTATAATTAAAATACATATAATACAATAACCAGAAACGACTAGATCGAAATTTAATCGAATATTATTACTAATAATAGTTTACGTAATACGATAATTAAATTAATAAGCTTTATTATCAGAAATTATAAATCAAATCTCATTTTTAACGTAAATAATATTTTTATATCGAATTTTATTAATTTGTTTTATAAATCTTTCGACATAATAACAAGTCAAAGTAATTTTCTATTTAATCTGCGCCAACTGATAAAATCCGTATAGATATTTCAAATAATAACAGTAATTGCTAAAAGGTTTTTTAAACATAATTAATAATAATAATAATAAGATTACCAGTTTTAATTTTTATAAGATTGATTAAAATTTTAAAACTAACAAATAACGGATTGACGTTATTTTTTTATTTAATTTATCGAAACGAAACAGACAATAAAAAAAGATTTTGATTAAAAAGAAAAATAAGTAACAACGATTAACATTATAACAAATATAGGGTAATAATTTTTTAACAAAATTAAAACGTTAAATTTAATAATAAATAGTCTATTAATGTTAAAAAGAGAGATTAATCAAAATATATCGTTTTATGTAATTAAAATAGCGAATAATACGGTAGACACGATTGAAAATAAAATTTTGAACAATAGAGATAATAACGACGATAAGAACGATAAATATAACGATAATCGTATATATTATTTTACGAAATCTAAGAAAACATTGAATATATAAAAAAGTATTTAAAAAACTAAGATGAAATATATAAATAAAATAATTGGTATTAACGTCTAAAAATACGAGGTTTAGTGTATATGTTAAGATAAAAATAAGATAAACCAAGCTCGAAAAAGCAAGCTAAATTTAAATACGGGCTTTAGCGTATCTATGAGCTCCGAAAAAGCTCATATCGGATATATGGATACCAGAGTTAAAAAAGGCCTATTTTTTCTATTGGTAAAATACCAAAATAAAACCGAAAATCGCCGATATCCGATTGATATATATCTTAGTAAAATACTAAAACACTAGAGCTATAATATTATATACAGTTATTATTACCTTTATTATTTTTATCGTGGTTATCGTTATTATCGTCCGAAGTTTTATTTCAATTGTTCTTATAGTACTGTTCGTTATATTAGTTATGTCAATTATTATTAACACGTTTTTAATTAATGAATTTGTAGTTTTTTATTTTTAACATTAATATATTGCGAGCTGTATAGTTTAAGTTTTTAATCATAATAAAAGCTTGTCATTCTACCGTTTTCCTATATTTATTATAGGATTTCTTTCCTTATATTGAGTTTCGATTTTGTAAGTTAAACAAAAAAGGTATTACGACCTACTAAGCTATAGCCTTTAGAAACGGTCGCAATAGAAATAGCTAAGAAAAACCAAATAGGTTAAGTTAGGTAATAAATTACCAACTTACTAGTAATAAGCCAGTAAGCCGGATTCTTAACGTATTAATAATAATTTAATAAATCGAATTATGAACTTATTAGTAATAAGTTCATAAACTTTAATATATAAATACGTTTATTATATCTATAATTTAAATAATACAAGTTTATAATAGTTTTCGTTAATTAAAATATGTTTAATATTACAAAAGATAATTCCATTATTATCGTGAAATAGGGGTATCTATATTAATCATCAAGCTCCTAACACCTCGGAAGATCCTTATTCCGGCGCGCCCACAGTATATAGAGAACTTCTAAGACACCGCTCCCTAAAGCTCAATTCTAATTAGACAATTATCATTTCCCACACTTTATATTACCTTATCCTCTAATCAGCTTAACTATCACAATTATTAACCCGGAACTCTAACTATACAGAATAACTACGAGTAGGTTAATTACAATTTTTCTTTTACTAATTTATAATCATATTCTCGTTAACATATCGGATAATCCCATACTCAAAAATATAATCCTTAAAAATCGTTTCAACTACCCTAACTGGTATTTCGCTTTACGTTACAATACTTTCTCGCGCGGCGTCTGGCACCTTATTAATTCAGACGCTCCCGACGTTAATCCTTTTAAAGGTATCCGGATAATCCTATTATTCAAACAATATACTGCCGACATCAACGCCCGAACCAGGGCCAAATACTAGGCAGATTTCGCCGAATAGGAAATTCTCGAACAAGGTAAAACTATTCCACAATCTCCCAAAAATCGGAAAATAAATAATTTCAAGAAGAATTACGAAACTAATTTTAAGCGCCTTATTACAAAATACCAGAAACAAACTAAGGAAATTTCCAAAACCGAAATAAAATATGTTAATATTTAGACTTAGATTAACGCAATAATAAAAAATAAAATTCTTAAAAACGCCCAAACTACCTTAATAATCCGAAAAAAAATTACGATCTAGGATTTATTCAAGGAATTAAAAGATCAATTCGCCCTTTCGGAACTAAATACCATCACCACGGTACGCAAAGAATACCGCAAAGTCCTGCGCCTTGCTAAAATGGGCCACATAAAACCTAATTAATGGTACCGGGCCTAATTTTCCGCCTATACTTAAGCTAAGGCGTTTAATCTCCAGGAAATCAATAGAACGTTCGTAACAAAGAACTTCTTAAACGCCTTAATAAAACGTTTCGCTCCCAGTTAAACATAATGTAAGCTTACCGAATTAATCAGGAAAAATTCTTTTAAAAAACTTATTAAAGCTTTTAAAGAATTTAATAATTAATTTTCGGCCTTATATTACGAAAACAAATTAAGGGTTAAAATCAAAGTTTTTAGGATCTTCGCAACCTTAGGCGGTAAATCACTTTCTAAAATAAACGTAACGTCACCACCTAATCCCGTTTCTTTTCCATTTAAAGCACTTAACAAAAATGGTTAAAAATGCCTATATCTCCTTATACTAAATAATAGGTATCCATAAAAACCCGGCGGATGTAATATATTCCTTTACGCGATTACAGGGGTAATTATTTGCAGGATCCGTTAAATCAATTTTACAAAACGGAAAAAAATCCGAAACCGTTTTTTAAAGCTAAACCGGTAAAAGGATTTCCGTTTCGAGCTTTTTAAGTTCCTTATATAAAAAAAGCGCTTAAAAAGCCAGGAAAATTATCGCCTAATAATAAGATTTAATTCGGCAATATTATTACAACGTTATTCGATCTGCAAATTCTTATTACCTTTAAGCCTAAATTAATAAGGATTTACATTATTATTAATTTCGGCAAATATCCCTTATTATTATTTACCTTAATTAATAATTATGAAATAAAGCATTTAATAAATAATCGATACCTGCTCATTTTTAATACTTTCGTATCTGATATTACGGGACAAATAATAAAAATCAAAACTTTTTCGTTCTCGATTAACAGTATTAAGTAACGAATAATTAGAAAATCGTTATTTAAAATTAACAGAAAGCTGGAGCCT
This sequence comes from Monosporascus cannonballus, assembly GCA_004154925.1. Classification (NCBI taxonomy): domain Eukaryota; kingdom Fungi; phylum Ascomycota; class Sordariomycetes; order Xylariales; genus Monosporascus; species Monosporascus cannonballus. The sequence continues at coordinate 56,577 of QJNS01000228.1, forward strand.
AATTCTATCCTTAAAGATATAATAATAATAAAAAGTTTTTACGTTAATATTGTTTCAAAAACTTTATTACATAAAACCGGGATCTGGTGTTACGGCATAAACTATTTCTTTAAGAAAAATAAGATTAATAATAATAATATTTTTGAAAAGCTTATTTATATTTATCACTTAGTTTTCCTTAAATATAAGCCATTATTTTGTTATTTAAATACCTTACCTGTAATTCCGTAAAACCCGGTAAACATTTTGATATTTCCAATAATCAGTAAAAACAAAAATACAAAAACGTAAAAACGATCCCGGAATAATTTACGGTTTCGTATAAGAACAAGGAATCTTTAGTACTTTAAATCTAGGCATTTAGAATTTATAGCGTTAAGATTATTTCTTAAAAACATTAGAAACATTATTATTAATAACACCACGCGTTTAAAATATAAAAACTATATTCGTACGTACAGTTTTCAAATAATTTTAAGGCGCAAGCCATAAAACCAAACTCCTAGACCGTTTCGACATATTACGTAAAATTATTTTAATTATTTTACAACTTATAATAACTTTTAATAACTCTTAATAATCAAAAACAAATATAATAAAAAGGTTTTTGCCTTTTTTATAATTAACCGTTTTTTAAAAAAAGCGTTCCGGATTATTAAAGATTTTAAACATTAAATACGTAAATATTATAAGGTTTTTATTTGCAAAATTAAATAAGATAACGATATTAAGATAATCGCAATAAACGAATTTACGGAATACGAAAAGTAATATACCGAAAAAGGTATTAAATTAAAAATGTTTCCCCCGTATATTAAGAAAACGTATAAAAAGAAACGAATAAAAAGGCTAAAACTTAATTAATCAAGCTTTCAAAATAATATTAAAAGCATATTTTCCCTAAAACTTTTGGCCTAAAATATTAAAAACGGCAGCATAATTACGTAATATAAGCCCGAATTGCGCATATAATTTGTTTACCCCGAATAAAGTAATTATTTGCTAATTTAAATAATATTTTTGCTAATACGATACCATTATTATTAATAGGATCATTACAAACCTCAGACCAAACTAATCTAGAATTTAGGTATACAACGTACGAATATATCCGTTAAAAAAACGAAAAACGAGAAAGGAAAAGCAGGTATTTAAAATATAACCGAAAGTTTATATCGGTTATTTGATAAAGTACAAAACTTCTAATATTTACCGAATATGGGTGCCGGAGTTCCGAAAGGTTATTATTACGCATAACGTTACATTTAATACGGAAATTTTTTATTAGGCCAAAAAAAAAGAAAACGTTCGCCCCAGTTATAAACAAAAGGTTTCTAAATAAGCTATATATCTCTAAGCATTTGGTTTAAAAAAAAATCTAATTTTCGAAATACTTAACGCGTAAGATAACTTATATAACAATTATAACGCTTTAAAAACCGCAAATAATCCTAATCCCGAATATAAAAATTTAATATATAACCAACTAAAAGGTTAGAATTTAGGGATAAAAAAGTTTATAGGCAAAGCTAGATTTAATCGTAAATTTCTAACCCTTAAAAATACTTCTAATCTGGAAAACGAATCCCAGAGAAACGCTTAAAGGAATATAACTTAATAGTTAACTGAAAAAATCGATTTATTGGAACATCCGCAAGTTAATCGCAAAAAGGAAAAAAGCACTAATAAAACCTTTCGAAAAATACATTTAACAAGGCCTATAAGTAATTCGGACAGTTTGCCAATATCTAGAATTAAGTTGAGAACTTCTATAAATAAAAAATCGTCCCGTAATTAACAGAAACCTGCGTACCGAATTCCTAAAACAAAAAAAAATTAAAGTAAAAAAACCATAAGCACTTATTCGCAAAAATAAAAGGATAGGAAACGGGAAAATCCTAACGATCCCGAAAACGGTAACGCTTATACCTTAAACGTTACCGTAATTTACGGAAATAATATAATATATTTAGCCTTAAATCGAAACTGGGAAAACGTTATTTATATGTTCCCGTTATTATAATTTACAGCAAAATAAGCGCATTAGGAATTATATATTTTTTATATAATAATCGTAATAACAGTATTGCAAAAAAACGCGGAACACCTTAGCGTTATATTAAATAAACTCAGGATCTATAAAGATTAACTAAAAACCAAAACGCCCGAATTTTAAAAGGATTTCGATAAATATCCTTTAAGAAATTCCTTTAAGAAGAACGTTAAAAAAATTAAGATATTTAAAAAATATAAAATATAAAAGGAAATTGCGATTACGCAAACTAAATTTAAATTAATCCTTTTAAAATAAATATTCATATATAGGTTCGATAAAAATAAATAATTAAAACGTTATAAATTACGTATTTACGTATGCGGTAATTTCTAGGAAGCAGATACGATTATTAATATATATATTATTATATTCGCAGCCAAATCCTTTCGAACCGCTATAACTGTAACAGCCGAATTTAACTTTAAAATTCGTTAATTCGACGTAATACAGACTTTTTTAAACGCTTTACGCGTAAGGCAGGCCCTCGTAATCTATATTTTCCCAGACGGCTTTAAAAAAAACGGAATATATATAAAGTTCGAATAAACTTTATACGGATTAAAAGAGTTACCTTTATTATAATACCGCGAATTTTTTATTACGTTATAAAAATTAAGGTTTATATTATTTTTAAAAAAGCTTTATTTGTTTTATAACAAATAACGTACGTTTATCCTTATGTTTTTTATAAATAATTTATTACTTTTTTATTCCCGGAATTATTAAAATAAAATCGAAAAAGTTATTTTAAAATTAAAAGGATTATACGAACTTATGGATTAAAAAAATAAATTGGTTTTTAAGCATTCGGGTAATCCGGAATAAATTAAAAAGGAAAATTATTTTAGCGTATAATGGGTATATCAAGAAAATTATTATTCGTTTTAGGTTAACGAATAACATTTATATTTTTTAATACTTATAAAAACAAAAAAGCTTATTTTTACTACCAGAATAACTTTTAAGCAATAGATACAAAATTATCAAAAACGCGTTAATTCCATCCTGTATATAATAATAATAATCCGCCTAAATGTAATTTTCGCCGTATTTTTATTATTAAAATTCCTAATTAACTCGTTAATTAAATATATTACAATAATTAATAAAGTAATCCGTTATTCTTACTATATATATTTTTTAAAAATTATATTTTAAAATATAAATAAAAAAACCTAAATTCTTATAATTGCTAAAAACATATTATTCGTTAATAATCCCGAAATACGACAATTTTCTCAAAATTATATTATAATACTTTTTGGAGAACCGGTTATATAAAAAGTTATTCGTTAAATAATGGTAACAACCTTTACGATTAAAACTGAATTATTTATATTAAAGCATACAGTTAAAAAGGCTATAACTTTTAAATATTTATCTCGTAATTTTACGTTAAAATTAAGCGAAATGTAAAATATCTTTTGCAATAATTAATAACTAATTAAATTAATAATTAAGCAAATCAAAACATTATTATTAAATTACGTTACGTTAATGTTTAAAATATATAAATACGTTAAATGTAAAATAAACAATTATTTAACGTAATTTATTTACTCATAATATAAATATTTGCTAATAAATTAACCAAAACGTTTCCTAGATAAAACTTCGAATATTTTAAATTATTTTTTAATTTGTAAAACTTAGAGTAAATATTATCGAAAAATCGCGATAACAAAAATAATAAAAAATATAATTTTATTAAGCCCTAAACCTTTTAAGTGAACTTTTTCGTTTAAAAAATATTATTATTATTATTGCTATTAATTTAATAACAGGTTTACGATATTCTTAATTAAGGCAAATATATACGTACGTACGGTAGCCGCGCCTGTAAACATAAGTAACAGTTTTTTTTCCTTTTTTTATTCTTATTATTATTTTTATTTGTTTTTCGAAAAAGGCGCGTACAGCCGCGTATAAACGGCAGATTTCCTGTTATATAATTAATAATTTTTTAAAGCATATAAATAAGGCAGGATAAGTAAAAACAAGTTTAGAGCGGAATTAATATTAGACATAAAGGCCGTTACTAGGCGTACGGCAAGCGGTCAGGCGAAAATAAGGCTAATTAGCGGTTAGTAAAGAAAGAAAAGCCCGGAAATTAAGAAAGTACGTATACCGGAATGCAGATATACCTTAAGGCATAACGTTAATAACGATTATTTACGGTAACATCGAAATATTCGCCAATATTTTTATTTACGAATACGGAACGTAAGTATCTTAAATAAGGTTTGGTATAATGCGCGTTACGTGCCGGATACGTACGTTAGTGGTTGGCCGCCGGTATAGCAGGCGCAGGCGGGGTAGGTAACACGGGGGGTACGAATACGGCAGGAACGGGCGCGGGCGTAAAAGGCGCAGGAGCAGGCACGAACGCGGTTGCGGCGGCTAATGCGGCGGCTTTGGTATTAGCTGTTATAGCGGCGGCGTTAATATACGTACGGCGCGTTTCGCGAATACGAGCGGCGGCTGCGAATTACGCATCGGAAACGTAACGAAATATTTTATTACGATTATTATTATTAATAAATTTACGCAAAGTTATTTAAGGGTAAAACATAAATTTCCGTTATTATTAATGTTATGGTTAATAATAATTATAATTCATAATTAATATATGTAATGGTTTATAACGCGTATAATATACGCGTAAAAGGCAAAAGAAAGTTAATAATAATAACAATAATAACAATAATAACAATAATAACAATAATAACAATAATAACAATAATAACAATAATAACAATAATAACAATAATAATAATAATAATAATAATAATAATAATAATAATAATAATAATAATAATAATAATAATAATAATAATAATAATTCTGTATTAAACGTTAATATTGCGGTTATCTTTTTTTAATTTAAAGTGCTTATAAAATTATTATACGAATCGAAAGAAAAGAAAAAAAAAGTTTTTAATATACGAAATTAATAGAAACAGAAGCGCGTAAAACGTAAAAAGTAAATTTATTATCATAATATTTATTATTACGCTAATACTAAAAGAGAAAAAAATATAATAATAATTTTTTTACGTATTTAATATATATGCGGCTTATTTTTTTATTAATTAAGTTAATTAATTACGTTATTTCATTATTATTACGATTATTTGGAGATTATAGAAATTACGATAAATAAATTTAAGGGAATTCTTTTTTTTTATCTGGGGGGTATATTATGGAATAAGGATATTTATATTAGTTATCAAGCTCCTAACACCCTAGAAGAACCTTATTCCGGCGCGCCCATAGTATATAAAGAGTTTCTTAAATACCGCTCCCTAGAGCTCAATTCTAGTTAGACAATTATCACTTCTTACACTTTATGTTACCTTATGCTTTGATCAGTTTAACTGTTATAAATATTTTAGAATTTAAAATTTTACAATATTTCTATTAATAAAAACCTACCTAACTTAAATTTAATAATTGAATAAACTTTAATAGTTATATATTACAAATATATATTTAATAAAACCGTAACACCCTAACGAGGATCTTTTTATTCAAAATATTAATTAATATTTAACTTTTCACTATTAAATAAATTTAGTCCAAATTTTAAAAGTTTTAAGAAATAAATTTAATAACCTAGAAATTAAGCAACGCCAATTTTAATTTAAATTTTAAATTATGGTATTAAATTAGAAAATTAAAAAACCTTAATTTTACGACAAAAAAACGTTTAAATTCGTTTGATCTTGGCATAAATATATTTTCTTTTTCAGGATTTAATCGAGCTAGTAAATTAGACTTTCGCTAAAATAACTTTTTTTACGGAAAGTATTTTGGATTAGTTTAAACCAGTAATAAACGATTATTAGGGAAACGTTAATAGCGATTACGAAAATGTTATTAAGGCTTTTTGTCGAATTATATAATTTTTGAAAAAAAAATAAAAAGTTAGTTTCGAAATTTAGAGAGAATATAATAACAGAATAATGAAGTTTGCAATTATAATGAAAGAAATGTGTTTTAAAATATAATAGTAGTTTTCGCAATTTCATAATTAAAACGTAATAAATTAATAATAAAACAATACTTAATTTACTACACGTTATAAAAACTAAACTAAAGCTTTAAAACTAAAGTTATTTAACTTTGAAAATTATAAACTTTGGATTAATACGTTATAAAGGTTATTAAAATTAATAATACAGTATATAAATATGGTATAGAAAAAGAATAATATATTTCAAAGTTTAAAAACCAATTCGTTAATTAAAAATGAAACAAAACGTATTTTTTATATGATATAAAACAATATTAAAATTTAGAGAGTTCGAAAGAGTTTAGTGTAAAGATAAAAGCCAAAATAAATATTATAATTATAGTAAAAGTAAATATTACACAAATATTTATAAAAAGCTTTGATAACACAATATTTAAAGGTATATTTGAAAATGATAATTAATTCGAACAGAAATATTTTACTAAAAATAAATAAATATTAATATAATCGAAATTCGATACAAATACGAATTATTTAAAGAATTTAACAAAAATTAGAAAACCTAAAAGGTTGACTCCACAGGAGTCTAGAACATAGTAAAACGTTTTAAAAAACAGTTAAAAATTTAAAAATAACAAAAAATACTTATTTTAAAAGTTTTAACTAATATGATAGAACATACGTTATACATTATAAAAAACGAAAATATCCCATATATATAAAAAGAAAAATTTACTAATTAAGGTATTATACGTAGATACAAGAGGAAATGTCGTTTTTTAATTAAACTGAAAAAAATAAAATAAACCAAAAATAATGTCGATATTTTCGGATTATTACCTTAGAAAGCGATATTAAAAAACGAAGAATTTTATAAAGTAAACTACAAGGAAAATAATAGGCGTAAAATATTGTTTTATTTTTATAATTAGTATAATTATTAATTTAAGAAAAATGAATTTAGCATATTGCAACCAAATATTATTAATATATTATTACGCACTTTTATTTTTAATTATTATTTATTATAAACGTGAAAAAGAAACTTTTAAGGTACTTATTCGCATTTTCTTTAAGGAAATATAAAAATATAACAGCGATTTAACTAAATAAAACGTTGTACAATAAGTACAGAAATTAATTACTTAATAAAAAGTTTATAACAAAGTAAAAGCTAATTGCGATGATTTAAAAGTAAAATGCGCTAATAAAACCCACAATTACAACAATTTAATACGTTATATATCGATATATAAATACGATTTAAAAAATTTTTTAAAAAAAGTTATTAATAAAAAACGCGTTTCGCTCGCTCGATAGCTTTATGAGATTTAACTACTGTAAACGAAACGGTTTCGTTAAAGATTTTGCTGAGACCGATTATAGGTATTATATACCGAAATTTTACCGAATAATATTTTAATTAATGATAATTTAAAAACCGTAAAACGATTGAGCTGTAAAATTGACAAAGATTCGCAAAGGTTTTTATGCGCACTTAAAGTTCACCTTTAAAGTTTACTCTTACGGTTTACTCTTAAAGTTTATTCTTAAAGTTTGCCATTTAAAGTTTAATTTGTCAACCTCGTCGAATCGTCGAAACTAACGACTATAACATTTATAATAGTCGAGATTTGTTAGTAATTATTAGACATTAAAATTAAATTAAATAAAATAAAATATACTTTATCTGATTACATTTTTAAATTAATTATGGTATGCGAAAATATTAAATATAATATAAATAGTGTATATGATATAAAAGAACAATTTTCAATATATTTTGTTAAACTAGAAAAATATACTTTGAACTTAAATATATTTTGCAAAGTAAACATTGCAAAATATGAAAGTTATAAAATAATTGAAATGGTTTTTAAAAAGTTTTAAATATAACACTAAACACCGACAATATATAACGGCTAAGCGGTTTAACCAATTATTAAACCTTAGTCGTACGGGTTTATGTTGGCAGGAGTATCGTGGGAGTTTAAGCAATAGATATAATAATATGTTACGTCTCGTAATACCAAGGGTGCCTTGGGTAACGAATTATTATTGCAAGCTGATACTATCTAGATTATGGAAATAATAAGCGTATATATTTTCCTTTTTTTTGACTTAACCACCTATAATTATACGGCTAGTAATGATCACGATCGCTTGTAATCCCTTTTAATTACCTTTAATTACTGGCTTGGCAGTAATTATTATTACGTAACCTATGGGGTAATCCGTATAATCTTTGTTTGACCGTTTTTTAAGGCTGGAGCTTATTGGGTTGTAATACGATTTCCTTTTCCCAAAAATCTTGCTCTTAAGACTTTTTTCTTTTTTTTTTCGTTTAATAAATATCCCTTTTTTTATTTTTTGATCATATCGTTTCGTATTTTTAAGATCCGCCACGTTTTTCGTTCTTTTATCGTTTGTCGTACTGATTTCGTAAAAATATTTAACAAATTTAGGTACGAAATTATGCCTTGCTTTTATTATTTCTCGAAAAACATAAGGTGTAAAATAATGGAAAACGTTTTCAGATATATGGAATATATTAACCGAAATCGGTTTTGCGATAATACCGGCATACTTATTTTTTCCTTGGAAAATATTCGTCGTAAGTATTAACGTTTAAAATGCAAAAAAACGTTTACTGAAAAACGATTATTAAAGTTTTAAAAGCTTTACGTTAAGGCTTAACGTCGTTATGAGAAAAAAATAAAAAAAGTTTTTTTTTCATTTCAGTCGTTTACGTAAATAAAAGGCGTTAATTTATGCGAAAAGCGTTATTATAATATAACATAAATTCTAATCGTTAAAGAAGTTAAAAAAAACAAAAACGTCAGGAACAAAAATAATTAGAGGTTGTTATTGCAACTGTTACGTTAGCGTATATCGCGGCCGATTAGCCCGATATCCCGGCTATTAATTAATCGGCTGTTAATTAAGATGCGCCCGTCGTTGCTGATGAAAACTTTTTAATAAACATTGGGCGCCAATAAAGTTTTTGGCGGATTGCTAAGTATTTTCGGAATCCGGGTATTTTTTCCACTTAATTAGGTACTAGGTAAATCCGTTTTGTTTTCGCATATTAAGAGTTTTCTCCACTTTATATATTTGTTCGTTTTCCATTTTTATATGGTCGCATGCCGTATATACTTTAATTATATTTTCTGCTAATTCGAAAAAAGAAATATAAAAATTTTGATAAAGTTTAACCCTTAGTAAAAATTCTAATTAATAATTATTTTCTGAAATCTTTGGCGATTTTGTATGGATCGATATATTCAAAATCGAGTTTTTTGTTAGGTCGTTTCGTTTAAATATTTTTATAACGAAAAAAATTATTTTTCTTTTTTCGAAAGTTAATCCTTTTAACTTTTTTTGGTTATAATATTTGCTTATTTAATTTTATACAAATTTTAATTTCGTTTTTATTTTTTGGTATAACTGTCATAATTATATTAACGTAAAAATTATTTTAATATTAATTAAACCGTTATTTCGTATTTTTCTATAAATTTCCGGAATAAAACCGAAATTTGCGTTTGCTGGTATTATCTTAATACTTTTATAATAATTAATATTATAAATTAATTATGCAATTAGCAATTTTTTAACCTAATTATTTTATTCGTAATTAATATAATTTCGTAAATAAATTTCCAAAATTTAATTTGTACGGTTTACTTATTTATCCGTTTAAAGTTTAAGTACGTTAAATAATTTGTAATTTAGGCCGATTTGTACTATTAAGCTTTGCCAAAACTTTAAATACAAATATCGATCCTTTATTTAAAACAATTTTTATGGGTAATCCGTATATATTGAAAATATATTTAAAGAAAATATATATTATTTATTCGGCGTTTATATTTTCGTAAGATAATAAAAAATAAGAAAACTTTATAAATCGATCCATAATTACAAAAATGTTATTATAATATATTTTTGTAACTGGATTTTTTAATGTAAAAAATTTAATAATAAAATCGAATGTAATTTAATACCATAATCGTTTTATAATTAGTAATAGCTATAATTTTCCGTATAGCTTATATCGTCGAATCTTTGCTTTGGCGCAAATTTCGTATTGCCGTATGATTTTTTTATACCGTTAATTTGATTTTAAGAAAGAAATATGTGCGTTAAAGCCGTTTTAAAGTTTTATGGATCTCGGGATATCCGTATAATTAATGTTTATATATTTCTCATATTCGATTTTTCTGGTATTTTTTTAGAACTCGTATTTTGTCTGTTTTTTGATTTTTTGTAAAACTATTATTATATTATTAAATGTTCTAGTACATAGTAAAAAGCATTGCCCGAATTGTTGCAATCTGTCGTAAACGTAAATATCTTTTTATGGTAATATCGAAAATAATATAACTAATTTTAACCAATTTCATTTCGAGGTTTGGCCGTTTACTTACGGTATTTGTTTTATTATTCTTTAAGCCTTTCTTATAGATAATAACGAAATCGAAGTTCGCTAATTTCTTTACATATTTTAATTATCGTTTTATAAATTCCTTAGTCGTAGTAAATCGGGTAAGATTTTGATAATCCGTACAAACCTTAATTTGGTATAAGTTTTTTTTAAAGAAATATTTAAATTTTCGAAATGCTATAATAATAGCTATAAATTTATTATCTGGAATACAGTAATTAAGCTCGGTTTTTTTTAACTTATACAAAAAAATGTAATAAGGTACAATTTACCTTAATTATTTTATTATCCGATTATTACGTTTAATACGTAATTCAAAATATCGGTTTTTAATTTAACGGGGCGGTTTAAATCGTATATAATTAATATTAGTTCGCTGATAATTGTATCCTTGATATTTTAAAATGTTTTTTCCGTATTAAGCGTCCATTTAAATTCCTTTTTTTTTTCGCAAGGTTTATTAAGGGTATAACGATTTTGCTAAAGTTTCGAATAAATTTCCTATAGTAATTAGCGAATCCAAAAAATATCTGTATTTCTTTGATTATCGTTAACGTTTGTTATTCTGTAATTGCAGCGATTTTCTTAAGATCCATCCTAATATGTCCTGGAATGATAATATATCCCAGATATTTTATTTTTTGTTTGTAAAATTAACTTTTTTCTGCGTTAATAAATAACCTTACGTCCTATATAGCTTGAAAAACCTTATGAACGTATTTTGCGTATGTTTTTTTTGATTCGGAAAAAATGAGAATATCGTCGAAATAATAAACGATAAAAATATCGAAGTATTCTTATAACACATAATTTATTATTCGTTAAAAGGTTATTAATATGTTCGTAAATTTCATTAATATAACCAAATTTTTAAATAATTCGTATTTCCTTTTGAAAATTATTTTTTATTCGTATCTTTTTTTAATTTTAATAAAAATATATTTATTTCTAAGATTAAACGTTATAAACTATTTTGTTTTGTAAAATCGGGTTTTTATTCCGTAATTAGGGGTAATAATATTCGATTTTTGATAGCAATATCGTTTAATTAAGGATAATTAATAATAAGTTATAGTTTTTCGTTTGTTTTAGTATAAAAAACACAAGGTATTTTATCGGTAATTTTAAAGGTTGAATTTATTTTTTTTGTAACCGATTTTCCAGGTATTCTTTAAGAATACGTAATTCGTTTTTGTTAAAGTTATAAATAGGGTAATGTCTTGGCCCAACGAGCCACGGTCTCCAAAGACGGTCTGTCATGATCCAACCACAACCGCGCGGTAAGGCAGGTTACGTAATGGATCACCAACTTACTGGTGGTAAGCCAGTAAGCAAAATAAGGATATATACGTTTATTATTTTCATAATTTAAATAATATTAGCTTGTAATAATAATTTGTTATCTAAGGCATTTTTAATATTACGAAACGTAATATAATTATTATATTTATTACTTAAAATTTTACGATATTTCTCTTAACATAAACCCGTACGATTAAAGTTTAATAATTAAGTAAATTATTTAACCGTTATACGTTGCAAACTTTTGTTTAATAATATCGTCAAATTCTAAATAATATTTAATATTATTAAAATATCGATTAACATTTAAGAAACCTTTATTTAACAGTTTTAGGTTTAAATTCGGGAACTGGAGAAAAAGATTTAACAACTTAAAGTTACGGTACTTACCTAAACCGCTTTCGTCCGCATAAAACCTAAGAAGCTAAAGCCTTACGATAAAGAAGATAACTTTTAAATTTTTTTGATTTAGGTACAAGTTTACCTTTATTCTTTTGAGAAATAATTGAACCCAAATTAGGCTGTCTACTTATTACTGAAGTATAAAAGGTGTTGGCGTTGAAATGGAAGAAATACGCGTTTTTGTAAAACTTATAGAAATTTACCGAGACTTTTGCACCCCCACTCTAATAAATATTAATTTTAATTTTATATTTAACGTTTATTCAAGCATACATATTAATTTAAATAATGATATAATAATGGTTGTATCGGAATAATATGGACAATTATGTTAACAGTTACGAAAATTCTTAAAGTTCGTACGTAATTATAATAATATATATTATAAGTAAAACCGATAAAGATATTAGTTTTATAAAAATGGAACATAGTTTGCGTTGTTATTAAAGTATTTAAATAAATGGACTTAATAAAACCTCAAATTTAAATATATCAGCCTATTTAAAATAATTACAAAAATAGTTTTCAATTAAAATTCATAACGAAAATTAAATTTTATTTTCAGTATTATATCTATTTATTACTCATAATAACGGATTTGATTAAATTTTGAACAACATAGAAAGAGATATGGAAATGCAAAGTAAAGTAATATACGGAAGTGAAATATAATGTTTAATTAAATAAAAATGTTCAAATTTTGAAAATATATAATAATCTTTGAAAAATTATTTTAAATGATGAACGTTTATTAAAGAAATTTTGTTAATAACACTGAAATTATTAATAATATCTTTTTAAAACATTAAAATTTAAGTCAATTAAAAGAAATTGACTAATTAGGTAATTATAATAATTTCTGCTTATGTTCAGTTTTATCTTTTGAATTCGATTATTAACTAAAATTTCCAATTTCTAATTTTGACTTTTTTTGTAGACAACTTTCTTAACGTTGTAAATAATAGAAATAACTAATAGTTTTATCGACATTATATTGTTTACGCGCTAGATTGTTTTTTTATCAAAATTAAAATAAATGTTTTAAAAACGATTTTTTTATAATCAAAATAATTTGATTTCTTAATGCGATAACGAAAATCGATAGCAGCAATAAAATTATTATAAAACCGATAACTTTTAATATATTGATTACAAGAACGAATTGCTTCAAGTATTTAACATTTTGTATTACTTTCGAATTACAATATGTAAGGTATTATTTTTGAAATTGAATTTAATAATATAAATAGTTAAATTTTTAAGCCTTTTTTAAATATAATAATCGCAAGGTTTACAGTTATCGATATAATCTTCTATAATAATATTAAAACTTACTAAACGAAAATATTTAAAAGCGGATTTTTTCGTATTATAACACAATAGGCTTGGGCGACCCAAAAGACGATCGGAATAAGGAAAAGACTAAACTGAACATAGAATAAATTACATAACAAATGTAAAGCTCTTATAAATCTTAATATCTTAAGCCTATTAAATTACACAAAAATGATCAAAAAAATTTAAAAAAATGTAAAACGTTAAACTATTTATGTACTTTAAGCCAGAAATAAAATATATAAATTTATTATATGTATAATTTAAATAATGATAGCGTATATTAATTATTCGTGATTTAAATCAGGTTAATATTGCAAAAAGTAATTAAATTATCTAATATTTCAAAGTTTAGAATATTTCTATTAATATAAACCCGTACGATATAAATTTAATAATTAATTAAATCATTTAACATGTATGCGTTATAAGCGGTTATTTAAGAATATTATAAATATTATATTTATCAATTCATACTTAATGTGTCAAATGTTAATAAAAACAAAGGTTCGGATATAAAAAGTAATAACCCCGTTGAATTAAAAGTCTTTCGATAATTAAATCTTTTAAACGTACGTTTTACTTATCTTAAGAAAAAAAAACGTCAACCTTATCGGATTACTTTAAGCAACATATAATGAATTCGAAAATAAAGGTAAAGTTTCGGATATAAAAAGATTTCTTAACGTAAACAGAATTATTTCATTGAAGTTTTATTAAAGAAATAAAAGAAATTAAAAATGCTTTAAACTTAAATTAGTTAATAATATTTCTGTAAACTTGTAATTATTTCGTATATAATATAGATCGTATTTTAAATATTTTTCTATTTGTTTTATTATATATGCCGCACGAATAAAGTTTACAATTAAATACTATTTAAGGAATACGATTATTTAATTTAAAGCTGTTATAAAAACACGTTTTTTTATATACGAAAAAAGAAAGTTTCAATGTAATATAAATATGTAAAGCTTAGGAATAATTGGAATAATTATTAATAAAAGGATTGAAAATGAGACATATAAGCCAAAATTCAAATATAATAATTACGATAAAAAGAATGAATATCTAGTTGCGGTATTAGGTTTATTTAATAAATATTAAAATTAAATTACGGACAAAGAATATTAATTATTAAGTTTTTCAAAAAACTTTTTATTTAACCTTAATCGACCTAAACTTCAACTAATTTTTTTCGTTATAATAATTCATATCACTAATAAATAATATACTTAAAGGATCAAAAACATTTAAAAATATAATAACAAATTTTGAATTGATATTAATGTTGGTTAATATAATACCATTATATATAAGATCGTTTCAAAACTTCTAGAACTTAGAGTTATATATAAAAAGATTAAAATTAAACTAAATATTATAATTATAGAAAAAAGCATATAAGGCTTATAAATACCTTTTATTTAACAAACCGTAATACAATAGTTAAATATTAATAAGTAAAAATGTTATTAAAAGAAGATATAAAAATTAATAAAAGATTTATCAATAGAATTGATACTTAATATTAATAGAGGTTATCGTAATAAAAATCCGAAGCAGAATATGAAACGCCCAGAAATTAACCTGAAGAATATTCGCAAAATAATAATAGGTTTTAAAGAAACAGGTAAAGAAATGATAGAAGAAAAATAAATAATATTTATCCTAACGTCTTTAATCTAAGTAATGCAAGATACGTACTATATTATGAATCACGAAAATGCGAAATAGAAAACAAATAAAAAGGTCAACTTATTTACGAATTATTTATATATATAAAAGAAAAAACCGGTGTTTTTAATTAAATCGAAAATAATAAAATATATTAATAATAATATCGATATTTCTGAATTATTGCTTACAAATCGATATTACTAGACTAATAGCTTTATAAAATTAATTAGAAAGATATTTATAAAAAAATCATTTTATTTTTATAATTAATATTATTATGAATTGCGTAAAGAGATAATTTAATATATAATTAATAGAATTACGAACAAATTTTTCCAAACCTTTATTTTAAATTAACATTTACTTTAAGCCTTAAAATTTTAATATAACTTAAACGGTAAATACGTAGGCAAAAATAGTAAATATAACAAATTATTATAGTATACGAAAAGAAAATAAAAAGAAATAACAAATTCGAAAAAAGTTTGAAACAATATTTATAAAACAGCTGTAAAAAAACAAAACCAAAAAAGTAAGAAAGGTTTCTATAAAAAAACCTAAAGGCGATAATAAAAACTATAAAGACCTATTTATTTTAAAAATGTAAATTAAAGTTCTCTATAATTACGAATATTAAACTTTCAGCTTTCGCTTACCGTAATAAAAAGGCTTAATGCAAAACTAACTTTTTCGAAATTTTAAATTTAAAATAATACTAAACATTTAATTTCGGTATTATTTTATTCGGAAGTTAGGATATATTAATAAGAAGATTATGAATATAGTAGCATAGTTTTTTAGTAGACGCAAGAAGTAATTATATAAAATTCGTTTTATAGTTTGTTATTAAATAAAATTTATTAGACAGCAAAATTCTAATATTTAATTAAAAGTAACATTAAATATAAATAAAAACCTATAATAAGTATCATATTACTTGTATAAAAAATGCAAAAAGAAAATATAAAAAGAATAACATATATTATTATTGCTATTAAAACAAAATATAAATAATCAAATATCTATTTAAAATAACACCTTTAAAAATGAAAATATTGATTCGTCTCATTTCTGTAATATTACCGCTATAAATAACTTTTTAAAAAGACTCTAAAAATACATTATTAAAATATAATAAAGAGAATTATAAGACATTTCTTAAACAAGACGTATTTACGAAATATTTCCTTATTTAGATTTTTAACGAAAACAAATTACGTATGTTAAGAAATATGTAAAAAAAAAAACGATTAAAAAGAATATTAATTACGTTTTTCAAATTTATTCGTAAAATACGTCGTGTTTTTGGTACTTCAAAAATAATATATTACGGCTTATACTTAATTATCGAGAATTAGACAATATTACTATAAAGAATTAGTTTTACAGAATTAGCTAACTTATAATATTTGATTTCAAAAAATATTATTTTACTAAATCTTTCAAAAATATAAATAAAAACATTAGAGTTTAGAATAGATTACGAATTATTTAAATATTTAATTAAATTAAGGAATTTACAAAGATATTAATAGTTATTTTATGTATAATAGATTGTATTTGAGAAAGGTATTGCAGCACTATTATTAAATATTATTTTAATCATAGTTTTATTTATTCTAAAATGGAACAGATATATACATAATATGTTTATTAGGTTTTTAACTTTTTATAAAATGTTAAATTGTTAATTAATACGGAAACTAATTAATTATATAGAAAAAGGTAATATACATAAAATATATTATTTTTTTTAAATTTAATAAAATAATCTTTAAAAGAAATAAAATGCTTAACAAATCATAAAAAATCATAATAGTTAAAGAAATATAAATGTTCTTTTGTATACATTAATTATTTTGAAAATTATTTAAACTTTTAATATAATACTTATATTATTAATTAATCTTATGAGAAAAGAAAAGGAAATTAGAAAAGCGTGATAAATAGAAACCGTATTTTAAAACATTAAAAATTCGATTATTAATAAATTAATGTTAATTATATATAATTTAATGCGTTTCGTTAAATTAGGAAATGATATTTTAAATTAGGTATTACTGTAATCAAATAATAAAATAATGACAGCAAATTAAATTTTATTGTATTTGTTTTCTATACATTAAAAAAGCTGCATTTAATTATGTTATTCTATATAAGGAATTTATAATTATTATCATAGGTTTCGGAAACTTAAATTTCTTTTTAAAAACAGTTTATTAGGTTACAATCTTTACAGATTAATAAACCTTTCTCCGGTTTATTAAAGGAAAAGAATTACAATATAAAAATTACAATGCGTAAAAGAAAAGCGATTTTAAGTTTCGTTATTATTTAAAAAACAGATTCAAAAAAACGACAAAACGGATACCTGAAATAAATAACTAAATTTGCAAAAATTACTAAATAAACTTAATTATATGATTTTTAATATTATTTTAAAAAGCTATTTACATTTATACCCAATTATAATAATACTGATTATGGCATATAATGTATATTAAAAATTAAAGAAGTTTCATAATAATTTACTAAAAAATCCAAAGAGTTTACTTATATTTAATACACAATATATATAAATATTCATTATATAAATATTTAATAGTTTACAAAATTCTACAACGATATTAACATATTTATTAATTTTTCAAAATAAATGTAATAATTTAAGATACATAATATTAGTATAATCTGCATAATATAATGATAGTTTAACAATATATATCTTTAAAAATGTTACAATTATTATCAGTTTTCAAAAATTGTAAAATCCAATTATTATAAATATTCACTCAAATATTTTTATTATAAAATTTAATAATAAAAATATATTACAATAGTGTTTTCATAATCGGAAACAGAGTTGAGAAATCTTTTTATTTTGAACGGTATTAAAAAATGTTAATGTGGAATAAATAATATATATCTTTTTGTTTAAAACAGTCTTTAATATATATTTATCATTATCCGAAATTATTTTCAGTAAACAATGATATTTATTTTTAAAGGTTATATAAATACACAAATGAAATAATTAAATTGTTATTTGGTTTTTAATTAATATATTATTTTAATCTTTATAAACATATTAAAATGGTTTTAATAAAGATATATTGTAATTGTATACTTAAAATTCATAAACAATATAAAATAAATCTCTGAATTTTAAAATAACATTTATTATACAACAGCTTTAATACTTAGAATAAAAATAAGAACAATATTATGATTTCTACGTGATAAAATAAATAAATATTATAATAAAACAATTAAAACATTTACTATCCTAAAAGAAAAACAAATATTTTATTATAAGAATTATTTAAATAAAAGAAACCAATAAAAATCCGATTTTACCTATCACGATTTAAATTTCACTATTTGAAGAATTTCATAAAATTATAATAAACTCGAATATCCATTTAAACTTAAGTTGTATTTAATTTTCTAAATTGTTTTATTTAAATTAATAATACATATTGTTAAAATTTATAACCAACGAAATAATATAAAAATGAAAAAGAATTACATTGTGAGATCACGCAGCTCCCTATAGCTAAAAGGGCTACAACAAGACCCCATATATCCTGATAAGCCGTCTTCAAATATCAAGAAAAGTAACTAGTTGCTGATATAGCCCAGAAGGGTTTGAAATTGATAACCTTTTAGTATTGTGACTAGCGTCGCACCCTCGCTTATCTTACATATATATAAATGGGAAAACACGTTCGATATAAAAAAATAAGTTTACTTAATATTTAATTAAATATAAAAATTACCTAAATTTCGAAAATGTCTAGAAATCCGCAAAAAGTCTTATAAATATCTAACGTTTATTAAAAGGGTTTTGTTAATAACGTTAAAATATTCTGCGGAATAATTTAATTATATTTACTTAATCGGTGATATTAAAAGTATTACAATTAATACTAATTATAGCGAATGTTAATATAATTATTTCGGTTATTAATAATTTAATTATATTTAAACCACTCGAATTTCTTAATTATTTCGGCATTTTTAATATTACGATAAAGTATTTCTATATTCCGGCGATGAAAAATTCGCTATTATTGTTGACAACAATTTAATTTATTATTAATGATACGTAATGGTTTTCGAACGTATTTTTTCGTGTTTTTATGATAATATGCACAGCTAGTCCTTATAAGGTGGATTAGAGTGTCCAAACCCAATTGGGGTTTGGAATTGCTGACCTTTTGGTATTGTGGTTAGCGTCGCACCCTCGCTATGTTACAGTTCTAAACGGTTTTTTATATTTTTATAATTTTTGTATTTAATTTCAGACGGCTGAAAAACAATATAAGCACTGCCAAAATAATCATATTACGTATATGTTTCAGAACCGCCAAAAAACCTATAATTTATCCCTTATTTTACAACGAAAACAAAAAAAGCCTAACGAAACTTAAAAAAATAATTCGTCGTAACAAAAAAAAGATGATATGTTTATGCAAATAAAACTTTTAAATATAATTATGTATAATAAATTAAAAAACGAGAGAATTTATAAAATCTTCGAAACGAAAACTTTTTAAGAAAAAGAAAATCGTATTATAATTTAACAAACTCAGCAGGCTTAAAATACGGTCGAAATAAAAAAAAACTAAATCCGATACAGGATAATTAAGTAATAAATTTAAAGCCTTTAAAGACTTTAATATCTTAATATACTAAATTATGCAAAAAGAATTAAAGAATTAAACTCTTTAAGTACTTTGAGCTAAACATAAAATATAAATATTTATTATATCTATAATTTAGATAACAGTAATTTGCAATAATAATTAGTTACTTAAAACTCCTTTAGCATTACGAAAAGTAACCAAGTTATCTATTACTTAGAACTTTACGATATTTCTGCGAATATAAACCCGTACGACTTAGCTTTAACAATTGATTAAACCGTCTAGTTGTTATATAATTATATATTCTTATATATTTGATCTGCAAATATTTCTATAATGCTTTATTTGCCGGTTTTCGTTATTTTTAAAGTAAACCTTCATTTATCTTACTCATTAAAGGCGTTTAACAGTTTTTATTAACGGTAAAATGTTTATTAAAAACACATTAATAATTATAACTCGTTTAAGTTTTATTATCCTATCATATTACTAATCACATAATAAAACTTAAAGGAGTTATAATTCATACTAATATTGCCTGAAAGTCAATTTCAATATAAATTATATAGGCAGCTACACTAATCGGTCAAATGGATCCATGCGCCCACCTATTTCTCACCAAAACATACACTTTATACACCGATTATAACAAAACAAACAAATTAATTAAAATTAAATAGAAATAATATGTACTCAACACTTTCATAAATATAGCTATATTTGAAATAATCTCATAATTTTTATAATAAATGCGGAAATTGTGACCACTTTAATGTTAGTATAAATTTTATTATACAGAATTGAGACTCTTTACTATGGAATATTTTACTATCATAAAATACCTCAGTTTCTATCCGTAAACAACGTATCTAAAATCGTAACTGATATTAAAAATACACAATTTACGTACTGATTAACGTATAAATATTGGCTCGTTATTTTTATTATATTTCTGTAATTAGTTATAATAAATTGAAAATGGTATGTTTTGATGGGAAATAGGCTAGTGCACGGATCCATTTGGTCCCCTAGTGTACATCGTATCCGTATTTGGGAAATAGTGGACGGGAGGAGGTAACTAACTAAATATATCCCTGCGACCTGTACTGGGCTGCCTATTTTTCTAGGGGGTGGCGCCTGTACGGCCGGTCCCCCCATTAGGTATGGCGGATAGGGCTGATATGGGACTACCTGGTAGCACGCACAGTAGGAGGATTCGGTGATTCTCCGGATTGCCGAGATCAGGATTTGCGATGCAGGAGGATTTTAGATTTGCGATGTAAGAAACAAGATATCAGCCACATCGGAAAACATCGGTGGAAACATTTTTTTACTCGGTAGCTCTTTCGTAGTCTTGTGGCCTCAAAAACACCATTAATTAAGAAGCAATGGATGATATACACACAGAGAGAGGGACGCCAATCTATGAATGGCAACCTCACAGACGCCTCAACAGCTCTTGCAGCCAGAGCATCAATTTTCCATCGTTGAACAGACAGTCTATCAAGAAAGCGCACTATGCCACTCCATCAAAGGCCGACTTAAATCCTTGGGGATCATAGCGCTCGCTTGGCTTGCACATAGCCTTCGCGATCACATTGAGAAGGTCATCGTTGCCGCTGAATACTGCATAGTTTCTTGCCTTCAGGATACCCGCCACGACCTCGGCCGAAGGCCAGAGTTTGCCTTCAGGCTCAATGAGATCTTTCCACAGCTGGAAGCGGTTAGTTGTATCCCGCAGATCCGGCACAGACATGACCATGAAAGTCATCGCGGTCGAGAATGTGTCCGCCTTGTAGTCGTATTCCAGCCCAGTATCCGTCTTCATGATGATAATTTCTTGAACATTTGTGTGAGATTCAGAGTTATTCGAGTAGAAAGGAGAATTATATACCTGGGGCAGTGTAAGATGGCGTGCCAACATCAAATTGCGCGGACGACGTGGTCTCTCTCGATTGATCGAAATCCATCAGTTTAAGCGTATCACCATCCTTCAGGAAGTTCTCGGGCTTAAGATCCCGGTGGATGATGCCTTGACTCTGAACACCGGCCACTGCATTGAGAATCTGTTTGAATGCACTATTCACCGAGTTTTGATCCGCGTATGATCCAAAGTTCTTTTCCAGGGAGCCTGCCTCGACGTAAGGCATGATCGACCATCCGTAAGGTCGGGTACTCGTCTCAAGAACGTAGTCGATAACAGGAAGAACGTTCTCATTGCTGCCGCATTTCTTTTGCAAAGTGGCGCCATAGATGACCTGGTATTTTTCGCCCCTGCTTCGCTTGGTGACCACAGTCGGAGCGTCATAGGTGTCGAGCGAGGCCTTGTTAATGACAGAAGCGCCGATGTCAATTTGTTCCCCCAATATCAACGTGTTGCAGGTCCATGTCAGCTTTTTTGAGGTGCTGTCGTATTCTGCCAATGTTACGTCGTCTATGGCAGGTACATCGAAGTCAGGAATGGAATCCATCATAGCCTCCCACCTCTGGTATAGAGACCAATTCTCAATGAAGTCCGGTGCACGCTTGACGATTCCGACATGGTGCTGGCGAGCAGCATTACTGCTTGCCAGGAAAAAACATAAGCCCGCTAGAGCGAAAGGAAATCGACTGGAAAGATGCATCTTCGCGGATGTGCAGACTTAGACAGACGCAGAAAAGAATACTGGCAGCCCCGCTTCAGATGTCTCCTAATACTTTCTGGGTGCTGCTTTCATTTATTATCAACTCTTGGAAATCAATTTACGTCTTGGCCCCAAATTACCAAAACAGCCTCCTTAGAGATCCCAGCCAAGGTGGGTTCCAGGCGTCAAACCCTTCCATATTTCCCCTGATTATCTCGTATAAAGGTAAAATGAAACTCAGCCATAATAACAGGCTACGCAGATCCCAGGCTGAGTAAGACGCAGCCTCCAGGCACGGAACGGGGGGGTTCCATCAAGTATTCTAATAATATGCTGAGCGGTATGGGAAGGAGGTTAGGAGAGTCCTGGAAGTGGGAAGAAGGGGCAGAGCGATAAAGGAAGAAGGGTGTTATCAAGACCAAGAATGGTAATAATATGCGGAGCGGCACCGGAAAGAGGGGTTCCATCAAGTATTCTGATAACATGCTGAGCGGCACAGGAAAAATGCTTTACTTAAAACCAAAGATTCTAATAATATACTGAGCGGTATCTGCAAGACGGCCACAAGGCCTTAGCGCCAACAATTTTATGTTACTACTAGCGTGCGTTTAGCCCTAAACGGCTAAAGGTGTTCTATGAAAGGAGGCTGATTGGGTCTAATTGAGCGAATGAAAATGAGACTTGGCGTAGCTACAACAAATTGTTGCGATGACGCCTTGGGGCCGTCTATCGGATAGGGGGGGGGTTGGGAGAGTCCTAGTAATCCCATACTACGTAGATACTGATTACTGAGAATATACGCAGCAGCGGCGTAGCAAGGAGGGCCGAGGGTCCCATCAAAACCAAAAGATGGTGGCAAACGCACCCTGAAACGTAATAACCCTACCAAGTAGGGAAGCAAAACCGCCAACAGGTCGAATAAGAGGACGAGGTAGTAAATCCTTTCCTCTTTTATCGGCCTCCAAAATCCTGGATTTCGAAATCCCTCGAGCCGTGTACACCGAGCCGATCAAGGCCTACCCTGCCTGACATCAAGGAAGCCTTTGCTGCGGTCATGCTGGTGGTCCTACCGATTCCCCCTGAGGGAACCAGAGGATCGGTCGTAGATGGACCCGGCTGTCCCTGTATCATTTTAAAATTGAATATCAGTGCTGAGTACTTCGTACGCCTTAAAGCTTCGACAGAGTCTTGGAGGAAGTAAAGAACTGGGAAACTTCATCGTCACCTACGATCCTCGCTTTTCCTTAACGTCTTTCGTTTCTACACTCGCTAGCACTTCGTCTTAAGTGTGTTTGACTCTCTTACCTGTCAGCCTTAGGACTCTGAGATCGGACCTGCTTCCCATTTCACAATGTGGCGCCCAACGGACTGCTCTGTGCCAGTTGGCATAGCTTTCCTCGTCTTGTCTTCAGTGGCCCAGTTCACGTCTGCAGCTATCTTTGTGACAAAGGCAGATAGCTCTTCCAGGTTAGTCACTCTCTTACCGATACCTCTAGATTCGGAACTTTCGTTTCCCGCATGTTGGTTATCGAAGGCACAAGTTAACTGTAATATAGCCGGCTTTCCCATTCTCTTGGTGGCATTGATCACTTTCGGGTCGTTTACCGGCGCTACACCAACAACACTACTTTGACATCGACCGATGTTACCACCAGCACTGCAATCAGCGTCACACTCGGCGACACACTTAGCAGCATAACGCAATCTGGCACTAGCACCAGTACGGGTAGCGATACAAGTGCGCCAAGATCGAGGACTATACCAAGCTCAACTGTCACTACTACTAGCCTCACCAC
Source organism: Monosporascus cannonballus (assembly GCA_004154925.1). NCBI lineage: Eukaryota > Fungi > Ascomycota > Sordariomycetes > Xylariales > Monosporascus > Monosporascus cannonballus. The sequence continues at coordinate 80,844 of QJNS01000228.1, forward strand.
TACCAGCACCCTGGTAGGCTCAACAACGACAACCAGCATCCCCAGCCCCTCATTAACCCTGACATCGCCGCCCACCGAAACAAGTGCTGCCCTTGCTCAGGCGACGTCCAGCGCATCCTCTGTAAACTCGGAGGTAGCTATCCTGATTCCTATTATCCAGTCTTGGACGAAGGATCCGGAAAGTCTCAAAACATATACTCTGGACAAGGTCAATAATCTCGTGGATGGTGTGGAAGATGCAATTTTTGACCTAGGAGGCGACGAGTTTTCTGGCTGCGACTCTAATAAGAAAAGGGGTCTTCTGGACCTGGTGTCTGATGTTGTAAACACCCTCGCTTGCATCCTCGATGATCTTACGGAGATCACGGATAAGATTAATATCGATGATGTGGTTGGTATTACTCCCGCTTTGACCGATCTCACTACGCACAACGATGATCTCGAAGACAAAAGCGAGGATGATGGCGACGACGACGACGAAACCACAACCGATGAAAGGGAGACGACTGAAACAAAGTCCGATCCCAGCACGACGGCCACAGACTCAGGCACGACAACCACGGTGTCTAGCGAGCCTGTGACCTCGACTACTTCGTCTGGGTCCTGCAAAATGAGAGAGACTACTAGACTTGAACCCCCTACCAACACTGTTCCCACAGTCACGGTTGACCTACCAACAGTCACAGCTTCGGGGGAGACATCTACCGGTGTAACTTCTACCACTTCGGACACCTCTTCATTCACTACCTCGGGCGCAACCAGCGAGATAGATACAGCTTCTGATACGACGAGCGGGGCTGTCTCTACCACCAGTGGAACTGCTTCTATGACCACTGCCTCTACGGCCACTGCCTCTACGACATTCTCTACGACTTTATCTGGTACGACTATTACGGTGTCGAGCATAACGACCACAACCTCTGCATTAGCTACAACAACAGAAGCCGCGCCATTTTGCATACCGTACCAGAATCCACACAAAGGAGACAGCTATTGCCAATGCTCCTCTGGTGACCTGTCAACAACCCTTCCTATGGACACAGGAAGACCCCCCTGCCAGTATACGGCCTTTACAGTACCACCAACTACAACAGCGCCACCGGTAACACAGGACCCTTATACATTTACTGACCCTCTTGGTAATGTTATCGCCTGCCCTACCTGGAACACATTTGGGGTTGGCTCAGATATTACGGTAACAACCTGTGAAGAGCCCTCATCAACTATCTTCACTGCAGGCCCTACTGGGGAGGCAAAGCTGTGTGGATTCACAGGCGATACCTTGGCTGATGCGAACTGCTTCCTTGGCATTTGCGGCCGCACGAGGCACGACCATTTCAGTAACCTGATCATCCCCGGCCCTGACAATGAGTCTGGGGAAGACGATACTTTGCTCTGGGAGGATACCGAAACGGATCCTACGGAGCACCAGCCTTGGGAGTTCGCTAAGGATTCAATTGGCATCCAGGAGGACTTTTCTTTTAGCTGGGACAATGGAGAGAGCTGTAGTTGCTCTGTGGATGGAGAGTCAGTTGAGGCTAAGTTTGAGGTGCATAGACATGGCGATGGCGGCTTTACATATTGGGGCGAGCAGCGTATATGCTGGTGTGAATTTGAGTGTCACCCGAGTGGTGGCTAGATAAGGTACAGGAGGCGGCTTAGGAATATTAGAGCTTAGATGGATACTACAATTGAGACTTTGCTATCGACTGTGACGATCGGTTTAGTTAACCAACTGTTAAACCTAATCGTACGGTTTATGTTGGCAGTAATGTTGGGTGGCTTTACAGTAATATCGTTTTGTATTACTTACGTTTAATAATAATGAATTATTAAAAGTAATTTAGGTAATTAAGTTATATTATAAGTTAATAATTTATCCAACCTATAAAAAGTAACGAAAGTATATATCTTTAGTTAGATCCCCGTAGATCCGGTGTTACGGCCTGGTCACCCGTAAGCTTCTTACGGCCTGGTCACCCTAACAAAGCTCTCCAACATGTACTGCGGTACATATACAGCTGTACGCATCAGAATGATTGCCACAATTGCGATCATTCCACCGATCTTTTACCCTGGTGGCGTAGCGGTATGGTGCATCCGTAACATCCGGGAATCTTTTTGGATCTATCTTTAATTGTGACGGCTAGGCGGTTTAACCAACTATTAAACCTTAGTCGTACGGATTTATATTGGCAGGAGTATCGTAGAACTTTAGAGCAATGAAGCAATTCAGTCACGTCTCGTAATACCAAGGGTGCAAGAATGGTATTGCAAGCGATTAATATTAATAAGTGTTATAAACTGAAGCTATCTAAACTATGGAAATAATAAGCGTATATATCTTCGTATGGATCCCGCTAAATCCTTTGGATTACTCCGGATCCATACCGGATAACTGCATGGATCCCGTTAGATCCTTTAGATCATTCCGGATTTACGTTACGTAATTTCGACCTACTTAAATCCTATTTCGGTTACTAAGTAACCGTTTTCGAAACCTTCCCTTAATTAGGTTATAACACGATTTCCCCTTTCCCCAAATCTTGCTTTTAAGATTTTTTCGATAAGTTCTTTTTTCATCTATTACTATATTTAGCCGAATTACGAAAAACCGTAAACGTATTAATTAAAAAAAAACGCGAAACTTTGGTTCGTTTCGTGTTTAATGCCGGTTTTGAAATTATACTTTATATACCCTATTTTTGCGCTAATAATTTATGTACTATGTCGGATGATATAACGCATTATCAGTAATGCATTCTGAAAAAAACGTTATTACGACGGCTTCGGTATCCCCTTTTCATCTTTAAATAATATTAATAAGGAAATAAAACGTTTACAGTCAGTAAAATCTTTTACTCGTTAATATTTTCGTAACATTCTGTTATGACCTAACGGTCTTGGCTTCTTCGCAGACGGTCGGGGCCACGAAAAAACAAGGCCCCGACCACCGCCAAGAAGTCACGTAACCGGCTCAAAGGTCTCAAGGTGCCAAGTACCTTGAGCCCTTTAAGCCGGCAAAGGGGCTTAAAGGGTTTAATGGGCTTAAGGGTTTAAGCCGTTTAAGCACCTTAAGCCAGAACAAGGATATATACGCTTATTATTTCCATAATTTAGATAGCTTTAGTTTGCAATAATAATTCGTTACTTAAGGTACCTTTGGTATTACGAAACGTAATACGTTATTATATTAATTACTTAAATTCTTACGATACTTCTGTTAATATAAATCTGTACGATTAAAGTTTAATAATGGGTTAAACCCCTTAATTCATTATATGTTATAAGTTTTTATTTAATAATACCGTTAAACTTTGAATAATACCGATTAATATTATATTTACCAGCAAACAGCCCGAATAACCCATTTACCAAGTTTCTGATTACCCGAACATTAAAATGGAATCCGAGAAGGAAAAGAAAAAACCTCGCCTTTTTCGCGAAAAAGTTCTGCAATAACTAGATGTCATAAACGAACGTATTTTTTAGCTTAAAAAATAACAATAATTTTACGATATCTTTTTAAGCCGCCCATAAGAAGCTTAAGAAGAAAAAAAAAAACTTCAGAAACCGGGAAGCCCTTTCGAATAGGCCAAATTATTTAGCTAAATTTTACCAAGGAATTAAGAAAGGTTCTTAAGCCTTTTAAACCAGAACTTTTTACGGAACCTCGACCAAGTTATAATTATTCTTAACTTAATGCCGAACATATTTCGAGTATTTTCTTATTCGACTTATTACGCCTATTGTACGAATCGAATTTGTAATTAAACGATTTACCGGAAATACAGTTATTTGGTTTAAACCCGTTATAAAAAAATATTACCTTGTTAATTAAGAAACGAAACCGAAAAATAATATGAATTTATAGCGATTACGAACAATTTACATAAATATTAACGAAAGTTTTCGAAATAATAAACGAAAAAACAAATACCGAAATGCAAATCCAGCAGTTACGATAAAAGGGATTAATATCTAATTACGGCAGTACGTTAGTTTAGCTAACAGTTAAGGTAAATTGGGGATAAACAATATTAATAACTAAGTTTTTTCGACGGCATGAAAAAAAAATACAAAAAAAGCTTTTTAAATTTGATCGGCCTAATTATCTATCGGATTATATCGCTATCGTAATTAAGATTAACGATGGATAATACGTATAACGTATTAAAGGTACTAAAGGAAAAAATCATAATAAATCCCGATATATAGTTAATATTAGTATTCCTCGACGTAATAACACTTTTTACGGTACGGAACCAAAACTTATGGAATTAAAAGTTACTTATAAAAAAACTGGAACCAGATGAAGTGTTATAATTGTAACAAAATAGAACATAAGATATCGTAATATAAGGCATTTAAAAAGCCTCGTTAAAACAATTAAAAACTTATACCCGAAGGATAATCCAGAAAAAATCAAAAAGACGGAAATGGTGACGGCTATGCGGTTTAACCAACTATTAAACCTTAGTCGTACGGGTTTATGTTAACAGAAATATCGTGGGAATCTGAGCAATAAATACAGTAATCGTATTACGTCTCGTAATACTAAGGGTATCTTAGGTAACGAATTGTTATTACAAGCTGGTATTATCTAGATTATGGAAATAATAAGCGTATATATTTTTTCCTGGATCCCGTTAAATTCTTTAAATTACTCCGGATCTATACTGGATAACTGCATGGATCCCGTTAGATCTTTTGGATTATTCCGGATATATACTAGATAATTGCATGGATCTCGTTGGATCCCTTAAATTACTCCGGATCTATGTTACGTAATTCTGACCCATTTGGGTCCTGTTTCGGTTACTAAGTGACCGTTTCCGGGACCCTCCTTTAGCTGGGTTATAATACGATTTTCCCTTTCCCCAAATTACGCCCTCAAAAGTTTTCTGGTAAAGGCCTTTTTTATTTGTAACCATATCCGGCTGCGTTATTAAGAACCGCAAACGTATTAACCAGAAAAAAAACGCGAAATTTTGGCTTTTTTCGTTTTTAATTTTGGTTTTGAAATTATATTCTATATACCTTATTTTCGTACTAGTAACTTTTGTACTATATCGGATGGTATAATACGTTGTTAATAATATATTTTAAAAAACGTTATTTTCATAATTTCGGTATTCCTTTTCTTTCTTTAAATAATATCAATAAAAAAATAAAACGTTTGTAATTAAAAGAATTTTCCGCCCGGCAATATTTTCGCGATATTCGTTAAGAGTTATTAATTGTATCCCGTCGCTTGAATAAGGTATTATTTGGTTTGAAGCGTTTTCGTATTTAACAGAATTTTTTTTGCAAAAAAGGTGTAAAAATGATTAATCGGGGGTTTTAATTTTTGGACGAATTAAAAAAATAGGAAAAAGCTGATCGTTTAAAGGCGAAACGCGGTCGTTTGAAAAACGAACTTCGTATTACGCTTCCCGAATAATTTTATTGCGTTGATCTTATCGTAAATATAAATTGGGATGTAATTATTTTTGGTAGTTTTGTTATTATTAATAAAATTTTTTTAATATGGGTTAAACGTTAATATGGCTTTTGGCGAATTCCCAGATATTTTCGGAATCCGGGTATTTCTTTTATTTAATTAGGTATTAGGTAAATCCGTTTCATTTTCGTATGTTTAGGATTTTTTTATTTCGTATACTTGTTTATCTTTTATTTCCATATTATTTTATACCGTATGCATTTTAATCATATTTGTTATTAACTAGAATAAGGAAACGTAAAAAATTAAATAAAATTTAATTTTTGGTAAAAGTTCTAATTGGTAATTATTTTCTAAGATTTTCTTGGTAATTTTATATAGACCGATATATTTAAAATCGAATTCCTTATTAGGCTTTTTTATTTAAATATTTTTTGTAAAAAGGAAAACTATTTTCTCTTTTTCGAAAGTTAATTTTTTTTTAACTTTTTTTTGTTATAATACTTACTTATTTAATTTCGTACGGAATTTAATTCTGTTTTTATTTTTTAATGCAATTATCGTAATTATTTTAACATAAGGATTATTTTGATATTAATTGGACCGTTATTGCGAATTGTTTTATAAATTTTTGGAATAAAACCAAAATTTGCATCCCTAAATATTATCTTATTATTTTAGTAATAACTTGTATTCTAAATTAACTATATAATTAATAATTTCTTAACCTAGTTATTTTATTTATAAATAATGTAATATCGTAAGTAAATTTCCAAAATTTGTTTTATTCGTTTTATTTATTTATTTATTTAAGGTTTAAATACGTTAAATATTTTATGATGTAGGCCGATTTATATTATTAAACTTTATTAAAACTGAAATGTAAATATCGATCCTGTATTTGAAATAATTTCTATAAATAATCCGTATATGCTAAAAACGTATTTAAAAAAATGTATGTTGTTTGTTCGGCGTTTGTATTTTCGTAATATAGTAAAAAATAGAAAAATTTAGTGAATCGATTAACGATTACGAAAGTATTATTATAAGATATTTCCGTAACTAGATTTTCTGATATAAGAAATTTAATAATAAAATCGAATATAATTAAATATTATAGTCATTTTGCAATTGGTAATAGCTGTAATTTCCCGTATGGTTTATGTCGTCGAGCCATTGTTTTAATGCAAATATCATATTGCCGTATAAATTTTTGTACGGTTAATTTTATTCTAAAAAAGGAATATATACTTTAAAACCGTTTTAAGGTTTTATAAATTTTTGGATATCCGTATAACTAATATTTATCTATATTTCGTACCAGACTTTTTTGATATTTTTCTGAAATTTGTACCTTATTCGTTTTTTTGGTTTTTTAAAAAATTATTTTTATATTGTTAAATCTTTTAATATATATGGAAAGGTACTGCCCGAATTGTCGTAATTTATTGTGAACGTAAATATCCTTTTGTAATAATATCGAAAAATATATAGCTAACTTTAATTAATTTGTTTTCGAAATTTAGCCGCCTGTTTAAGGTATTTACTTTGCTATTTTTTAAGCCTTTTTGTAAATAATAACGAAGTCGAAATTCGCTAATTTTTCCGCATATTTTAATTATTGTTTTATAAGTTTTCTGGTTGTGGTAAATTAGGTAAAGTTTTAATAATCTGTATAAACCTTAATCTAATATAAATTTCCTTTTAAAAAATACCTAAATTCGCGAAATACCATAATACTGGCCATGAATTCCTTATTTGGAATATTATAATCAAGTTCGGTTTCTTTTAAAATATACGAAAAGAATATAATAAAATACATTTTATTTTAATTATTTTGTTAACCGATTATTACGCTTAATATGTAATCTAAAATATCGGTTTGTAATTTAACGGGGCGGTTTAGATCGTACATAATTAGTATTGGCTTATTAATAATCGTATCCTTAATATCCTAAAATACTTTTTCTATATTTAACGTTTATTTAAAATTCTTTTTTCGTAAGGTTCGTTAAGGGTATAGTTATTTCGCTAAAGTTTCGCATAAATTTTCAATAGTAATTGGCGAAATTAATAAATACCTGTACCTTTTTAATTATTATCAATATCTGTTATTCCGTAATTATAACGATTTTTTGGAATTTATTTTGATATATCCTGGGGTGATAATATGTCCCAGGTATTTTACTTTTTATTTATAGAACTAATTTTCTTTGCGTTAAAAAATAGCTTTATATTCTGTAAAGCTTAAAGAATTTTATAAACGTATTTTACGTATGCTGTTTCCATTTTTAAAAAATAAAAATATCGTCGAAATAATATACGACACAAATATCGAAATATTTTTGTAATATATAATTTATTATCCGTTAAAAGATTATTAATATATTCGTATATCCTATTAATATAACTAAATATTTAAATAATCCGTATTTCGTTTTAAAGATTGTTTTCTATTCGTATCCTTTTTTGATTTTAATAAAATATATTTATTTTTAAAATCAAATATTGTGAATTATTTGATTCCGTAAAATCGGTTTTTTATTTTCGTAATCAAAAGTAATAACGTTTGATTTTTGATAATAATATCGTTTAATTATCGATAGTTAACTATATGTCGTAATTTTCCCTTTTTTTGATACCAAACACATAAGGTATTTTGCTACTAACTTCGAAAATCGAATTCATTTTTTCTGTAGCCGATCTTTTAGGTATTTTTTGAAAGTACATAATTTATTTCCGTTAAAGTTATAAATAAGGTAAAACTTTATCGAAAATCCTTGCTTAAAGATTATTTCATAACTTTTTTCGCTATATTTTAATAACTTTATATGCAGCTTTTTTCTGAAAAATTACTTAGATTTATAATACTGTAATAATATATTAATTAAAGTTTCTGATTTTTTAGGCTACTATTCTTATTATTCCAAATCGTTATTTAATTACTTTAATTTCGTTTTAATGATAATAATAATACGTCATATCTTTCTTTAATATCCGTTTTTTTATGTTTTATGCTTTTGGGTAGTAAGGTTTTTATCGTATTCTTAAACCTGCATTCGTCGTTATTACCAATTGAATGTCAAAACTTTAATTTTTTATATTTGTTAATAAAAAATAAAATAGAATTTACCTGGCTAGTTTTTTCGTTAATTAAAATTCCGAATTAACGTATCTATAATAATCCTAAAATTATATGGTAATTCCCGAATAAAATAATATCGAAAATAACTATTTAATATTATGTTTAAATAAAAATTTCGAAATAATTAATTTTACGTATAACTTTTCCGTTATTAGAGACAAATTTTTGATTTTCGGTATTCGTTATTATATAAGGTTTTAATTTATATCTTTATAGCAATTTAAGCTTATTAACCATATTTGGTATAATATAATTCCCCCCCAGAATTTCGCAATTTATTATTGCGGTATACTAATACGTTCCGATTCGTATTTCTAAAGTAATAAGGTTATTAACGTTTTTTATCGTTACCTTTAAAGCTTTTCTCGGAAATTCCTTATAATTTTTCTGGGTTTCGTTATTCTGCGGCCTTTTTATAAGTAACTTTTTTCTTTTAATTCCTATTCGAATTTAGCGAATCTTTTCTGTGTTTTTTCGTTTAATGCGTCAAATTATTATATTTATCGTTAATGTCGGCGTATTATTCCTTTTAGTTATATTAATTATTTTTAATTGTTTTACAGTTTCTTTTTATTAAATAAATTATTTTTTCATATTTGTAACCATATCTTATCATACGTTGTTTTAATTATCGTTCCAAAGATTTCCTATAAACTAACGTATTTTTTCCTTCATAACTTTCTTTTCGTAAAAGTTTATAATAAATATTAACTGAAAATAAGGATCCGTAATAACTTTCTAATAATACTTTTTTACCATACGTGAAATTAATTCTTTTTCCGTTTGGTAATTATATTATCCATCGTAACAAAAAGGGCTTTTTACGGCCATTATTTTTTTTCGGGCTAGCTTTTTGTTTCGGCCAGCTGTTAAATATTTTATAAGGTTGTAATTCGAAAGTATTAATATTATTATTTATCGTCCTTATTATTTCCGGTACTGTTTGGAAAATCGAAATCTTCGTAATATATACGGGTAATTTATTTCTAAATATATTTTTTCCATTTTTCGTAATTAAAATCTTCTCGTTGTCGACAGTATATGGTATATATTTGGCCATATTAATTAATAGTTTTAGGATAAATCTTTTCTGTTTAATTCTAATATTTACGTAATTATTCTTTTAATGCTTCCTATTATGCTTACGATATTTGTTAAGTTAATTTCCCGGTTTTCTATATTTTGCGTCGAATTCTTTATCGTAATAATCTTTATTGGACTTTTTGCTATAGGCCTAATACGTATTTAGCTTGGATTATATAAATAGCCTTATTATCGTTTCTTTAATTATTTTTAAATTATTTTTCCGGTGTAGGTATTTAAATTATTTTATTACAGCCTTTTGGGTTTCTTATATTTGAAAACTTTATATTTTATTTTGCCATAATTGAAATACTTAATCTGGTTCCAGTTTTGTCTATAAGTAACGCCGAATTCCATAAGTTCTAACGCCGTTCCGTAAAAAATAAAGGGTGTATTTCGTTTTTTCCCCTAGTTAAACTTATTATACCCCGATTATAAGGTATATTATTTTTTATCGTTTTTTAAACTCTTGATTATTAATCTTAATTACTTTTATAATATACTGGTTTATGGTAATTGATCGTTTAATTTAAACAATTTCATTTTTATATTATCTTTTAACTTTTTATAAAACATATCGATAAAAACGTTAACTTTATTATTTCTTTATTTGGCTTTAGTCGTAAAGTTTTTAAAAATTACGGCGTACTTAAATATAAATACTTTTTGCCGGAATTATAAAAATTATTAAGCCGTAAATTATTTTTTATTTAAATTACTGAAATTATCGCGTATTTTATTTTCGAAATCAATATAAAATAAATGAATTGTATTAATAAATTTTTTTTATCCGATTTTCTTTTTCGAAAAAACTTTTTATAATAAATTTAAACCAATTAAACCGTATTTCCCGTTATAAATATTTTCATTATTAGGATTTTATCCGCTAAGTCGCTAAGGTCTAAAAACCTAAAGTAAATTCATACCTAAATTAAAAAGGTTTAAGGGTTGCCTTTCCCATCGTAAGGCTCCGACTTGCGAGGCTTTATGCGGACAAAAAAGGTTTAGGCAGATAACGTAACCTTGATTGGTCGGATCTTTTTCTCCACTTCCCGAATTCGAGCTTAAAATTATTAAATAAGTATTTCCTCAGTGCTAATTAACATTTTAACAACATTAAATATTACTTAGAATTTAACCATATTATTAAATAAAAACTTATAACGTATAACGGCTGTACGGTTTAACCAATTATTAAATCTTAATCGTACGGGTTTATGTTAGCAGAAATATCGTAAAAATCTAAATAATAAATATAATAATCGTATTACGTTTCGTAATACCAAAGGTGCCTTAAGTAACGAATTATTATTACAAACTAATATTATCTAGATTATGGAAATAATAAACGTATATATGTTTTCCTGGATCCCGTTGGATCCCTTAGATCACTCCGGATCCATGTCACGTGATTCCGACCCACTTCGGTCCTGTTTCGGTCACCAAGTGACCGTTTCCGGGACCCTTCCTTGGCTGGGTCATAACAGAAATAAATCCATTAACAAAATTCAGCTTAAACATATATCAAATCCTTTATAATAAAAAATTTAACAAGGCATACGAAAAACCAAAAAACTGGCTTAATAAATATCGCGAATACCGCAAAAAGCATTATAAAGATAATTAGCCAAATACTAGAACTAGACAAAAAAAGTGTATCTAGGAAACCCTAATTAATACGGCAAAATATATGCCATATATTGTCGACAACAAGAATATACCGATTATAAAAAATAAAAATAATAAATTTACGTACAAATTACCCGTATATATTACGAAGGATTCGATTTTCCAAATCGTACCGGAAATAATAAAAACGATAAGTAATAATATCGACATTTTCGAACCATAGCCCTAGGAAATATCCAGCAACTGGCCGAAATATAAAGCTGGCCCGAAAAGAAATAATACCTATAAAAAACCCTTTTTGTTATTGTAAATAATATAACCACCAAATAGAAAAAAAGTTGATTTAGCGTACGGTAAAAAAATACTGCCAGAAAATTATTACGGATTTCCATTTTTAATTAGCATTTATTATAAATATTTACCAAAAAAGTTATTAAAGAAAAAATACGTTAGTTTATAAAAGATTTCTGGAACGATAATTAGGACAACGTATAGTAGGATATAATCGCAAATATAAAAAAACAATTTATTCGATAAGAAAAGAAATTGTAATAAAATTAAGAATAATTAATATAACTCGAAGGAATAGTACGCCAGCAATAACGACAGATATAATAGTTTAACGCGTTAAACGAAAAAACCTAAGTAAAGCTTGATAAATTGGAATAAAAGTGAAAAAGAATTACCTATAAAAAAGCCGAAAAATAACGAAACTTAGAGAAATTAAAGGAAATTCCTAAAAAAGGCTTTAAGCGTAACGATAAAATTTTTTAATAGTTTTATTATTTTGGAAATACGAATTGGAACGTATTAGTGTATTATAATGGTAAATTACGAAACATTAAGCGGGAATTATATTATATTAAATATAATTCATAACTTTAAATTACCATAAAAATATAAATTAAAATGTTATATAACGACGAATGCCGAAAGTTGGGAATTTGCTTACGATAACGGAAAAATCATATTCGAAATTAATTATTTCGAAATTTTTATTTAAAAATAATATTAAATAATTAATTTCAATATTATTTTATTTGAGAATTACGATATAATTTTAGAATTATTTTGGATACGTTAATACGGAATTTTGATTAACGGTAAAATTAGTTAAATAAAGTTCGTTTTATTTTTTATCAATAAACGAAAAAAAAATTAAAATCTTAATATCTGATCGATAATAACGATAAATAGAGATATTAGAAGACGATAAAAACTTTATTACTTAAAAAGATAAAACATAAACAAAAGAACGGATATTAAAAACAATACAACGTATTATTATTATTAAAGCGAAATTAAGGTAATTAAAGGCCGATTTAAAATAACAAGAATAATAACCTTAAAAATTAAAAGATTTAATTAATATATTACTATAATATCAGATATATAAGTAACTTTTCAGAAAAGAATTTAATACCAAATTATTAGAACATAGCAAATAAATTATAAAATAATTTTTAAAAAAGGATTTTTAAGGAGATTTTACCTTATTTATAATTTGAACGGAAATAAATTACGCATTTTTAAAAAATACCTGAAGAATCGGTTACAGAAAAGATAGATTTGACCTTTGAAATCATTAACAAAATACCTTATGTTTTTGGTACCTAAAAAAAATAAAAATTTATAATTTGTAATTAATTACTAATAACTAGAGGAGATTATTATTAAAAATCGAATATTATTATCCTTAATTACGGAAATAAAAAACCGATTTTACGGAGCGAAATAATTCTTAATATTCGATTTTAAAAACGGATATAACTTTATTAAAATTAAAAGAAAATACGAATAAAAAATAGCTTTCAGAACAAAATATAAATTATTTAAGTATTTGGTTATATTAATAGAACTTATAAATGCACCAGTAACCTTTTAATGGATAATAAACCATATATTATGAAAATACTTTAATATTTTTGTCGTTTACGTTTTTGACGATATTCTTATTTTCGTAAAAATGGAAAAATTATATGCCGAATACGTTTATAAAATTCTTTAAATTTTATAAAAAGTAAGGTTATTTGTTAATATTAAAAAAAGTTAATTCCATAAATAGGAAATAAAATATCTGGGATATATTATTACCTTCGGATATATTAAGATAAACCCTAACAAAATCGTTATAATTTCGACATAGCGGATATTAACAATAATTAAGAAGATATAGATATTTTTCGGATTCGTTAATTACTATAGGAAGTTTATTCGAAATTTTAACAGAATAATTATACCCTTAACGAACTCTACGAAAAAAAAGTTTAAATAGACGCCAAATACGGAAAAAGCATTTAAGAAATTAAAAATACGATTATCAACAAACCAATATTATTTATATACGATTTAAACGGTTTCGTTAAATTAAAAACCGATATTTCGGATTACCCGTTAAACGTAATAATTGGATAACGAAATAATTAAAGCAAATTGTATTTCTTCATATTCTTTTCCTACAAATTAAAAAAAGCCGAATTTATTACGGTATTTTAAATTAGGAATTTATGGTTATTATTATGGTATTTCGAAAATTTAGGTATTTCCTAAAAGGAAATTTATATCATATCAAAATTTATACGGATTATTAAAATCTTACCTAATCTATTACGAATAAGAAAATTATAAAATAATAATTAAAATACGTTAAAGGATTGGCGAATTTTGATTTCGTTATTATATATAGGAAAAGCTTAAAAAATCGCAAAGCAAATACCTTAAACAAGTAACCAAACCTCGAAAAAAATTAATTAATGTTAGCCATACGATTTTCGATACCACTATAAAAAAATATTTATACCTACGACAAATTACGACGATTCGGGTAATACCTTTCGATATAGATTAGAAAGTTTAGTAATATAACGACGGCCTTCTAAAGAATCAAAAAACGAACAAATATAAATCCCGGAAAAATACCAAAAGGATTTAGTAAGAAACATATATGAAAATTAGTTATACGGATATCCAGGAATCCACAAAACCTTAAAACGGCTTTAACGTATATATTTCTTTTTTAAAATAAAAGTAATAGTACAGAAAATCAAACAATAATGAGATATTTACGCAAAAGGAAAGATTCGACGATATAAGCCATACGGAAAACTATAGCCATTATCAATCGCAAAGCGACTATAATATTCAGTTACATTCCATTTTATTACAAAATTTCTTATATTAAAAAATTTAAATGCGGAAATACATTATAACAGTATATTCGTAATTATCAACGGATTTACGAAATCTTTTTATTTTTTATTATATTATAAAAATATAAATACCGAACGAATAGTATACATTTTTAAATACGTTTTTAATATATTCGGATTATTTATAGAAATTATTTTAAATAAAGGATTAATATTTGTATTTAAATTTTAACACGGCCTAATAATATAAGTCGGCCTAAATTATAAATTGTTTAACGTATTTGAACCTTAAATAAATAAACAAAGAAAACGAATAAACTAAAATTTAAAACCTTATTTACGATATTATATTAATTACGAACAAAATAATTAAGTTAAAAAGTTACCTATTATTTAATTAGCTTATAATACCAATTATCATACAAATATCAAAATAATATTTACGAATATAAACTTTAGATTTATTCCAAAAGTTTATAAAAAAGAACCCGACGATGGTCCAATTAATATTATGATAAATTTTATATTAAAACAATTATAATAACTATACCAAAAAATAAAACGAAAATTAAAATTCGTATGAAATTAAATAAACAAATATTATAATTAAAAAAATTAAAAAACTTAATTTTCGAAAAAAGGGAAATGGTTTTTGTCGGTGTTAAAAATATTGAAATAAAACCACTTAATAAAAGATCTAATTTCAAATATATCGGTCTATATAAAGTTTTTTAAAGAATCTTAAAAAATAATTATTAATTGGAATTTCCGTTAAAAGTTAAATTTTATTTAATATTTTACGTTTTTGTATTCGAATTAATAACGAATACAATTAAAGTATATATGGTATAAAACGATATGGAAATAAAGGACCAACAAATATACGAAGTAAAGAAAATCTTCGATAAACGAAAATAAAACGGATTTACCTAATATTTAATCAAATAAAAAAAGCACCCCGATTCCGAAAATACCTGGGAACTCGCTAAAAACCTTATGGGCGCCCAGCGCTTATTAAAAAGCTTTTACCAATAATAACGGATATATCTTAATTAACAGTTAACCAGTTAATAGCCGGGATATCGGGCCAATCGGCCGCGGCCTACGTTAACGTAGCAGCCGTATTAACAGCCTTTAACTATTTCTACTTTTTTTCGAAATGGTCGAATTCTTCCATAGCCTTTACGCCTTTAATACCGCAATAAAATATTTCGATACCATAACGACGAAACAGCCGTTTCTATTTTTACCAACGATTTAATTTGTTAACAGCCGTGCCTAACGCTTCGTAAGCCTGTTCTTTTTTACGTTTTAAACAATCCTTTTCATCCAAAAGGTTTTGATATTTAATTTTTAAAGAACAAAAAATATTATAAGGACTACTATAATAAAAATAATACGTACATTTTAAAAAACCCCGAATAACCTTATATTTTGTACTTCTTTTTTTCATAACGAAAGTAAAACGGCATCTTAAAACTAAAATTATTTAATGCGTTCTAAAAAATAAAAATATTAACGCGCTTAAAAAAACAGATTTTTCTACGTAATTCGAGATAACGAAAAGTAAAAAAAAAAAAAAGTTACGTATTAAAAATAACAAACGAATAATTTGATCTTTAAGGACAAAAATTCTGGAAATGGGGAGATCGTATTATAACCTAACGGTTTTAGCTTTTTCGCAAACTGTCGGAGCTACGAAAAAACAAAGTTCCGACTACCGCCAAAAAGTTACGTAACCGGCTTAAAGGTCTTAAGGTGCCAAGCACCTTAAGCCTCTTAAGCCGGCAAAAGGGCTTAAAGGGCTTAATAGGCTTAAGGGTTTAAACCGCTTAAGCACCTGAAGCCAGAACAAAAATATATGCGCTTATTATTTTCATAGTTTAAATAGCTTTAGTTTATAATAACAATTCGTTACCTAGGGTACCATTAATATTACGAAACGTAATACGTTACTGTATTTATTGTTGAGATTCTTATGATATTTTTGTTAACATAAACCCGTACGACTAAAGTTTAATAATTGGTTAAACCCCCTAGCTCGTCACATATTCGTCAAAAGTTATTAATAGTATTTCGTCGCTTAAACGAAGCATTATTCCGTTTGGAACGTTTTCGCATTTAACAAATTTTACTTCGCAAAAAGAATATAAAAATAGTTAACCGGGATCTTTAATCCCTGGGTAAATTAAAAAAACAAAGAAAGGCCGACCGTTTAAATGCGGAATGCAAACGCTTAAAAACTAAGTTTCGTACCGTACTTCCCGAATAATCTTATTCTTTAATCTCTTTCGTAAACGTAAACTGAGATGTTATATTAAACGGCATTATTAATAAAACTTTTTTAATAAGCATTAAATTCCAATAAGACTCTTAATAGGTTTTCAGGTATTTTCGAAATCTGGATACTTTTTTTATTTAATTATGTACTAAATAAATCCGTCTTATTTTTTTATATGTAATATTTTTTCCACTTCGTATAATTATTCGTCGTTTACCTCCATATCGTTCTATACTATTTGTAGTCTAATTATATCTGCTGTTAATTCGCATAAGAAAACGTAAAAAATTGGATAAAGTTTAATTTTGAGTAAAAGTTCCAATTAATAATTATTTTTAAGACCTTTCTGGTGATTTTATATGGATCGATATACTTAAAATCGAATTTTTTACTAGGTCGTTTTATTTAAATGTTTTTGGTGAGGAAGAAAACTATTTTTCCCTTACCGAAAATTGGTCACTTTAACTTTTTCTAATTATAATGCTTGCGTATTTAATTTCGTACGAATTTTAATTCGGTTTTTATTTTTTGTTCTAATTATAGTAATTATCCCGACATAAGGATTATTTTAATATTGATTGGACCGTTATCGCGTATTTCTCTGTACACTTTTGAAATAATCTCGAAATTTACGTTCGCAAATATTATCTTAATACTTTCGTAATAGCTGGTCTTTTAAGCAAGTTATACGATGAACAATTTCGTGGCCTAGTTATCCTGTTCGTAATTAATATAATACCGTAAATAAGTTTCTAAAACTTGGTGTATTCGTTTTATTTATTTATTTAGTTATAGTTTGAACAAATTAAGTAACTTATGTTTGAAGCCGATTTATATTATAAGGCCGTATTAAAACTCCAATACAAATACTAATTCTTTATTTAAATTAAATCTTATTAGTAATCCGTATATGTTAAAAATATGTTTAAAAATATATGTTATTTATTCGGCGTTTATATTCTTATAATATAATAGAAAATTAAAAGAATTTGTAAATCGATCGACTATAACGAAAATGCTGTCGTAATGTATTTCTGTAACTGAATTTTCTGTTAAAAAAAGTTTAATAATAAAGTCGAATATAACTAAATACCATAGTCGCTTTGCGACTGATAATAACTATAATTTTCCGTATGGCTAATATCGTCGAACCTTTGTTTTAGCATAAATATCGTATTATTATATAATTTTTTATATCGTTATTTTTATCTTAAGAAAAATATATATACGTTAAAGCCGTTTTAAGGTTTCGTAAATTCCTGGATATTTATGTAACTAATGTTCGTATATATTTCGTACTAAATCCTTTTGGTACTTTTTCTAGAACTTGTATTTTATCTCTTTTTTGGTTTGCTAGAAGACCGTCGTTATATTGCTAGATTTTATGATATATGTTGCTACGTACTATTCGAATTATCGCCACCTATCGAAGCCGTAAATATTCTTTTATAATAATATCAAAAATAATATAGTTAATTTAAACCAACTTTTCTTCGAAATCTGGTCGTTTGTTTAAAATATTCGCTTTATCGTATTTCAAGTTCTTTTTGTAAATATTAACGAAGTCGAAATTCGCCAATTTTTTCGCGTAACGAAGTTATCGTCCTATTGGTTCTTTGGTCGAATAAATCGAATGAAATTTTAATAATCCGTATAAACCTTAACCTAGTACAAACTTCTCTTTACGAAATGCTTAAATTCCCGGAAAACCATAATAATAGCCATAAATTCCTCATTTAGAATACCGTGATTAAATTCAGCTTTTCTTAATTTATATAAAAAGAATATAATAAAATATAATATATTTTAATTATTTCGCTATCCGATTATTACGCTTAACGCGTAATCCAAAATATCGGTTTTTAACTTAAGAAAATAAGTTAAATCGTATATAATTAACATCAGTCCGCTAATAATCGCATCCTTAATATCTTAAAACGCTTTTTCTATTTCGAGCGTCTATATAAACTTTTTTTCGTAAAATTAATTAAAGGTATAATTATCTTATTAAAGTTTCGAATAAACTTTCTATATTACTTGGAAATTACAAAATATTTATACTTTCTTAACCGTAATTGACGTTTATTATTCTATAATTAAAGCGATTTTCTTTAAATCTATCTTAATATATTTTGAAGTAATAATATCTCCTAAATATTGCACTTCTTATACGTAAAACTAATTCATATTTGCGTTAACAAATAACCTTAAGTTTTATAAAGCTTAAAAAACTTTATAAACCTATTTTCTATATATTTCTTCCGTTTTTAAGAAAATGAAAATATCGTTAAGATAGCAAACGACAAAAACACCAAGATATTTTCGTAACACATAATTAATTATTCGCTAGAAAATTGCTAGTAAGTTCATAAATCCTA
Source organism: Monosporascus cannonballus (assembly GCA_004154925.1). Classification (NCBI taxonomy): domain Eukaryota; kingdom Fungi; phylum Ascomycota; class Sordariomycetes; order Xylariales; genus Monosporascus; species Monosporascus cannonballus. The sequence continues at coordinate 99,952 of QJNS01000228.1, forward strand.
TTAATATAACCAAGTATTTAAATATTCCTTATTTCGTTCTGAAAGATATTTTTTATGCGTTTTTATTTTAATCTGAATAAAATTATATCTATCTTTAAAATAGAATATTATAAATTATTTACTTCCGTAAAATCGGTTTTTAATTTTTATAAATAAGGATAATAAATTCGATTTTTAAGAATAATATCGTTTAGTTATCAATAATTAATTATAAGTTATAACTTTCCGTTTTTTTAGTACGAAAAATATTTGATAATCTGCTAATTATTTCGAAAATCGAATTTATTTTTTTTGTAACCGATTTTTCAGATATTCTTTAAAAGCGCGTAATCTGTTTCCGTTAATGTTATAAATAAGGTAAAACTTTGTCGAAAGTCTTTCCTTAAGTATTATCTTATTATTTTATTCGTTATATTTTAATATCTTTATATTGAGTTTTTTGCTGAAGATTTGCTTATATTAACAATATTACGATAATATATTAGTTAACCCTTTGAACCTTTAACTCTGTTCGTTTAAATTATTAGTTAGTTCCGTTAATTTCGCTTTAATAATACCATTAACACGTTATATTTTTAATGCCTATTTCTTTTCTTATATCATCTCCTTTTACGTAATAAGGTTTTTATCGTATCCGTATATCTATATTTGTCGTTATTTTCGATCTAATATTAAGAATTTAAGTTTTTCTTTTTTATCCGTTAATAAGGTATAAGGCGATCCTTATTTAACTAATGACTTTATTAATTAAAATTCCGTATTACCGTATCTATAATAATCTTAAGATTATATTATAATTTCGAAAAAAACAATATCGAAATTAATTATTTGGTATCGTTTTTGGAGAAAAATTTCGAAATAATTAATTTCGCGTATAATATTTCAGTTATTATAAGCGAATATCTAACCTTCGATATTCGTTATTATATAAGGTTTTAACTTATATTTCTATAAAAATCTAAATTTATTAAATATATTTGGTACAATATAATTTCTGTTTAAAACTCTGTAATTTACCATTACGATATACTAATACGTTCCAATTCGTATATCCAAAGTAATACGGTTATTAACAGTTTCTATCGTCGCGTTTAAAGCCTTTTTTGGAAATTCTTTTAATTCCTCTGGGTTTTATTATTTTACAGCTTTTTTATATATGCCCTTTTTATTTTATTTTTTTTTCAAATTCGTTAAACCTTATTTATATTTTTATATATAACGCGTTACGTTATTATATTTATCGTTATTTTCAGTATACTGTTCTTCTACCCGTATTAGATATTTTTAATTTTGCTCTAACTCTGTTTTCTATTAGATAAATTGTTATTTTATGTTTTTGACTGTATTTTATTATACGTTATATTAATTATTGTTCCAGAATTTGCTTTTAAATTAACGTATTTCTTTTAATAACCTTTTTTTAGAATTTGTAATATATATCAATTAAATATATAAATCTGTAATAACCCTTTAGTAATACTTTTCCTTTGTTTGATAAATTAATTTTTTTTTCGTTTGGTAAATATATTATTCGTAATAACATAAACGCTTTTTTTACAAGCATTATCTTTTTAGGCCAGCTTTGTATTTTGGCCAGCTGGTAAATATCTTTTGAGGTTATAGACCGAAAATGTCGATATTATTATTTATTGTTTTTATTATTCTCGGTTCAATTCGAAAAATCAAATTTTCATAATATATGCGGGTAATGTTTTCGTAAATGTACTGTTTTCATTTTTCGTAATCAGCATATTCTCGTCGTCGACAATATATAATATGCATTTTGCCGTATCGATTAGAAGTTCCGGACTAGACTTTTTCTATCTAATCCTAATATTCGCGTAATTATCCTTATAATGCTTTTTATTATATTTGCAACATTTATTAGGCCAGCCTTTTAGCTTTGCGCATTTTCTATTAGACCTTTCGCTATAAAGGGCTTAATACGTACTTAGACCGAATTATATTAATAGATTTATTTTCGTTCTTTTAATTTCTTTGGATTCTTTTTCGAATACGGGTTTCTAATTATTCTAATAGAATTTCTTAGATTTTTTGTATTATATTGCCTTATATCCTATTTTGATATAATTAAAGCATTGAATTTGGCTCCTACTTTTCTTATAAATAGCTTTTAGTTTTATGGGTTCTGGTTCTGTATCGTAAAAAATGTTATCGCGTAGAAAAATACTTATATTAGCCGTATGTCGGGATTTGTTATTATTTTTTCTCTTATACCTTTAATACGCTAGGTATATTATCGATCGTCGATGGTAATTATTATAACGATATAATCTGATAAATAATTAAACCGGTTAAATTTATAAAACCTTTTTTATAATTTTTAAACCGTTAAAAAAACTTAATTATTAATATTTCTTATCCCTAATTTAGCTTACATGTTAACTGAACGAACGTATTGCCGTAATTAAATATTAGTTCATTTTGTCGTAATTATTAAATCTATATTTTAATTTTCATTTTTTCGTTTATTACTTCGAAAGCTTTCGTTAATATTTATTTAAACTACTCCTAATCGTTATATATTCGCATTATTTCCGTATTTTGTTTTTCGATTAATAAAATAACGTATTTTTTAACAACGGACTTAAATTAAATAACCGCATTTCTGGTAAATTGTCCGATTACTAATTGAATTCGTATAATAGACGTCACTAATCGAATAGAAAAATACCTACAGTATATTGGACATTACGTTAAAAATAATTATAACTTAGTCGAACTTTTATCGAAAAGTTTTAATTTAAGGAATTTAAGAACTTTTTATAGTTTTTTGATAAGGTTTAACTAAATAATATAGTTTGCTTAAAAAGAATTTTCGTAAATAGCTTGAAAGAAAATCTTAAAATTATTATTATTCTTTTTAAGCTAAAGAATACGTTTGTTTATAGTATCTAGGTGTAGGAGAACCTTTTTGCGAAAAAGACAAAGCTGCTCTTTTCTTTTCGGATTTTATTCCGGTATTCAGATTATTAGGAACCTGGTACATCAGCTGTTTGAGCTGGTTGCTAATAAATATAATGTCGACAATATTGCTCAAATCTAACGGTATTATTAAACAAAAACTTACAACGTATAACGGCTAAGTGGTTTAACTAATTATTAAACCTTAATTATACGCGTTTATATTAATAGAAATATTATACAACTTTAAAATAATAAAATAACTTAATTACGTTTCGTAAGATCCAAGGCACAAAAATAAGATTGCAAACGAATGGTATTAATAAATATTGCAAATTAAAACTATCTAAATTATGGAGATAATAAACGTATATATTTTCGTATGGATCTCGTTAAATCTTTTAGATTATTCCGGATTCATATCGGATAATTGTATAGATCTCGTTAAATCCTTTGGATCACTCCTTATCTATACCGGATAATTGCATAGATCTCGTTAGATCTTTTAGATCATTCCGGATCCACGTCACGTGGTTTCGACCCACTTGGATCTTATTTTGATCACTAAGTGACCGTTTCCGAAACTCTCCTTTGGTTGGGTTATAACATTAATATATATGAAAACTTTCTTAACTCCGAAAAACAATCCAGATTTATATTATATTGATTTCTTTAAATCCTTAAATTTATCCGGATTTATCTTACGTAATCTTGCTTAATATCGAAACTCTTAAAGGTTTATTTCAATCGTATTTTTAAGTTTATCACGTATTAGTTCGTAATACGATATTTCTTTTTTAGGATTTTCGTTTTAAAAATTTGTAATATTTGGTAAGTATTGTTCCTTTTTCTCTTTCTTTTAACGTATTTATTATATCAAAAAGGATTTTCAAGTATCGTAAATATTTTGATTATAAAATAATGTTGAAGTTTATTCTTTATTATTTAAAGTTTAAGTTTCGAAATTATGCTTTAATCAACAAAACTTCGTTATAACAAATGTATTACATTAAAAGACGTAATTCGTTATAAGAATTATGTTCTTAAGAATTATAACAGATTAGATATTCCGATTAACCCTTTACGTAACTTTATAAAGATATTAAGAATTGCGTGAAATCTGTAATAGATGCCGAAATAGTTGTATAAAGTGACGTAAGAATGGTAGCAAGGTTTTACTTATTAAAATAAGCAATTATACGATACGTATAATATTTAAATGTAATGATTTTATTATTTTTATTTGAAAATTTGAAGAAACTTTTCGTTACTTATAGTTAAAAACCCGGTTACTATAACCGTCATCGTAAAATACTTAATGAATACGCTATTTGTTATAATTTAACGAGCTTGGCTGCGACAAGAACGGTCGGACCCTTTTGGGGTATAATGTCAAACCGGATTAAGGATTACGTTACTAACTTAAGAAAACTTAGCATAACTTATTAATTCAAAAGGTTTAAGTTCGTCAAGATTAAGAATAGCTTAAAAAAGCTTAAAAAAACTTAATAAATAAACTAAGTTTAAACTGGAACGAATAGATTAAGTTACAAATAAAGTATAAACGTTCGTTATTTCCATAATTTAAATAATAACAATTTGCAATAATATTTTGTTATTTAAAATGCTTTTATTGCTACTAAATTTAATTAATTATTTGATATATTATCTAAACATTTACCATATATTTATTGACATAAATCCGTATAACTTAAATTTAATAATTCGTTAAACTTTTAATTACTATATATTATAATCCGTTATTTCATAGTATCGGCAAACGTTAAGTAATAATATCTCAATTATAGATACTAACTAATATCTAATATACGAAATTTGGAGAAAAATATAAGTTTAAACAAAAAGAAAAAGTAACTCGATTTAACTAAAAACACTGGTTTTCGATAATGAAATTTTCTGAAACTGTGTTTACTTTATTTTAAAAAAGAAAATATTAATTTTACCGGATTAATTTAAGCGGCATACGAAAAATTTAAAAATAAAGACAAAACTTCGGAAGCGAGAAAAATTCTTACAGCAAACCAAATTATTTAATTAAACTTTACTAAAAGAATTAATAGAAATTTTGAAACTTTTTAAATATAACTTATTTAATAACATTTCTACGATATTACATATATTTCTAATATGATATTAAATATATATCGGATATTTCCCTATTCGACTTACAGTACCTATTTTATTAATAAATAACGAAAGTGTTAAAATAATATAAATATATAACGATTACGAATAAATGAAACAAGCATGATTAAAGGTTGTCAAAAAGATTAAACGAAAAGATAAAAATTAAATATAGATTTAGTAATGGCGATAAAAAGGATTAATACTTCATTACGGTATTATGTTCGTCCGATTAGTTTTAAAGCTGAATTAAAGACAAATAGCATTAAGAGTCAGGAATTTCGACGGCCTAAAAAAGAAATTTAGAAACGTTTTTTGAGATAAATTAACCCGAATCTTTGTTAAATTATATCGTTATATTATTTAAAATCGATAAAGAATAATATACCTGATATATTAAAACCTTTCAGTGTAAATACGATAATAAAATTTGATATATAACTAATATTAATATCTTTTAGTATAACATTACCTTTGTAATGGTGCTGTATGGAGCCCTATTATGGAGCACCGGACAAACGGAAGTACCAAGCAGCATTAGTGCAGCACCTTATATACGAACATATATAACTGTATTTTCATTTTCCTTTTTTTTTAGCTAAAAAATAAACCTTTATTGGTAATTGATTACAAACCGCTTAGGTAAAACCTTTTACATATTTTTTAGCTTATTATTTAACAAAATAAAAAACGCTCGAAATTAAATATCAGGATTTTCGAACGCTTTTTACGGGGCTTAGCAAAGGGCTTTTATCGACGCTAAGTTATAAAGAGTATTTAGCGTTATGACGGAAACCTTAATAAGCTTGATAACGGTTATAAAGTAAGGCATAAATTACCAACTTAAAAAAAGTAAAAAAAAAAGTAGCCAAATTTCGTAAGCATATAAAAATGCAATATAAGGCAAATAAAGAATTAATATAAATGGCCGAACAACTTAAAAATAACTTAATAATTTAGTAAAAATTTATTATTTAATTAAAAATTTAAAATATAATAACCGCTATAAATATTAATTTTTTTCGACTTAGTAATAGTCGAAAACGTAATTAAGTTATTCCGCAAAAATAGTTCGAACGACCGAATTAATAATAAAAGCTAAACGAAAACCGTCATTTTAGCCGGAAAGGTTCGACAGAATGAAAAAGAAATTTTTCAGATAATATGTATCCATAATTTATAAGTTCGAAATAAGCGATATTTTCATAAAAGAAATTTATAAGTAATTTTACGTTATAAAAGAAAAGTTCGAAATTAATATATAACGTAGGGTTATTATTTATTATATTACCGGAACCCTAAATAATATTTATAACCCCGTTATTTTTTTAGGTATTATACGAATAATATAATAATCGGCATAAAAAGAAAAAAATGATTAAATGTTTTCGGAATTTCAAATAAGCCGATAATACGAAAATTTCGTTATTTTATTCTCTGTTTAAAAAAACGTTAATAAATACGAAAGGGATTATTTGATTAATAGAAGCGAAATTTACGTTTATAAAAAAGGTATTACATAAGAAATTTACTTAAATTTTAATTTTAATAAATCTTTTTAAAAGTTATAACGTATAAGTAAATAAGGTAATAGAAATAGTTAAATGTCTTAAATGAATAATGCGGTAAAAAGAAACGAATAATTTTTTAATAATTTAATCGGGCGGTGATAACTAAGTAAGATATAACCTAGATAATAATAGAAGTATAATAAATATTTCGGCAGTAAAACGGTAAAAACAGAGATTTTAAACCTTATTTTTAACGCCGAAATAATACGTACGATAAGTAATTTAACAGAAACGAAACATTCGTAAAATAAAGGGCCTTTATTTGCATTACAGGCGGTTTAATTATAAGGCAAACCTTTATACGTTTTCACTAACAAAAAAACCGCAAAAAGGGATTAATTCATTAAAAATATACGAAAACGAAAAATCGGAATTTGAAAACAAAAAAGGAAAAAAGTAATTCCTGAATATCGGCGCGTTCGGAAGTAAAAGGCGACCGAGGTCGAAATAAAAATCCTAAAATATGGACAGTATTTGATTTATTATTAATATACGGATTAGTTAAAAAATTTATAGAAATTTTTATTAATTAAAGATATAAATATTTTGTTACAGTAAGCGAAATGTTCGTAAAATGTTTACAGTTGCTGCATATTTTATTAAAATTATGCGGATTACAAAAATTTCGAAAAAATATTAATAATAATAAGAAAATATTAAAGAGATAAAATATATAAAAATAGATATTGACAGTTTTAAAGTCAGAATATTTATATATATTATTAATAGGTTTAATTATCCTTTAATTTTAGGAAAACCTTAAATAAAACATTATAAGGTTATATACGTAATATAAAAACACCTTTCAACGGTAAGCTTTAAAGTTATATAAGAATTTATAAAAAAAGATATAAGGTCTAAAAAAATAAGGTACGAATAGTTCATAAGGTAAAAAAATTTTAACTGCCTTTTTAGGGCAGAATTTAGGAAAATAAAAAAGATTAAAAGGATCAGATAAAAAGTTTAATTATTTTTAATTATTTTGCCAATATTAATAAGGCTTTAATATCTAAAAAAAATAAAGGTTAACACAAAATTTCTATTTAAATTAAAAACGTTTCGGAAGTTATTCAACAAAACAATAAGTAATACTTTATTTTCACCCCGCCCCGAAATAAATTAAATGAATTTATCACGTAAAGACGAAATAAGGAGGAAAATGCTAATATTATAGGGGTTTTTATATGGTATAATTAAGGACGAACTGTTATTTTTAAAAAGAAAACCTTAACGGAGCTTTTGAATAAAAGGTATATTTGCGTAAGTAATTCGCCCGTAAAGGCTCCGGTTTTATTTATAAAGAAACCTAAAAAGAAATTACGTTTTTGTTGTATTATTAGGCGTTAAATATAATAACCCAAAAAGACCGTTACCTTTTATCATTTATTTCGGAAACTTTAACGTTATTTTTTACGTTAAGTAATTTACGAAGGTAAATATTTAAATAACGTTTTATAAAATTAGGATTAAGGAAAAAATAATAAAAACGGTATTTCGAATGCGTTTCGGTTTATACGAATAATTAGTAATACTCTTCGGCTTATATGGGATTTCCGCAACCTTTTAATCATATGTTAACGGGGTTTTAAAGGAATATTTTAACGTTTTTTATTAAGCATATATAAATAATATCCTTATTTTTTCCTCCGAATTTAAGGAGGATTATATGTAAAAAGTTAAAAGGGTTTTAAGCCGTTTCAAAAAAACGGATTTAAATCTAGATATTTTTAGGTGCGAATTCGCCGTAAAAACGATAAAATATTTTGGATTTATTATAAACGCCGGGAAGGGAATATAAATGAACCACGAAAAACTGCTCGTAAGCAAAAAATAAGAAGTTTTTAAAATATTTAAAGGAATCTGAAGCTTTTTAAGGTTCGCAAATTTTTACCGCGATTTTATAGCTTATTACGCGGATATATCGGTACCGTTAGTAATTTTAATCCGGAAAAGAATTTTATTCCGCTAGGGGAAAAAGAAAAAAGCCGCGTTTAAATGTTTTAAAAACATTTTTATAACGGCATCAATTTTAATATAATAAAATGCACAAAAATTTACAGTATTAAAAATAAATTATCTAAAAATAGTATGCGGGAATTATTGAGCGTAAATTAATATGTTAAAGGTATTATATCCGGTTATTGATTATTTCTCAAAATTAAACCGCGTTAATATTAATTACGAAATATATAATAAAACTTTTATAATTATAATAAGTTGTTTAAAAACGAAAAATATAGAATTATATAATATAATAGCCCTATTTAAGATTATTATTAACCATAAAAATCTCAAGTACTTTATAATTATTAAAAAGTTATATAAACATTAAGTGAAATAATTAAAGGAATTATTTCGTTTTAATTTTTATATTAAATTCCATACCGGCAGTTTAAATATTAAGGCCGATATATTTTGGCGTAAGGAATAAAATATATTTATAAGGAAAAACGATAGTCGGAAAACTGTATAAAAAGTTTAATTAATAAAAGATAAATAATTATTTATAGTATTTATAAAACGCTGGAAATATATTAAAAATGCGATAACGGTTAATAATATTAAAATTCAAAACGACATATTATTTCGAAAAATATGAATATTGTAATAGTACGAAAGCTTTTAAAAATATTGGGATATAATGTTAAAATATAAAAAGAATTACGACCGGATTATTAGAATTATTACAAAAAGAGAACGTACTTCTGTTGTAAAATTAAAATTATTAATATTAATTACAGAATATACTTTAAACGTTAAAGCCATTTTTTGATTTCGGAAACGCCTTTAAATTCCAGATTAAAAGCCGTTTAAGACGGCCTTAATATAAAATACTTATAATTTTTATATGGTAAGTTACCTAGGTAAAGAGGTTATGATAATGGTATTTTTGAAAAGCTTTTTTGGCCGGATATATATTGTATAGTAAAGTAATTTTGCACGAATTATAACGTATATAATTGTAAAAATATATGAGAAAATAAGAAAAAAAGGTTATTAAAATTATTTTCGATTCCCGAACGATTTTATAACCAATTATCGATCGAATTTATAATTAATTTATTAGACGTTTTTAAATACGAGTTATATTTTTTAATAATTATAATAAATTAATTATTTAAGGTAGTAATTTTAAAAGCCATATATATAATAAATATAAGCATATTGACGGAAATATTGATTAAAATATATTGGAAATTCCATATTTCTTTAAGGTTATTATAAATAATAAGGAAATGAATTGGGGAAGGAAATTTTGGACCAGATTTTGCGCATTAATAAGGATAAAATAACGCTGTTTTATCGTATATTATTTAAAAACCGGTAATTCTACGAAAAAGGTTAATTAAAAGATATTAATTTATTTATGAATTTTCGTAATGTATTTATAATAAAAATAAAGTAAATTTCTTTCGTATGTAATATTTATGATTAATAATTAAAATATAATTTCGATAAAGTTAAATCTTTTTATAGATATTACGTTAACCCAATTTTTTAAATAAAAAGTAATTTAGTAATTAAAAAGGATTTATGTATAAAAATAGAAGATTTCGTTAGAAAATTACCAAAAAAATAGGGCATTAGTTTAAATTACGATAACGGCGACTTAACAAACTTAGGAGAAAATAACGAATAAATATTATTTTGCCGACAAAAGATACGAAATTAATAATAAAATTTAATTATTCTTAAAAAATACTATTATTCCTTAATTGTCGAAGGAACTGGGGTACCTTTAAGCTAAATATTAAGTAATTAAAATAATGAGTTTTTACGTTATCGAATTAATTATATTTAAAAGCATTTATAATTATTTTTACGTTAATATATTAAAACGGGCGAATTATAATGTTTTATTATCCCAGATTAACGTAAATACGTAATTTTTTTTATTATTTTTGAAAAACGTAACGAATCGGAATTTAAAATCAAAAATATTTTTTAAACCCGGACCAAAAAAGTAAAAGGTTTTATACGTTAAATTTAGATAAAATAATTAGGTTACGTAAAACCGATTTGAGAGCCGTTCGAGATATTTGCAGATACGGCGGTTTTATAATAGTTCGAAAAGAATATGGCAATATAATTACTAATAACGGACTTTAAATCCAGCGTGCTATCCGAAAGCGGACGGGTAAAAGTCCAGTTTAAAAATACCAGCCGGGCGGCGCGTAAACGGTATAGGAGATTTGGGAAAACCGCTTAAAAATAACTTTAAATAATTCCTAAATAAAGGTTAACATAATATTTTCGTTATTTATAAATAAAATATATTAAGAAAAAATTAGGAATTATAAAATTAATATGCCGGTTACCAAATTATTTAATTATTTTTAAAAGTTTATAAATTTAACGATTTATTTTATAAGTTTATAACGTTAACGTTATACGGAAGTTATGTATTTAAAACGCATGATTATACGGTTTTATTTATATTACACTTAGGTAAAACCCGGATTTTTTTAATTATTTTAATTACGATTACGAAGTTTTCGAAAACCATAATAATACGATTATTAACGATTATTAATTTAGCTTATAACGTAAATTAATAAATAATACGGAAGAAATAAGCAAATATTATAAAAAATATTTATATAACGGAATTTTTAATTTTTATATTTAATATATCCTTTAGTATGCGGGGCAGAAAAACTGGTAGAACCGGCAGCTTAACTTACGAATAAATAACGTATAAGCCAGGAATTAAGGGCGTAAATTGATTTCGGAACGAATAATATACGAAAACTTAAAGCGCAAATACAAAATTTCGGTATCCGTTTTTTCTTAAGTACGGATAGCTGTTAAGCTCAGGTTAACTGTAAGGGAGCAATATAAAAAGTACGTAAGAAAAGCGAATTTAACAGGGTTTCGGTAATCGTAATTAAAAGTAATTTTGTAAAATGCATTAAGCGTTTAACGAAATTCGGGAATACCCGCCATTTACGCGGGAATTACATTAAAAAATATATTAGTAAAAGTTTAAAAATTTTATATCGAAATATTGTTAATTATATTTAATATGAATTTAATATCGGATTTCCTTTTCGCTTATAATAATAAATATTTTGGGAATAACAAATAAATAGCGTATAAATAAATTATATATTTCGTTAATTTAAATAAAACGCCTTTGAGCTTTTAATAAAATACGTTATATAGGTAAAATAAAATATATCGCGAATAAAGGTGGAATATTCGTTTAAGGTAACGCGAATACGTAAGTACGAAAAGCTTTGGCGGATTCCGATTTATTAAAAAGGCCTGAAAATATAAAAACGTCCTTTTTGCGGGATATTTTTATAAGGTTATAATATATTAATTAACTTTTAAACTATTACGGAATAACGTATAAAAATATTATAATAAGTATTGATAAAAATTAATTTACCGAATTAAATTGTTATAATAAGAAAAAAAATTTAAAATAAATAAAAGCGTAAATATATTTTTATATATGAACCTGCTTAACGTATAATTAGCCTATAATTAGCTATTTAAATTAAGTTTAATTCAGAAATTAACAAATTTCCGAATTTCGGATTAATTAAAAGTTAAAAATTAACGGGATTATTAATCCTGCGATAAATTAACCCGTTTTGGGAAAGGTGGGGGATAATATAATGGGGCCGTATGGAACCTTATTATGGAGCACCGAAGAAACGCCGGTACTAAGCAGCATTAGCGCAGCGGCTTATATGCGAACATATATAACTGTATTTTTATTTTCCCTTTTTTTTCTCTTTAGCTAGAAAATAAACTTTCATTGGCAACTAATTGCAGACCGCTTAGGTGAAGTCTTTTACAACCTTTTATAGTATTACACCAGAACTTATGGAATTCGAAACGGTTTAACGTAAAAATAAAAGTTAAATATAATATTATAATTATAGCAACATAGTATATTACTAAAATACTAATAAGAAATCAGAATAATAAGGTAATTAAATTTTCGTTTCGAAAGGACGACCGATTAGCTTAAAGGGTAAACCATTCGACAAAAATAAGCAAAATATGAACATAATTCGAACCTAATACGAATAAGAGCTATTATAACGAAAGATTTAATACGAAATATAAAAAGTTAAAAAGCTAGCCGAAAGAACATTTACAAAATAACGGTACGCTTTAGAGATATCATGGAAAAAATACTAAAAATAAATGTTATATATCTTAAAAGCTTAAATAGATATCGCAAAATATATGCTGGATATTATAGAAACCAAAATACTCGATATATAACAAATAGAGAGAATTTATTTATTAACGTATCGTATGTATATATAAGAAAGAGTTCGATTTTCTTATTTAAACTGGATATAATAAACTTAATAAAGGGTTATATCAAAATTTTCGAATTATTAACTTTTAAAATAATATTAATAAGCGAATAATTTAATAAAATTTGCTAAAAAGGCAATAATATTGACGAAAAATCACTTTTTATGCTTACGAGAAATATAATTATAAACCCGGAAAAATATATTGTTACAAATTTACTACCAAGCTTTATTTTTAATAACTATTTATTACAAACCTGAAAAAATAAATATTAAACGTTTTTTTAAGAAAATGATAAATTAAAACAGGCTCTAAAAAAGGTGGAACAATATAAGGGAAAACAATTGGCCTAATAAATTAAACAATTGTAAATAGATTAAAAGAAATCAATATAACATAAGAAATAAGAACGCTATTAACAACGATAAATATAATAAATTAACACATTATATAAAAAAGATATGAATAGAATTTAACAAATTCGAAAGAAAAATAAAAAAGAAAGTTACTTATAAAAAGGCCGTAAAATAACGAGATTTAAAAGAATTAAAAGAGATTTCCAAAACAGACTTTAAATATAACAATAAAATCATTAATGATTTTATTATCTTAACTATACGAATTAAAATATATTATTCTACTGTAATAATAAATTACAGAGCATTAAGCGATAATTATATTAGATCGAATACTATTAAGAAATTTACATTCTTATAAAGATATAAGTTTAAACCTTATATAATTACTAATATCAAAAATTAGGATTTTTCCTATAATAACGAAAAGGTTTAACGCGAAATTAATTCTCTTAAGACTTTTATTTAAAAACGATGTTAAATAATTATTTACGATATTATTTTATTTAATAATTACAATATAATTTAAAATAATTATAAATATATTAATAGATAATAATCCCTTAATAAATAGCTTTAGTTTATTCGTTACATACTGGATATTTTTATCATTTATTGTATACGGCGCATATTGTTCTATATCAATTGAGAACTTTAAGATAAACAGCCTTTACCTATTTTTGATATTTTTCAACTATTCTTTTAGGGCTTTTTATCGTTTTTAAACATTTTCTAGATCAGCTTTTTGGCTTTTCGCATTTCACATTAAATCTTTTATTATAATAGCCTCTATTTGTTCTGGTTTTGAATTATATTAATAATCTTATTATGGTCCTCTTGATTATTCTTCGATTATCCTTCCGGTAAGGGCCTTTAGCTATTTTGTCCTCGAGGCTTTTTACCACTATTTTGATAATATCTTATTGTGTCGTAGTTATAGCATTTGATTTGAATTTTTTTTAGCTTACATTAGACCGTTTCGAAATATATTTGGTTCTGGCGTTGTACTATATGATGTAAATAATACGTTTCTCTTTTTTTTTCTAATTAGCTAATTAGCTTTTATCTTTTGAAATATGCTATTTTTTTTCATACGGCGTTTAAATAATGTGTTGTTAATTTTAACAACTACGGTAATATATTCAGTTAAAGTTTTTGCTTTTTAAGATTTAATAATTCTGTTTTTAAGGTTAGTTTTTAATCTTTTATATTTTATATCGATTATGTTGTTGTTTTCATTATTAGTCTATACTGTCTTAGCTATAAGGCTTTTAAAGTTAATAATATATTTCGAAATAGATTCTTTCTACTATAACCGCAAAATTTGCTGTACCGCCGTACGTTCTTTATCTAGATTTTCGAAATTAGTTTTTAACTTTTCCTTAACTTTGATATAATCGAGGAAAAAAATCTTAATAATCTTTTTCTAATTAGCCTCAAAGTTTTCTCGATAATTTTTTATTATTACCTGATATTAATCCAAGGCGGTTCCAATCCGAAAAGCTGTTATGACGAAAATTTTATTCGTAGATTTGTTTAAATTTTAAAAACGGAAATATATTCGTATTTGGATAAAGGTATATTAAACGTTTTTTTGTTGTGAAGCTGAGGAGTTTTAACATTATATTTTAATATAATAATATGAATTAAGCGGTTGTTGTTTAACTTGTAAATTGTTAGATTTGTTTTTAGAATATATTAGTTTTAGCTCAAAGTTGTATGGCAATAAATAGTTAAATATTAATTGATATTTTAATCGAAAAAATATTACATTAAGTTCGACGGTATTATTAAACAACAATTTATAATGTATTACGGCTAAGAGTTTAACTAATTACTAAATCTTAATTATAAAAGTTAATAAGAATATTGTAAAAACTTTTTTCATAAAATAATTTACTTACGTTTTCTAATATTAAAAGCGTTTTAGATAATAAAGTTATATTTCAAACTGTTATAATTTAAATTATGGAACTAACGAACGTATATATCTTACTTACAGCTTAAAATGTTTAAACGGCTTAATCTTTTATGCCTTCTTAACTCGTTGATCCTTTTATATAGTTTAAAAGGCTTAAGGTGCCAAGATTTCCGAAAGTCTTAAGCTTATTACATGACTAGTTCCTATGTCGGGTCTAGTGTTTTCTTGCCTCAACCGTCTCTCGGCCTGCTAAGTCTGCTGGATTATAACAGAAAGAGATTAATATTACTGTAAATCTAAAAAGTCTTTCGCAAAAAAAAAAAAAAAACTTTTCAGATATTGTTACGGCCTGGTCACCCGTAAGAGCTCCAGTATATATATAGCTGTAAGCACCAGGATGATTGCTACAATTGCGATCATTCCACCGATCTTTTGCCCTAGTAGCTTGATGGTATGGTGCAGCCATAACAGATATAACTTAATTCGCAAAAATAACGGCAATTTATTATTGAAACAGATTATAGTAAAATATATAAAGGTAATAAAACAATTGTTAATAAAATGAACAACGCAATAAAACTTAAAGTTTTCGCAATTTAACATTTAAAACAATATATGCTAACGGATTACGAATAATAATTTACTCGGCTATTCCGGATTATAAAAACCTTTTAAAATTCCGACAAAAATCGATGTAAATAAAGGTTTGCGAAACGAAATAGTTTAAAATCGCCTTAAAATAAAACTCATAAACGGTTAAAAGTATACCAATTTTTTTATATCGAAGAAACTTATCTGCGAAAGGGATTAGCTTTAATAAGAAATAGCAAAAAGGATAAAAATTAATTAATTTCTTTAATAGTGTTTACGTTTACGTCTCTTTTAAAGAAAATGGGCTATATTAAAAAAATATGGTATTATTTTATTTATTCGTTTTATTATTTTATTAATTGTTTAAACTTTAAACTTTAACTTTTTGTTTTTTTAATATCTTTTTCGCTTTATTCTTTACTTATTAATATTTAACCTTTTATACCTTAATATTTTAGTTACCATTATTTATATATATATTTTTAGAAAATTATATAACGTTTTCAATAAGTAAGCAAGCTAAATAAGCGAGCAAGGCGTTTTGAACAGCCTATAATAATAAACTTAAATTGGTTATTTATAATATAGTAAATCGATTAACGTTAAGCGAATTGTTTTACTGGATATATTTATAAGTTGTTACTATTGCGCGTATTATATTCAAGCTTATCGCAATCGCTATACTTTCTTTTTTAGTTCAACGTTTTTGCAACGATTACTTTAAGCTATTATTAATTGCATCCTTTTATGACCTATTCTTTTTAAAATAAAACGGTTATTTGTAATATTTTAATGTTTACTTAAGATATAATTCGTTTTATATAATAAAACATTTTTTAATTTTTAAACTAATCGCTTTAATTATTTCTTTATATAAACTACTTTAGTAATTTTTAATCTTGTGTTAAAACTAATGTTTTTATTTTAATATTTACGGATTTTTCTTTAAAAAAAGCTTCGTAGGTAAGAAAACAGAATTAGAAAAAGTATAATCGAAAACTGTTAATATATATATAACTGAACAACCTTGTATTTCGAAAAAAAGATTATTGTAATTAAACAAAACAAATTTAATTTTCATAAAGGCGACTTTAATATTATCGAGCGTTTTAATAACTTTAAATACGTTATAGAGGTCGAAAGAACCTTTTTCTTTACATTATAAATATAATAATATCGTGTGAAAATTTCGATATAAAAGGAAAATAACGTTTTAAAAATAAATAATAAATATATTTAAAGATTCAAACCGATTAAAAACATAGAAATATATATAATAGAATAATGCGCATTTTACGTAATATTGTTCGAATATAATTAAATAATGATTTTCATAACCGTTAAAATTAAAAAAAACGTTTCGCTTTTTTATAAATATTTAATATAATAGCATATTTAATTTAAGTTTACTTGGTTTATTATTTAATCATATTATTTTATGCCAAACCTTTAATTAAATAATAAAAACTAAACTTAAAACTTAATTTCATGGATTAGAAAGTTATATAATTATTATTTATTTTCGACTATTTTATTAAATTTATTGAAACGTTTTAATTGTTTTTATTTTTATATAAGGTTAATAACGGTTTAAACCTTATCAGTCAAGTTAAACCAAATGTATAAAACTTTTACACGATATAATTTACATAGTAAATATTATACAGAGTGCCCTCGAACATAATAGTTATTTAATAAATTATATAATTAAAATATATTGCATACTTTATCTTGATAGAGTGTTATTTTAAGGCTAAATATGGTAATTAATGAACGTTAACATTAATACACCTTATTTTCGGGCTCGGCAGTGTTTTTAAAAGCCCGAACTTTAATTAATATATGTTAAAATATTAAATTAAATCCCATACACCTTGAAAATAAACCTTAAAAATAAACCTTATATACTTATAAAGAACGTCATTATTCTCACGGTTAAAATCTGAACTTTAAATATTTTTGCACCATTAATTAAAACAATATACTGCGTATTTCCGAATATATAATATCAATTAGCCGAAACGCTAAAGTTCGAGTAAATTTCATTTTATTCTTAGCCATGCTTGTTTATACATTTATAAGGCGAAATAAATTGATTAATTTAATTAATTATTTTTCAAAAGCTGTACTACGGTGCAAACCTTTTTAAATATAATTTAATTTACTATTGTAAAGATAATTTATTACCATCGTTTGTATTAAATAATATAAATTGTATAAAATATTACTAAAAAACAGCGGAAAATACAAATTTAAAAAGTTAGAAGTTTAAGTTTTAAAACGATAGAAATTAAAGAATTTATCAACAATAAATTGTTGTATTATTTCGATTTATTCAAAAATTAATATAAATTAAAGTTTATTATAAAAGATTTACTTTAAGTAAAACTCTAAGTAATAAGTAATTAATTTATTTAATAATATTTACGATGAAATGTAGTCGAAAAAGATTTAATGTTTATAATTGTTATAACGTTTTATATAAATTCACGGAATATATATATTTATAGAATAGTTTTTAGCATTTCTCAATAGCAAATCTAAATAACTTCGCTATAACATATTTAATTAATTCAAATAAACGGTATTCTTTTTCGCTAACCTTATTTCCTGCATTTTTAATAAGTGTACCTATTATATTAATGCTTGTTGCGAATGATTTATCCCTGTTTCGTCCTCCCGGGTTTCTTGCAACAATTACTCCTAACAGCTTTTAGCAACATTTCTTTACCACCACGTTTTCTGCCGACCAAAGCAACTTGCTTATCTGGTATAGTAAGTGTTCTTTTTTATTGGAACCGTTTGTTTTAACCATTTAATTACGTAGGATCGAATTGTTACTCCGAGAAATCCTGCAATAACTCGATACGCTCTACGACGCGCCCCGGAACGCGCCCCGGAACGCGCCCCATGACAAGCCCTACAGCCTTGCCCCACAGCCTTGCATCGCGCCTTGCAACGCGCCCTGCAACTCGCCCTGCAATAAAGCCCTGCAATAGAGCCCTGTAGCCTTCCGATACGACGCATTTTGCGAATAACTTCCACGAATTAAAGCCGGACAAGAACCCCTTGCGTACACAGGTTAGGAATTCGGTCGGTAATCATTTTTTTATCGGTCGGCTTTAATACTTTCGAAATGGGGCTCATATTAACCTGGACGCATTAAAAGTTGGTCGGTTACAAGTAGTTAAAAGGAATGAATGGCAATGTGGCGTCCCCAACAAGCCTTAATATAATGCGTACATTTATTAGTAAGCCATATATACCGTTAATGAAACGGGATACAGTTGATTTAAATTAATTGGATGTGTTATGGTTGAGTTATTTGGATTAATTATGGCGAGGTGCTAAAAACTATCCCGTAAGCTTAGAGTGGCTCGTTATTTAATATTATAAAAAGCTTTACTTAAAAATCCGTTGTGTAAAATTATAACTTAATGAAACTCGAATTATTGATATAATATTTTTAAATTTTTAAATTGAAATACATTTTAAAAAGATTTGCTATTTAGTACAATTCCACGTTTATTAATTGTTAATATATAATATAATACGTTAAATAAACATTAAATTCGTAATAATTTTGAACGTATTATAATTGTATATTAACTTTTCATATATTTAATGTAAAACTCGCTTTATAATTGAATTTTTTTAATTTATATTAATTTAAGAATTATAACCTATTATAACGTGACAGGCTTGGCGGGCATAAAAGATAGTAGAGTTAAGAAAAAGACTAAATTCTATATAGGATAGATCACGTGACGAACAGAAAGCTTTTAAAGACCTTAGTACTTTAAACTTATTAAATTACGTAAAAAACATGAAACAGTTTAAAGCATTTAAAAATTTAAGCTCTTTAAATAGCTGAAGATAAAAGTAAAACATATACGTTTATTATTTCCATAATTTAAATAATAATAATTCATATTGTAATATCGTAATTTAAATTACACTTAATATTACAATGCGGAATTAATTACTAAATTTAGAACTTAAAATCTTACGATACTTTTATTAATATAAACTCATACATCTTAAGTTTAATACTTAGTTAAATTATTCACCTATTATACGTTACAAATCTTTATTTAATAATAGTTTTAAACTTTAAACAATATCGTCGATAACATATTTACAAGGCAATAATTAGTGTACGAGATTCTTAGTAATAACATAGGTTAAAACGATAGAAAACGATAACTCTGCTTAGTTAAGAAAAATATCCTGCGATAATTCGATTTTCTGAATATATATTTTACTTACTTTTCAAAAACACATTAACCTTATTAAATTAGTTTATGCGATATACGAAAAATTGGAAAATAAAGATAAAATTTCAGATGTTAAAACACTTTTTATATTAAATTAAGTTATTTAAATAAATTCTATAAAGAAATTAAAAAAGGTTTTACAATTTTCTAACGTGAAACCGTTTAATAATATTTTTATAAAATTAGAATTATTTTTTTATATAATATTAAACGTTCTTTATATATTTTCTTATATATTTCGTTATATTTGCTTTACGAATAAAATTTACAATTGGATAATTTATAGGAAATACGGTTATTAAGATCAAACATTTTATAAAAAATATGTTATTTTTCCTTCGTAAAAGTAAAACACAAAGATAATACAAGTATATAATAATTATGAAAATTCGAATAAATTTTAATAAAGTTTTCGAAATAATAAAAGAAAAAATTAGAAGCCAAAATGTAAATCTAATATTTACGATACAAAACTTGATGTTTAATTATAGCAATACGTTTATTTAATTAGCGTTAAAATTAAAACGAGGTTAAAAAATATTAATAATGAAATTTCTTTAACCGGTTAAAACAGTTTAAATTCTTTTTTAATTGATCTATCGAAGTTTTTGTCCGATTATATCGTTATAATATCTAGAATTAATAATTGAAAATATTTCTAACACAGAGAAAACGACAAATGTAAATCCGAATTTAAATTCGGCATTAATATTAACATTTTTAATGGAATAATATTTAATATATTTTGATTATGAGGTTCATAAAACTTCCGGTTATATATAAAAGAATTAAAATTATATAAAATACTCTAATTATTAAAAAGGAATATAACATTTATAAATATCTTTTATTTATAAAATCACAATAAATTAATTACATATTATTATATGAAAATTAAGTTGAAGAAAAATAAAAAGTTATGAACAGATTATGAATATAATTTAAATCTAATACTAAATAAGATTATTATAGTAAGGAAGTAAACGCAAAATGCAAAAAGAATTAGAAATTAATCTAGAAAAGGTGGAAAAAATCATAATACGCCTTAAAAGAATACATTAAAAAATATTAAAAATGAGCAAAGGATATTTATCTCGGAGCCCATAATTAATATGGCGAAATATACGCCGTATATTATAGACGACGACAGTGCTCAGCATAGAACGAATAAAGAAAATCCAGGTATATATAAGGAAAAACTCGATTTTCTCAACCAAATCGGAAATAAAGAGATTGGTAAACAATAATATCGACAAATAAACAGCATTATAGAATTAATTAAAAGGAATATAGTGCCTATAAAAAAGCTTTTTCGTTTTGGCAACTAATAAAATTATTAATCCGCAAAAGTATTGATTTAATATATCGTAAAAAACATTACCGAAAGCTTATTACGGATCTTTATTTTTTATTAATACTTATTATTAACTTTAAGAAAAAATATGGTTTAAACAAAGTTTCGATCATTTAGTTAAGAGTTTTATTAAAAGAAATAACGAATTATAAAGGGCCTAATAGGACGTTATATATTATACGAAAAAATAAACTATCTAATAAAATAAAATATTATATAAAACTTAACAGAAGTTAGTAGCACGTAAAGAATACATACGTCGACAAAAACGTCAAATATAATAACTTAATGCATTATACGAAAAAATAAAAATAAGGGTTCATAAATTTGAAAAGGATTAAGAAGAGTCAGTAATAAAAAGATTTAAGATAATAAAATTAGAAGAAATTAAAAGGATTTTTTTTTTTTAAAAAAAAAGCTTAAATACAACAATCAAAACCACTGATATTTTTATTACTTTTAGAGTAAGAATTAGAATATACTAGTATATCGTATTAATGAATTACGGAACTTTAAACGAAAATTACCTTATACTGGATATTACTAAAATATTTAATTTATTATAGAAATTTAAATTAAACTTTTATATAATTATAAATATCGACAATTAAAACTTTATTTAGGATAACAAACAAGTTTAACGAAATATTAATTATTTCGAAGTCTTTGATTAAGGACGATACTAAATAATTAATTTCGATAGCATTTTAAAATTACGATATATATATTAATGCAGTACTTTTATTGACGGAAAGTTTAATTTAATAAGGTTCATTTTATACCTCGTCAGCAAACAAAACCAAAGGAATTAAAATGTTAATATTCGATCAAAAAAATAGTAAATATATATATAAAACTATAACAAATAGGTTACTGTTCAAAAAAATAAAATATAAAACAAAATAGATATCGAAAAAATCACACATTTTATTACTATTATCAAAATAATGTTTAAATAATTAAGAAACGATACAAAGCAGCATTCTTAAAAATTAAAAAGTTTTAATTAACGTATCATTATAATATTACCGATATAATCAGCATTTTTAAAAAGATTAAATATGAAATTGTTAGAATATAACGAATAAAATCATAAAATAATGCTTAAAAAGATTATTTATAAAGTTTAATCTTGTTTATAGTTTTAACGAAACTGAATTACGCGTTTTCAAAAGAATTTAGAAAATTGGTTACAAAAAGAATAAATATAACCTTTAAAATTAGTCGTAAAATCTCTCATATTTTTCTAACTGAAAAAACAAGTTAGAATATATAATTAATTATCGATAATTAAATAATATTATTATTAAAAATCAAATATTATTATAGTGTTACGACTCGACAAGCTACGGTCTTAAGAAACGGTTAGGCAAAAAGCGTACGGGCTATTTCCCGGGTTACGTAACGGTAATTACTGCTAAGCCAGTGATTATTAATGATTAAAGGTGATCCCAAGTAATCGTAATCACCATTAACAGCGTAATTACGAATAATTAAGCCAAAAAAGAAAAAAAATATATAGGTTTATTATTTCTATAATTTAAATAGCACCAGTTTATAATACTTATTAATACCAATCGTTTGTAATACTTTCTTATATTTTTAGTATTAAAAATATCATACTTGTTTATTGTTTAAATACTGACGATATTTTTGCCAATATAAACCCGTTAACTTAAAATTTAATAATTAGTTAAACCTTATAATTCGTTATACGTTGCAAGTTCTTATTTAATAATATCGTTAAATTTTAAATAATATTTAATACTATCAAAATATTAATTAATATTTAAAAAACCTTTATTTAGAAATTTTAAACTTAAATTCGGAAATTGAAAAAAAAGATCCGATAACTTAGGGTTACATTATTTGCCCAAACCGTTTTTATTTGCATAAAACCTAAAAAGCCGGAACCTGACGATAACAAAGGTAACTTTTAAACATTTTTAACTTAAGTACGAATTTACTCTCGTTTTTTAAACCTTAATAATCCAGCGGATATAATCCTAATAATAAAAGCATACTTAATAAAAAATGCGGTTAATTAATTGAAGCTTATTATAAAAAACTTTTTGAAAATAAAAAAATCGGATAAGGAGAATTTTATTAACGAAATTGTTTTATTTTATATCAATTTCAAAAATAAAGTACGCGATAATTTCGGCAATCCGGATAAAAAAGATTTACGGCCTAGCAACTTCTATAATTCCAACAGAAAAAACCCGTATCCAAGTACGCCGTAACCTTTAAAAATTTTGCGGTTAAGGCAAAATAAGGGAATAACGAAACCAACGCCTTTATCGATATATTTTATAAAAGGTTAAAGAATAATATAAAAAATAAGATTATTCAGATTAAACGATTAATTGCCTTGGACCGGTATATGATAAAGGTAATTAAGATTAATAATTAACAATTTAAAAAATGATAGAAAAAAACAGAATAATATGCCTTACGTTCGAGATATAACAAACCCAATTAAGGGAAAAAACAAAACGTATTTTTTACTTCTTATAAAATAACTCCAGGACTTATGGAATTCGGCGTTACCCAAAAATAAGATTAAAACCAAATTAAATGTTTTAATTATAGAAAAATAGGACATAAGGTCTATAAATATAAGAAACCTAAAAGACCACGGCAAAATAACTAAATCCCGATATTAAAAAGATAATTTAGGAATAACTAAGAAAACGATAACAAAATTATTAACATAATCCAAGCTAAATACGCATTAGGCTTACGATAAAAGGCCTAATAAAAATTATCCCGACACAGAATTCGACAAAAAATTTAAAAAACCAAAAAACTAACTTAATAAATATTGCAAATATAATAAAAAGAATTATAAAGATAATTACGTAAATATTAGAACTAAATAAAAAAAGTTTATCCCGGAATCCTTAATCGATACGGTAAAATATACGCCATATATTGTCGACGACGAAAATATCCTAATAACGAAAAATAAAAACAACATATCCATAAACGAATTACCCGTATATATTATAAGGGATTCGATTTTCCGAATCGTACCGGAAATAATAAAGACGATAAGTAATAATATTAATATTTTCAAACTATAACCCCAGAAGATACACTAGGGGACCAAATGGATCCGTGCACTGGCCTATTTCCCACCAAAACATACCATTTTCAATTTATTAAAGCTAATTACAGAAATATAATAAAAATAACGGGCTAATATTTATACGTTAATCAGTGCGTAAATTGTGTATTTTTAATATCAGTTACGATTTTAGATACGTTGTTTACGGATAGAAACTGAGGTATTTTATGATAGTAAAATATTCCA